>JAOUZG010033074.1:2015570-2044624 GCA_026289955.1 Argiope argentata
ATATATATATATATATGGACTTACTAGCGTTTGTGCGCGTGGAAATTTTTAATGTGTGTGTATGAGGAATGGTAATGTAAAATCTTATCAAACCCTATCATTATGGTGCTGTTGAAAATGATTTTCACCAAAAAAAAATAATGTGTTGCCAAATTTTAGCGAAATGGCTCAATTCTGCGAACGGCAGAAATAACGTTTCCTATCATAAGGTTTCAATGAATGCTTTAGCAAATTAGCTGAAATATAGAAAAAATAAATATATGAAAAAAATTGGAATGCACGCAAAAAAATTTAATCGGAAAAAATGAAAGAAGGTGAAAAGAATGCGTACAACAGGAAATAATCAAGGGAAATGAACAGGAAAGATTAAATTACAATAATATAAAAAATGACGACCGTAAAGTGCTACCCAATAAAACCCAAATAAAGAGCTACCGAAAAATGACCAACCTCACAAAGCACCAGATGGTTGCAAATCGAAGCTCAGCCCACACAACTGACCTAAAGACAATTTATTTACCGTGCGCATCTGAAATAAAACCAAAACAGCAAACCAATGATTCAATACCGTTTTACGGATTAAAATTTTTTAATTTCCTTTTTTATATTTTATTTTGGTAGTTTTACATTAACCGGGTACAAGCAAAAATTGTAGAATTCCAAAAATTTCTTACAGCGATTTTGAAGTCAAAAATCACCAAATAATGTAAAACTCTACCAAATTTCTTTGGAAATTTTTCGCTTGCGCTCGGCTTACGGAAAAGCGCCTTTATTTTATTTCAAAAGTATCTCTGAATGAATCCGAAAGATCGATTAATTAGCAATATTTAATTTAAAATGCATCAAACACTAAGAAACTAAACAGAAGTGTTCGAAATAACCGATCGAAAACATGTTAAACCTTACTGATTTGGCGGTGGGGAAATGAAGGTTTTTGGCGAGATAGTTACTTTTTAATTAACCAAAAAATTAACCACTCGTTTAATTGGAATAAAGACTATAATCTATCTCTGTGCTGAATGTCATCCAATTTCCTTGACTCACATCCTCCATCCATCCAATCTTTCACATTTATAATGGTACTACAGATATGAAGCTAACAACCTCATTTAGAGATCGTGCAGTATCGTGATATATCCTCAATGAATTTTTGAAAAAACTGATTTCAAGTTAGAAATTCGCTAGGTAAATGACTTAACAAAGTAATTCATAAAATAAACATACCTCCAACCGTTTATGAAGGGTTACTAAAAACTAAGAAATTTACTAATTGCTGTGTTTAGTATCTCATTATGTAATATAATTATCAAATGTCACTGGCATATCTGAAGTAAAATTTATTACTTAAAAACACCTTTCGGTGATAAAAAAAATTTACTTGATACAAGTACCTTGCTTTATTTATCGAATTTCTGCTAAAAGTATGCAAAAACATTTTAAAGTACAGCAATTTACAAATAGCCGTAGAAAAAATTCAGAAAACTTCCAAATTAAAATTTAGGATTTAATTTGTTCTTACATACGTGATTTTATCCCTACAAAAATTTCTTATGACACGGCTAAAGTATAAGTATATATCAAATAAAGGCGACTAAGGTCAAAAGGAATGACATCCGATTGTAATTCTTTTTTATTTTATCTATTCAATTTTCTATAGTGTTATCACGATATGGAATTAAAAGATTTGTAATTATTCATATAAATTTAGAGGTTCTAAACATCAAGTTGTAAAATAGACGTTCTTGCAAATTAATGAGATTGTAAATTTGGGAGAAAATTACATTTTGCAGGTTTTACAAAGAATTCGAAGTTTGGGTAAATTGCGCAAACTAAAACTTTTTTAATCAAGAGAAAGATATTGTGTGTAATCTTCATTGGGCATCTTCCTTTTCCATCGTTTTGGAGATTTTATATCGAATTAAATTTAAAACGAAACTAATGGTTTTGCAATATGCATCTTTCTTAAACCCATTACATAATTTATATAAATTTTCTGAATGGATAGCACACTTTATTATCGACGCAAAATATCTAAACATGATCCATATACAATTAAACATTGGAATCGTAGAATTATTGGTCTGTTATAATTGTAAAGTTCCTTAAACGGAGCTATTGAACAAAACAATTTTTTTTTACTATCAAAATTTTG
Organism: Argiope argentata; assembly: GCA_026289955.1. Taxonomy (NCBI): domain Eukaryota; kingdom Metazoa; phylum Arthropoda; class Arachnida; order Araneae; family Araneidae; genus Argiope; species Argiope argentata. The sequence continues at coordinate 2,017,723 of JAOUZG010033074.1, forward strand.
CAGAAAAAAAATATTTTTCTTCCGACATTTTATTGAGCCGTACTATACTAAAAATAATTGCCTGCCTCCATAACTCCTAATTTTTAAATATGCACATTTTTATTACAAACGTATAGGTTACATGTACTTCACTTTCATAATGTTTACAGTTGCGGTCGTTTCCTTAGTTATTACCCAAAAAAACCATTTCTCTAAAGCGTTATGAAATTTTCGTCGATGAGGCTGAACTCATTCACAAGATTTTAACAAGAAAAATGCTTTAAAAAAATTTCTAAATTTTTAGCTGGCGTCAAAATATTGGGGACAGTATCTTTGGGTTTCGCAGAAAACAATAGAAGTATTTAAAATGTGAGGACATAAACCATAATTACTAACAGAAGAAGAAGGTGAGCTTTTCCTTTACGAGACACATAAATCAAAAGATGGCGGGTCAGGGAAACAAAATAACCGACTCTATAATTGCTGACTTTACAAGCATTATTCCTCCACACCTGCTGTTAATGAAAGGCGGAACACAAAAAGATGCTATCATCTTTTTTGAATCTCCGTGCAGCATTCAGTGGCGAAAATATTTAGCCATTGAGAAGGAGGGAGAGAAGTACTGCGGGGAATGATTGATTTGCATAATTTTAACGATATCAGTTTTTTTGCTAACGTGCCCACTTCCATTGAGCTAATTGAGTCTTGAAACATGACAAGCTTGTAGGAAACTGTTCTTCGAAGAAAAGTAGCTATGCTGTAGAAATAGTATGGACATAAGAGACATAATTTACTTAACATGGACGCCGCAACGTAATTATCCAATGTTTTTAATTAAAAAGCCTTGAATACTTAAGATTTCTGTTGTAGTTCATTGCATTTTTAAATGCAAGTTTCAGCCTAAAGTCATTCTGGGAGTAAAATTTATGCCTTGTTCTGGCTAAGTATGTCTGCTTTTGCCAAATATTTTTCTGTTAGTTAAAATTGCTGTTATCATTAAAAATGGTTGAACAATTTGTGTCGGAATTTGGATGTTAACGCTCAACAAGGCATGTGCACGTAATTTTAATGAAATGCAGTATTTTATAAATGGAGAGTGGAGGAAGGAATTCATTTTTAAAATTTAGAATGGGCCACTTTGACTTCTTTTAAATTAACTCTGGCTATTAAATAAAATATTTGTGGTTAACTCATTTTCGTAATTTTTTACAAATGAAGCTACACAAAGTGCTAAGGATTAATTTTACTATAAATATCAAATATTATGAAAAAATATATGAACTTTATGATTCGTTTTAATGATATTTAAAAGATGTATAACAGGGATTTCGGTAAAACACATAATTCGAATTATCTTATAGGATTTAATGAACTCTTCAATGAATTTCAAGACAATATTATGTGAAATATTCACGAAAATAAGTATATAAAGGTAATTTTACTTATAAAAATCTCTAAAAGGTAAGAAATAAATTTTTCATCAAAAGTTTCACTGCGCAAACTTGTATTAGAGAAAAAGCAAAAAAATTGGAATATCACATTCCTTTAAAAGACATAGAACGAATAGAAATCTTTAAATTTAAAAAGTGGCAATATTAAATTTTTCTGTAAAAAGTTTAATAATTATATATGAAGAAATAAATTTTGCAAATTCAAAAAAAAGATTTTTTAAAAAAATATTTTTATTTTAAAATTATTAAATATTTAAATGGGTGATAAATATGGTATTCTGAAATTTTTTGATTAAAGTAGAAAAAGCGTAATGAAATGCATTAATAATATCAATTTAATGCATTGTAATAAAATTCAGTTTGCTAAAAAAATTTCACAGAAAATAATATTAGATCTTGTAGTTTATAGAATAAAGGCACAAATTTCATAATTAAGTTAAATTTTTCAAACATACTAATTTAATGTCCAGTCGAGTAGTTGATCTGTTTTATCTGTGATCTGTGCATTATTCGCATAAGAATCCCTGCTTTCATTAATCTCCTACTGTTCCTGTTACAAAATGTCTCGTAGAAGTAAGGAGTTTTGGCTACAGGGATATTATGTGGAATAGATTATAAATGAGCCTCAAATGAGGCTTGAGAATCCTTGTTTGGTTCTCGTAAAACAATCTATATTTCATTATTTTTCAAGATTTTTTTTTCATTGTGATAAATACTAGATATTAACTTATATGTTTTATCGGACGTTTGTTTCGAAAGATAATAAATATGGATGTATAAATTGAAACCTACATTAACTTTTGATGCTTTTAGACCTCTAAACCACAGATCCTCTGGCACATAAAGATGTCAAAAAGACAAGGAATGAAAATTAAATTTGAAAATAATAATAAAAAAATTGAAAAATTTGGAAAAAATCAAGAATTTACGCTGTAAGAATAGGATAAAATCTGAAATGGCACAAATAACAATGAAATAATGACAACTCAAAAGGGAGCTTTAAAATTTATTTCCACTAATTCTTAGCCCTTAAAAGGAGTGAATCCATCTATTCCAAATTTGTGTTCTTTTTTCTCATACTTTTATCTAATTATTGAATAAGAATAATAAACAAATATTGGAAAAATATATATTTATTAATCTATTTTTATCATGAAAAAATCTATATAATATAGTTGGAAAGTTTTAATTTTATAATTAATTTAAATGTTCAGCTAGTTAAAAATCTTCGAGACTGAAATACAAATTTCATTCGATACCAAAGACTTAAGATATGCTAAATACGTTCTCAATCAGCCCGTTACCGTAGCTACTTTGATAGTTTCTGATTTTATAGGTTTAAAAAGGAACTGGAAGGTAGCAGATATTTAAGAAAATAAATAAAAAATGTCAAAATTAGCGGGAAAGTTATTATTTGCGATGAAAACTGTTTAACGGATGTATTTAAGATCAGAATTATGCGTGTAATGGCTACCATATTTTTTTGTTTTGTTAAAATCATCAAATATACATTAAAATCATTTAAATTTTATACTTTGTCATGAGAATATTTTAATTAATTTCTTACTGAAATTCTATAATACATATCAAGTTGAGCTGAAATTAAAATAATAATAATAATGATATTGAAATAAAACGAAGACTTGGATTTCTGCTTGAAGCGCTAATTTTCTCAGCTGAAAGAAAATGAGCCTGACATTCTATATAACGATGCATCAAAAGTGGCTTATTTAATCAACTGCTTTAAAATGGATTTGAGTTACTGAGCAATCAGTGATGGGATTGAAATTGCAAACCAACATGAATTCGGGTGAATGTATAAGTTGACTCTAGTAATTGAAACGCCAGCACTAACCACTTTACAAGCTGTGAAAAGTAGTTTCAGGGCTGGTGCGATGAAGCACTGAGCAAGTAAGATGACTCCTGTTAAGCTCAGTAATGAACACGCTTTCTCTTTCTCTGCATGTGAGGGCTTTAATGAATCCACTCAATCACACGCATTCATAGCGACGTTCAAAGGGGATCGAGCGTGATTCAATCAATACAGTTGAAATGACGAGCAGAAGTATGACCAGCGGAGTTCAGGAAAGGAAAAGGTTTATTATCCAGCCAGCCTTTTCAGAGGAAAGCACGGATTTTAATTTCATTTGGAAAAGCCATTGCAGACCATGACAGTGTGAAAATTTCTAGTTTTGATTTGATTCCTTGAATTGAAAATGAGGACTTTTACATTTATAATGACATTGTATCATTTTTCATAGATGTCTCGAACTAATACTTGCTTTTGTCCTTTTTCTCTATTCAAAATAAGACTACAATATTTTAACTAAACAGTGCATGGAACTTATGTTCTATTATGATTTGGAAAAAAAAAACTTTTATTGAATTAGTAGACAATTACGAAATCTTTGACTATAAATTTTTTAATATAAAATTTGAACACCACACATGATGATTTGATAAAAAAAACTCCCCGAAAAATTATTATTTAATTAAAAGTCAGGCTTTAAAAAGTGTTGGAGTACCCATCTTCATTGTAATGAAACTATTTTGTATAGCCATTTAGCAAAGAAAATAAAATTAGAATGTTAAATTGAGGCATAGACAATTAACTGATTTAGTTTGATAATATATATGTGCACAATTATCTAAGAATATTATTAGGGGAATTTTTAAGATAGAATAATGATTTAATTTTATGCTACAAATAATCCTTTTAAGTAGGAAGTTACAAAGAAGAAGAAAATGGGACAATTTTTCATACAGTTATGTTTATTAAAACTATTATCAAAGAATACTTTTGGTAAAAGCTTATAAGTAATTACTTCAGCAAAAACTAAAAATGTACAAAAACGATAAAAACAGACATGAACAGTTTTACAGTTTTTTTTTGTTGTTGTTGCTCAAAACAAAAATTTTACGAAATTTGCTAAAAATGACAGGCTTCTTACAAATGTTTTTTTTTCTTTATCTCTTTACTGAGTTTCAATCCTTAAAGATCAAGTTTAAATATTGCAAGCAACGTTTAATTCAGCTGGTTTTGATCTTATATATCGATGCTTTCATGCTTATTTAACAAAGAAGAAACACTAACCCCATTGATTATTTCTGAAATGAAGGATACGAGTTTGTGAATATCCATTTTGTATATACAATAACTCAATTCACATGCATGTGAGACATTTAAATTTTATAAGAGGTAACAAAGATTAATTAACAACAATTAAGTTAGAACATGAAATTCAGCCACATTTTCCTTCTGAATTATACCATTATGACTCTAATTATTGTCTGAATTCATTGCCGCAAAAAAGACAAATTAGATCTTATTGAATTAATATATTTATTGAAACATCTGATGGGGAAAATGTATACAGAATTTTTACTTCTATTTCAGATAAAAATCAAACTCATTGAAGAAGCTCATTAGACAACTCATTGAAATAATAGCAACTATACTATGAACAAGAAAGAAATTTGAAAACTGTGATAAAACTAAAGTCAGATGGAGTGTGATTTATCCAAAGGATCTTTTCTGCTTGAAACTTCCCTCCGAATGTGTCTGAATGACATTATTTTGAAAGAGAATGACTTTTCTGGCATCTTACAATCGGAGACTAATTTGTAATAGAATTAACTAAAAGGAGAATAAAAGGTCTAACCTCTATATTCGATTATAATGTTATATCAAGTTTAACGTTTGGTGAGAGAAAAAAAATGAAATCGAACTCAAATGTCCTATTACTCAAGGCATTAGCTTTATTAATATATGTGTGCATGTTTTAAATTAAACCCTTTACTTAACCAGTTTTTATATTTGAAAATTTTTCCCTTACTTATTTGTTTAAAACATAACTGGAGACATTAATTTCCTCATCCAAACAGAGGAATAAACTCGATTGGTATGTTTCTTTTTCTTCTCTCTCTCTCTCTCTCTCTCTCTTTTGGTCTTCTGTAAACTTCATTGGAATTCATTTTAGAAATACAATACATTCTTGAAATCAGGGAGCAGTTTAGCCACGGTTTGCTCTTGCGCTATTAAAACTCACATTCAACCATTCTTGAAATCATGTAGTTGTCAAAAATATTAATATTAAAATGTTAAATGTTTTAATATTAAATGTTGGAAATATCTTATAAGAAAACCCTACGCAATTTTTTTAAATAGTACTTATTTCCTTTAGTTATTACAGAATTGACGCTAACGTTAATAATTGTTACGATTTTTAAAAAAGGAAGAATATAATATTGCAAAATATTATTTTAAGAGTATTTCTTTATTCATTTTTACATAATTTAAATAAAAAGCTTTTTTAAAAACATGGATACCATGAATCCTCTACATAATAGCAAAACTTTGAAAAGGAACATCTCAGTTATACGCACGTCTATATAGTTACTAATTTTTTTTACCTGCAAATATTTAGTACCAAAGTGAAGGTATATTAAAAATATATGAAAACAGATATCAATACTTTTTTGCTGCATTAGCAGTTTAGCAGGTATTTAAGAGTTTTTTTAATTTTAGAACTTCTGCCTTTGGAATTCAATTTTTAATTTTTGCTGAAATTATTATTTCTCTTTCATATTTATTTGTAGTTGTAGGAGAAATTATTTTGCCTTTGCAGTTTCCTTTTAAAATATATTTGGTATTTCTATGTAATACCAGCTTCAGTACAAAATGCACAAAATATTGTCCTACCTTTGGCAGGTGTTAGAATGTCCGACTCATTGATATAAATATATTAAGCTCTGATTATTTTGGAGAATTTTAAAATCAAATTTAGGTCTTTTGGAATTATTAACTGACCAGTGACCATCGCACCGTATAGCTTTTAGTTATTTTATTAAAAATGCCCTTTGAGTGATTACTCATTAAAAATAACTTTTTGAAAGTATCGACCGGATCAATTGAAAGTGGGAAGAGGACAATGATTTTATTCTTGCAATTTTTTAGTTTTTTTCGGAGATACAAGTGTAAGCAGTCAAAATAAAGCTTCTTTGTATATGTAACATTATTTGCAAATTTTGTCTTATGTTTCAGGAAATGGAATTTTAATAGAGAAAGGCATGGAATTGAATTTTTTCATTTTATTTTTGAACTCGGATTTATTAGGAAGATTAGACAACTATTTTGTTCGCAATTCGTTCACTGTTTTCCACAGAATATAATACGCCATTTGTTGATACTGAGGCTCGCCGACTTCTTTAAATGTAGACTTCAATAATAGAATGCAGCTAATGATTCTGGATATTCCTGACTTGACGCTAATATCAGTGCCAACTGGAACTTGTGAGCTCAGGATCGTGTCTGGGGCAATCATCATCCTTTAGGCTATTCCCAAGTCACTGAATCCTTCTCTTGACTCCAAACAGTCTAATGACTTAAGTCTGCTTCTCAGAGTCCGTGCTGCGTCTTCCTCGAAAACACGCTCAATTACCTGTGGTCATTTGGAATCCAACCAGTGGTGCTGTCTCATGGTGAGCATAATTTCTTAGTCTCCAATGAAATGTAAGAATTTTTCAAAACATTTATTGGTATGGAAATTTGAAAAAATCGTTAATACTAATAAACACAAAAAATTATATCAAGAAACTATTATTTTTATAAATAATAAATCATATATTCCCCTTAAAATAAATTTTAATTTGAGTTAGCACATCTAAGCAATATTTTAAAACTATTTTTGATATCTTATTTTGATATAAGTTGTTTAACTATTGATAAACTATTTTGATATAAGTATGTTTGATTATCCTTACATTTTTCAAATGACTTATTTTTCTGAATACTTTTAAAGTAATTCTTAAAAGGGGATTTTAATATACCAGGAATATTATATTGACTCTTTAAAACAAGTGTACTTTTAGAAATGCCTTAGTTTATGAAATAATCCTTTGGTAAAATTTATAAGGGTAGTAAATACGAAATGTGTATAAACTCATGCAAATATATTTCATATGAAGCGAGTAAGGAACTCTAATCATCTTCAAGTTAAAAAAAATATTTATTACTAAAAAGTATTAGTAAAAATTATTTACAGCAGACAGAACACTTTTCAAACGTGTTGTAAAAATTACCAAAGTATCTTATTCCAAACACCAAAGTATCTTATTCCAAACACCAAAGTATCTTATTCCAAACACCAAAGTATCTTATTCCAAATACCAAAGTATCTTATTCCAAATGCCAAAGTATCTTATTCCTTTGAATATAGTAATCTACAATTTATAAAACCTTTTGCTCCATTTAAAAAAAACGAAAAATTATGGAGAATCGTCCTCAAATAGCAATTTGAAATATTTTGAATCCAATAATTCTTCCGATTTACTCCCCAAGAATATATTCAATTAAGAACAAAAAACAAAACGTCATCCAATAAAACACAAATAAAAAGAATACAAAGCGAATGGAGAATTTCTCGAGAATCGTCGATACTAAAAAAGAAGAGAGAAAAAGGATACATCCAATTTGCTTACTATCCTTAAGAGAATTTTTCCCAAAGAAATGACAGACATATATGCTACGATTCTTCTCCTCATCATTAACTTTAAAAACAACTACCGTTAGTACTTTTATCATTATTTGAAGAAATGTAAGTAAAACTCTAACGAGACCGACAAAAACTGGATCAGATCTTAAAAAGATAGAAGCGTTTTGAGTGTTTCTCGTTGTCTTTAATGTCCGTCGTCGTAGCCGGAGGTAAGTTTTCTGATTGGGATCTTACGTTTTAAGCATTTAAGGAATCTGAGAATAAGATTTATTTTTATAAATATACAAAAGGAGTTTGGATTCGCAAAGCTATCGCACTTATTTGTAAAGAATAAATTTCAGTTACTTTTCGAAATTTTGTTTGTAACAAAACTAGACATTATTTCACGCACTGAATAAAATCTTACTAAATTACAACAAACAGCACATTTTTTTTTAAAAAAAGGATAGTTTGAAAAGATTCAAAAGTCGAGTATATTGTAGTTTAACTTAATTCTGAATCGAAAATTTGATTGATTTAAATGAAATTCAACTGCACAGTTTATTGATTTTTTAAATTTTTTATTTAATTTAGAAGTATTAAAATTATATTACGATAGTCATTATATAGTAAAGTAAAACATATAGAACAATCGTCATAATGCAAAAATATTATCGCTGCCAATATGTTCCTAAACACAAATACGAATTTGTTCCCGGTGTATGAAAGTTTTAAAATATATAAAATTTACTAATAAATTCTACTGAAGCGAATGAGCAAGATTAAATGTCATGTTATGACCCCCACTGAGGAATTGCCGTGTAAGTAAACCTGACGCACTCAAAAATCCAAGCCTGTATGCTAGTGTGGAGTAGGTTTTTTTTGGAGGGTGTGTGTGTGTGTTAGAAAAGATGTCTTTCTTATCATCTAACCTAGATCCAGAATTTTGAGATCCGTCCTGATTCCCTTGTTTAAAAGTAACGCATTTTGTGTTACTTCAAATGAGGCGATAATGTATATAAATTATAGACATAATACTCAATCGTCCTTTTTTAAAATCATTTATTTCCTACGTTTTAGAAGATTCTTAAAAAGAGTTCAAGATATTCAATCATACTTTCTTTTATTTTTGTTTTATATGTAAAGCTACATATACATTTCATAATTACATTTTGTAAAACAAATTTTTTGAATGATTGTTCAAACTAAAATGCTTTTAAAAAGATGCAGCGAGATTTTATAGAGAAGATGGATGTTAATGTTTTCTTGTTAGACAGAGAAGTTTGATATTCTGTCGCAACTTCTCTGTATCAGATAATACTTTAATTTCGAATAGGAGCGTGTTTACATTTTTTGAAACATTTCTTTACTGAGAGTATTAACTTGGGCACTGAAAAATACTCAAGCTAACTACGAACATCAAAGCGTTCCAGAGACAGTTAATCAGAAAAGAAGAAAAAGTTGAAGCCAACAGCTGTCAATGATCCCTTTCTATAAGTGACTGGTGAAAAGACTCGCGGTATTCTGATGTATAACCGTAACATTTTGAAGCGAAATTTATTACATATAATGGGGCATCTCTCCACCACCACTGCTTAATATACGGGAGCCATCTGATAAGTAGCGGAAGCGGGATAGATATTTCCTATTCTGAACTATTGTGTTATCGCAACCATCTCATAAAACATAACTTGCCTTAAATCCACATAGTTCATATTTAAAGAGTTACATATTTCAATAAAACATTCGAGAACCATACGCCAGGGTCAACACATTATAGAAAATTCATTACTTATTCCATTTTTTAAATTTTAAAATCATATACTATGATTATTAGGTTTGAAGCGAAAAGTATGTAATAAGCTACTGTAATACAGCAAGCGTCTGCGTCTGCAACTGATTTCATTTTTTTTTACATTTTAATATCTTAATTGAACTGCAGAATTATATAAATTTAAAAAGACTAATATTGTTTCAATTTTGGAAAAATGGCAAGCATTTCAAAGTAGGAACATTATACTTGAGAAACAATTGAAGCAGCGTATAGTTATAGTGATTTCTAAAATACTATTTTCCTGAAAGAATCATAAAAGATGAATTATAATGCAATTAAATTTCATGTAATTAAGAAGAATGCGGCATTCCTTTCGCTGCATTTAAAAATTCTTAGTACAATCGTGGTCACAGTCTGAAACAAGCTCCCCACATCTCTGCACCATCACCAGATCATGGAAAGAATGTTCTTATTCAGAGAGAAGAATGGCAATGACAACGCAATACTTCTCTTCTTATTTCCAAGCAACCTACGAAAACATTAAAAAGAGAGAGTTTTGTAATTTTGCTTCCAACTTCACATTGCGCTCGCTATGGTTTGAAAGCTCCGACAACTGCAATTTATGATATCACATTTCCAGCTGTTAAGGTTCAGAAGGAAAGAAACATTCGCTCTTCAAATGAGATATGTTTGTACGAAATTAAGTCTCACAACAGCCGGGACAAACGCTTATTGAAAGCTCTTGTTTTATCTAAAGCAACAATAACGCTGTCATTTCATTTTTAATATAAGCACAGTTAGGGGGGCCTATTAATTCATATTTAGGCATCAAGGATATAAAGGATACGGATCATGATGTTGCATCAACTGCTTAGAATTCACTTGCAAAGCCATTTTTGTGATTTTGATTAAGAATGGAGAGGAATTTTATTAGGAAAATTCTGCTAATCGGCTGTTTCCTTTATTTTAAGTCGAAAGACAGTATCATTGAACTTCTTAATTCTACAGAATTATTTTTCTTTTGTGAATTTCAATCTTTTAAATTTTTCACAAATTTATTAAAATGCGTGAGAGTGCTTTTTACCTAAACAAAGAAAGCTATCAACAAAATGAATTCTGTTATGCTGCAAGAACCCAAAAATCTATGAATCTCTCAAAAATCGTAATGCGTAAATGGATTTTCTTTAATAAAAATATCTGATAATTGAGACTCTAATTATTTAACCTTTATCAATCTTTCTCAATTATTTCGAAGCATTTAATATTTTCTTTCAATTTTGCAATAAATACATTGATCTGAAATAAAAATTAGAGATGACTAAATCTTATTAGCATGAATCAATAAACTAAATCATAGAACCTTCATTTTAACATTTTCTCATTTAATACTTTTTCAAAATATTATCGAATATAATATCAAGTTCATATATATTGCTTTTAAACGCTTCAATTTGACGTTTCTGCTACGTTCTATTCTTTTATTTCCGCATTCTCGTCATCTTTTTCTAAAATTTATTAATTAAGAAAACTGTTTGTTGGGCTAAGTATTATTAATCTATTAATGAGCTTAAGAAGAAAGGAAGAAATATGGCAGGTTAGAGCAATAAATCGGTAAGACACATTTTTTTGTTTTTACCTACTAAAAATGTTTCTTTAAAAAACCCCCAAAGTATTTTAGATAATTTAAGAGCTTACGATTTTTTGAAGAGAGGAAATGCGATTTTTTTTTTGTGATTCTTCAATCTATATCTTAATTCAAACCATATTTACATGTTAATCCTTTAAAAATATGTATATAAACTTATTGATTCCACGTAATATAATTAATTAATCAAGGAATTTTTCTGAAAAATATTAGCACCACAATATATAAAAATAACTTTTTATACATTTTTAAATGTAAGTCATTTTTACTACTGATACAGTCAACATTGTTTTTAATTAGATGAGGCATAGCGAAGAATATAGATATCAATGCTTTTAAAAAGCCTGCTTTTACTATAGATTAATAATAGAAATATGTCTAATATAACACTGTATGAAACTACATGTTAAAAAATAATTAAAAAAAACTAACGTGGAATATAGCTGCTCACATTTTCTTTTCTAAATAAACTCAATGAATCACAACCCTATCGCATGCTGAATATTGAAGAATTTATATTGACGCTTATCGAAGAAAGCAGCTTTCTACATATAAGGTCTGTAGAAGTTTAATAAATTATTCATAAAAATAGAGCCCCGAGATGAACGATTCAATAAATCAAGAAAGTCTTGCCCTGCAACGATACTGTTCCCGATAAAAGTGTGCTTGTTCATTTAGACAACAATAAAACGTGCACATTTGTTTAAAAAAATAGATAAAATACGAGTGACTCCCCGGTAGTGAAGCATGAATACCGATAGAATTTGTTGGACTCTAAAAATGATGTATAACATCCAGTAATATGTTTTCGGCACTGCAGCAAAGAAACGTTGATCACCTTCTTGGGCCTGTGTTACGACATTTTGACTTTTATTAAATCTCATAAAGTTCTGACAAGGAGGGATTTTTTTTGGCGTTATCTTTCGTTTCCTCATCCCCAGTGGAAATCCTAGAAAATATAGTTTTGTACCAGAATGCTGTTTTGAGCTATTTCTAAAAAGTAACTTGATGCAAAGTTCGTTCGATAAGTGGATTTCATTTTTTCTATACGAGAAAATATATGAAAGGAAATGAGAGTGCTTTGAATCCACAGAAGTAAAAATAATGTATTAACGCTTTGACCTGATGAAGCGTAAATTTGTAGAAAATCTTTTTTTCAGCCTATAAATCGACATTCTTTATCTATTACAGGATATAAAATAGTTTTGCAGATGAGATTTTAATAGCTAAGATTTTTTTAATTCACAATGTCTAACCATTATGCAGACCTTAGAGAATGTTACAGGATCCGTCGATAAAAAACACTATTATTCATTGCTGGTTTCTGTTCGCTAATAAGTCTGAGTAATACCGAGCCCTATTTTGTAATATAATGAAAAATGTTACTAACATTTAAAGCTTATTTTTTAATTTTATTATTTAATTTTTTTTTAATTTAACGGATCTTGGTACCCAAAAAATTTATAATAGATAAATGTCAGCTGTCAAATTTCATATTCTCAAATATTTTTCAGATTCCCAAATTAAAATTCAAATATTTTACCTTTTGAAAAAAAATATTAAGTTTTTCAAAATGCTCCTTTTTATCCATTTTCAATAGTTTATCACAATTTTAAAGGAACTTTACAATGTATTAAAGAGACGAGGGGCTGAATTTTTTTAATCTATATTTGTTTCTGAGAAAAGAAAAGTTGCCCAACAATTTAAGGTTTCTCAAATTTGACATTTTTCGAAGAAATTATACTTAAAATTCTAAAAATTCATCCTAGATTCGCACAAGTAAAATCTCACAAGTACAATGAAATGTGATTGACTTTTGATTTTATAGCCGACAGAATTTTGAAAAAAAAAAGTGGGAAAAACAGTTATAAAGTTTTCGACACAATAAAATGGTTATAAAAACAGCTCATATTCAGCTAATTTTTTCTCAGAGCAATAATTTAGTATTTTTAAGCTCTAAAATATCAATTTTATTAGTATATATATAACTATCATATTTATTAGTTATCATTATCATAAATAGTGACTATTAGAAAAATTGCGAAAGAATTAAAAAATTGTGACTTTTTGTTTTTAAACTTTTTTTAGTTCAAATACCTATTAAATGATCTGCAGCTCTTTTTATCAAATACATATTATTCAACATTAAGTATTCCATGCCATTTGATTGAAATTCAAATGAAATTTGTTAATTTGAATTATGAAAAGTTTCGGAAAACGAAGGTGACGAAAAACAGTTTGAAAAACACAAACACAAAAGTTTTCATTATGAAATATCTAATGTGAAAGTATTTTTGATAATATATTATCATTCAAGCATAATTCTTCAATAGTTTTTTATTAATATTCAGTATACAGATGAAACTATCAAAGCATTAATTGGCGTAAGAAATAATTGAAAGTAACTAATATAAAATATACGAAAATTTGCACAGAAAAGTAATATCTGTTTTATTAACCAAATGCAGCACTTTTAAACCTAAAAAAGTTTTGATTTACCACTTCAATTTAATTTCATTTTGTTATTATTTTAAAAGAAAAGTTATTCATTTCATTTAATTTTTATATACTGGGAAAAAATCGAAAATAATGAAATTAAAACAGCCGTTTCAGTGTCAAATAACTTCCTTACTTTTTATTTCAAGGAAAACATTTAGTGTCTTGGTTACCTGTACGTGGAATATGTCTGGTGTAAATATTATAAGTGGGCGTGTTACATGATATCTGGTTAGAAAAATTAATCTAGATAGACAATATTGCTAGATTATTTTGTCGAATGACATATCATGATAACTTGTCCAATTATTTTGAAATTTTCAGATTAATAAGTCAGATAAATAGCCATTTTAATACAAAATTAGAAAATCGATATTTTCATCGATTTACCAAAGTTCTCAAGGCACCAAGTTACATTAATTAAGTGTATTATTTTTATTGTATAAATTAAAAGCTTAGTAATAATGCATATAAAGTTATTTTAAAAATTTGAGTTCTAAAAAATCAAAATTAAAAAAAATGAACTTTAAAAAATTAATTGTTAATTTTAACTATTGACTAGGATAATTATATAAGGCTTTTAAATTTTCAGCCATTTAACAAAATAGTATAATTTGTAAAGATATTATTTTGTTATTTCGTTTAATTTGAATGACACTGTTATATTTTGAACATTAACAACATTTTCTTGAAACTCCAATTTATATTAAGCTGCCCAAAATTAATAATAATTTCCATTTAAATTTTACACTTTATTTATAGTTAATAGGGTCCATGTACTGAGTAGGAGTTAATTTTTTTCTCCGTCTTATTTGAGGAACAGCAAGAATAAGATATTTAAAAAAATTAGAAGTAAACATTTAAAGTACTTTTTATGTGGTTGTAGTTTAGAAGTAGAAGTTTTTTACCCCAAGAAAGTATCAAAACAAATAATTTTTTCAAGAAATAGGAATATTCAGCGTTAATTATTATATGAAAAACTTATTATATTTAAATAATTAATAAGAATTAAGGAAAATACTATAAGAAGCAATAAATTAATGGTAAAAATGAAGAAAAAAATCATTTACAAGTGAGATAGAGTTTTATGTACCCCATCCATATGTTAATGGATTGAGCAATGCCATTAAAAAGGGACATAGTTCAGAAAAGAATTATTTTTAAATACTTAAAATGTGGGCCAATAAGGATGAAGGAATATGGCATGTCATGGAAAATATCACATCTAGTAAATATTTTCAACGCATTTGTAAGAATTTTTCGTTTTAAAATATAGGACAAAGAAATTTCGTGCCAAACTGTTCGAAAAGCTCTATATTCTTAAGAATGTGTGATATTTTTTAATCTCACAGCTGGGAAGAGAGTTTTACAAATCTTTTAACGGATGTTGCAGGACAAATAGTCGATTGGGTGCTACTGTTCAACAGCATCCAATCAAAAACGGCAAACTAGACCACAAAAATTAAGGTTTCAGAAAAAAAAGCTCTGGCGATATCTGCATTTGAACTCGAGATTCTGATATTAATCTAAAAGATCATGATACCTTGTTCCAGGCATAATTTAAGCTTTGGATCAATGAAATTCTCTCTTTCCATTATTATCTCGGACCATATTTTCTAATTGTAAAGTGAGTGCTATTGTACTGTGCTATTATTTAACTACTAATTTACTACTTGCGCATATGTTGCCGATTTCTACATGTTTTTTTTGTCATCTGCTTTTAGTAAAATCTTCTGAAATAAAAGAATTCTTAATATATTCTTCTGACTCAGACATTCTTAGGAAAAATGTTACAATAGTTTATGTAGGTGATTAAGATTCACTTGCTTAAGACTTTGGAAATTCTGATATATTTCCCATTTTCCAAATAAATCTATTTGATTTCAGCAACTCGATATTAAAAAAAATGTTTGAAACTCTGACATTTGGTTGTGATTATTAAGAAGAAAATTATTAAAGAGAGTCGAAAGATGGTTTTTCAGCATTAATTCTGTTAATAGAATAATTCGACAAAATCCTTAAGACAACTTTCACTCGATTCCAGTCACCAAAATATATTTATATTCGACAATTAAAAAATATATTTGTTAGAATAAATATTTTTTTACGTTATAAAGCATTAAAATAGTATACCATGATAAGATTAAACTTATAGATCACAAAATTGAGAAATGGAGTGAATTAAAATAAGTGCGCATGTCTAATGAATTTAAAAGAACAAATATGTGTAATATTTTAAGGAGTTGTTAATTATACCTGTCGCTTTCAAATACGCATGTCTTTGACCACTTCAATATATACTATTATTCCTATAAAAATGGTTACACCTTTTGGATAATAAAATGAATTTTTGCATTTTTCTCAATTGAATAATTAATAAAGAATTATACAGAGTTGAATTAAACAAATAACGCAGCACTTTCATTCGAATTACTTCATCAATAAAAGCATGAATTATTTAAACTTTTCAAGTGAACTTCCTGGTTGATATAATATTGTCTTTTAATTGAGTTTGTTATATGGACTGAATTTTCATCGGAATCTTTTGTATAAAAAGGATTAAGCAAAATAAATTTTTTGAAGGACTATAATAAAATTCGGAAGCATCCCAAATGTTGACTCATTCAATTTATTGTATTGGCAGGCTTAAAAACTCACCAGAAGTGAATTTAAGTGTAGTAACACGTAATAAAACTGCTATCTTAAAAAAGTTTAAAAAATTTAAGAAGATTAAATTCAAACGAGAATATACATTACAACAAATCTCTCACCACACGTTGTTTCAGTATATTGTTAGTATTAATTTAAATTTTATATTAAATTATTTTTTTATCAGACTGCAAAAATGGAATGAAATATACGATAACGTACCATATTAACTAAATCTAGAGTACCAATATCTAAAGATATTCAAAGTAAATATTGCTACAAGATTCTATGTATGGAATATATATCAACTTCATTTGGAGATATTCAATATTTCTAACTTAATATACATCTCGGAACCCTTTTTTCACTTGGAATTACCCAAAGGGATTTCATTTTTTAAAGAGTGAGATTGTGAGCTCACGACTACTCTCCTCAAATCAAAGCTTTCACAGTCCTTTAAACTGTTCACCAATTTCACTGAATAAATATCTTTCCATTTTGCATCTTCGATTTACTCTCTTTCAATTTAAATTCCAATCATTTTATTCTTTTGTATTTATATTTTAGGCCTTCCTCCCTCCGAATTCCACATCACATTTTTATTCCTCGAACGTCAACCCTGTTCTTGAGGAAAACTTTTTATATGTGGTCTTATTTCTGCCAATATATTTCTTCCTGGACTTCTTTTCATCTCATTTTGGATTTCACTCTTTTCTTTAGACGTATATTTACGTGTCAGATTTACGGTTGAGAACACTCTATCCACTTGGTTCAATTTACGGTTTCGTATTTCTAGCTTGCCTGTAGTTTCTAGTTTTAAGTGAGTTTAAACTAAATAAAGTTCAAATAAAAAAGTTTCCTTTTCATCAAATTCTATCCCTTACTATGTTAACTACATTAGAACAATCTTATGAACGATCAGCTATTCCAACTCATTATATATTATCTTGATTCAAATTAATCCTTATTGAAGATAATTTTAATAGTTGTATAAACGTATACGGCTACTAAATATACAATTTTCACCAAAAAATATAAAAAGGCACAATTTTTTGAAATTTTCATAACTATAGCAGATTTATTAATCTGAAAAAAAAAAAGAATGAAGCCATCAATTGATATTTTACAATAAAGGAGACAGATTTAGCAGATGCTGCGAAAAGCCATTTTTATACCATTTCTTGACAAACTGGTGCATTATTACAGCTAGTTTAAATGAATGTAATTGTATTTTTAATATCATTTGGAATCACCTTAATTGTTATACTGAGCATACCATACATGATGCAGAAAAAAGTATTTTGATTTTTGGACCAAGGATGCAGAGAGGCTTATATTACGCTAGAAACAAAAACAATAATTGTTCTGCTATAGCAATAAGTAATCGCCATTAATAAGATTAGAAGGAATTTAGATATTCCTTGTATATATATATATATATATATATATATATATATAAAACTAAGTTTAATACAGAGTAGAGGGGAAACATTTATAGATTTTTTAGAAATATATGATACATCATCTAGTAAATTTCTTTTATTCTTCCCTAATTTCGACTTCATTGTTTAAAAATTTCTTATATTTCAGACATTTCTGACTAACTAATATTTTAATAAACTGATTAAAAGACTTATGTGTCTACAAAATTGTGCTTTTATGTGTTTTGATGGTGTATTTTACTTTCAATGAGCACTTATAGAATTTCTTTCATACATTTGAAAAGTATCAGTCTTTTGTTATATAATTAATATTTAAATAAAACATTAAACCAGAAATTTTACCATTAGAATTGACCTTGTTATAGATAAAATTTATTTTCAAATAACTATTTGTATAATTTTAAATGAATTATTTTAAAATTTAATGTCAAGATTTAGTCATTTCTTTCACATTTCTAAACAAAGAGCAGTCAAAAAGTCTTACGATCTAAAGCATTATGAGTCCATATATTTATCTTAATAATCATAATACCAATAGTTTAAAAAATGCAATACAGACTTATTTCAAGAAGGAGCAAAATAAACATAAAAATATATTAAATTTTATATTTAAATCATGTTATCACTCTGTATGGTAATTTGTTGTTTTTAATGAGGGTATTTTTACGATTATCTTACCAGTATGAAATATTGAAAAAAAATATGGAATGAAAGAAATTATCGAAATAAAGGTTTTTAAAACCCTTTGTCTCTTATTTTCAGAAAGTATTTCAATACTCTATAGCTTATTTTTATTTATTCCCCGAAAACAAAGATTCTTGCTTAAAATTTAGGTATTAAAACATTCCTTTCACATAAGCAAAAAGATGTAAAAGATGTGTTCAAACAAATAAACTATAAATATTACGTTTAAACTGAGAAAATAAGCATGAAGAAAAATAAAATGTAATTTGTACAAATACGACTTGATTTGTCCTTATTATCTGAGGCATTACACTATTTTAGGCCTTTTGGTAATAGGGAAAGGGTTTCAAAACTACCGAAAAATCAATGAAAATGAAACCTTTTTGGAAAACGTTTATTCTCGCTATTAATAATAATTGTTGAAAAAGTAACAAAAATCATAGAGCCTCCCTTTTTATCTGCGTTTTGCATTCCGGTAACAGCTATTGTATTCAGTCTCAAATAAGTGGTTTCAAATCACTCCCTCCCTTCCGAAAGAAAAATAGAAGTCTGCGAACTGAATTTGAAGCTAATTATCCTTCAGTAACAATCGGCCTGTGTGAATGAAGTTGTCCAATGCATGTCATCTGATGGTAGGCATCGGAAAATCAATTATATGAAGGATTAAATCATTCCTTTTGTGTCTTTTGCAGTCCCTAAAAGAAGAGAACAATGCTGATTTTTTCTAAATCTACGATACAGAAAAAATGCAACCAAATCCTTGCGTAATCAAGCATACTGAAGGAATCGGGCCATTTCGGACATGCAGCTGGGAAGCGTGAGAAATAAATAAAAATATACGGTGTTGTTTTTTTGTACTGAAGAAAATGGGGGAAAAAAGATAGGTAAGACATTTGAAATCAGTCGCAGTAAACTCAAAATAAATAGAATAAAGTAGAAAGGGAAAATAGGATATTCATTAAGTCCTTTAATTATACTTCGGAATGATTCTCTTTACTCTCTTTTTTTCAGTAATTATGACAACCTCTTGCCATTAATTAAACTTGCTTTGATGAAACATTTAGCGTCAAAATATGTATTTTAAAGATAATTTTTATGCATTTTAACTCAAAACTTTTTTGAAGAGAAAAATTATTTTTCTTACTTTTCCGTTTCATTTCTTTTCCTTTTCCTAAAGAATTTTATTTCTAATTTTTGAATTCTTTTGCATTTACTTTTAGAGCTATTTCACCCAACAAGCTTTTATTCGAATTTTATTTCACGGATGTCTTGAGCAAATATGTATGTTTGAGTTTCCTGCAAATAAAGGAATTATTTGGAAGCCTAAATATTTGGCTTTACTTTAAAACATGATTACATAGTCTGCTGAGAAAAATATAATAAACAACTTAATAATAAAAATGTTATTACTTTTTATTATCCTATTTGTTTCAGCAGACAAACAAATTTTAAGAAATTATTCATTGATATATTATAAATAAATGTCTTTTAAGACTCTTTTAACTTATTTTCGAATTTATTGTTTATTAATGAAAATAAAGTAAAATTATTTTGGGTACTTCGAAATTTTGCTTTTAAACGAAAGCATGCAAATGCGCAATTTATAAGTTTCTTTTATCAAATGAAATTGCCGAATTACTTAAGATGATGTGTAGATAAATAATTTGAAACTAACAGATTCTGTTCTGTGCTAGAAAGGGATATTTGAACTGCATTGTCTACAATAAAGGAATAAAAGAAGTAATTGGTATTTATCTTATTTAATTTTGACAAAGCAGCAATTTTGAATTTCAATTTTCTGTATTAAAAAATGTCCGTACAACGAAATAAAACTGATTATTTGGGCAACCATTGTTTATCTGAGAAAGGTATCGTACTGGAATGAGTAAAACCTTAACCAACTCACTTTCCTTCCTTTCAATACTACAGCTCTTGTTATTATTGTATGAGAGAACTTTCTAATTGCTCTCATTAAAATGCTAATTTAGTGCCAAATTTTATTTCAATCTTCAATCAAATATATTGCTCCTTTTATTGAACTTTCTTCTTATCTCAATATTTTTTCTTACATTTTGGAATAGGATGGAAAACCGCCATCTTGAATTCATTAATTATGCATCAAAGTTTTAAGGATATTTAGTTTAATATATATAATCTCTTACACTAGCATTTTTGTTATTACTTATATTTTATAAGTCTGATCATCTTGGGGAGAAAAAATCCTTTCTTTTTCTTATTTTATTCCTTAAAAAACTACGTGGGGTTTTAAAGCACTTCTGTCCTATCTTTTAAAAATATTTGACCCTACAAGCTTAAATCGGAATTGTGTTTTCTAAATGTATCGCATAAATATATGTATTAAAGATTTGTACAAGCAAAGGAAATATTTTTTCCTTCAAATATAAGAGCTTTTTTTTATTTTAAAATTTTTTGCTATCCATAATAATTACTTTTGTTATATAATTGAACAATATAGTGAATAACAAGAAACTATAAAAAGAAATGAGTTGAAAATCTTTAACTATATATACTGAATATAAATGTGAAAGTTTAGGGTTTTTTGCATTAAATCTTAATAATAGCATTCATTAGTTTCATTAAATATTTCATTATTATTATTTTGAACTATAGCAAGCTTTAATATAAACAATAGTTTTATAAATTAAAGTATAAGAAAGGTTTACATCTTTGATTTAAAATAAATTAACAGTGCAGCAAAGGCAGTAAAGATTACTGCTGTCGAATCCATTCATTTTTATTCTATATGTTTAGAATAAGGGTTATTCTTTTTGTATTTTATAGTAAATTTTGCATAGTTATAGTAAATTAGTGGAGAAAATGATCCTTATCAGACTCTAATACTACCTGGTCTTTAACAGCCTTCTACCTGCAGAACAGTTTGGTTTTAGAAAGGGACACAGAACAGTTGACCAGGTCCTACTGTTTGCCCAAACCATAAGGGATGCCCAGAATCTTAAACTTACTCATTGTACAGTTGCTGCCCTGGTGGATCTTTCAAAAGCTTTTGACAAAGTGTGGATTCATTAACTTATTATTAAACTCCCCGATTCTTTCAGTCTCAGAGGACATTTCTTATCATGGATTTCAGATTACCTTCAACGCAGGGTGATCAAATTAAAGTCAATAATTGCCTCTCAGAAACATTCCAGCTTAGTCAGGGAGTTCCATAAGGTACAGTCCTTAGCCCTACACTTTTTCTCTTTACTTGGCTGGTGTCGAAAAAGTTATTTCCGCTGTAACCTACATTGAGATGCTCGCTGATAACATCTCAGTTTGGTGCTCTGGCACAAATATCATAGACTTAGAGTCTAAACTCAACGACACATTGGACTCCTTATCAAGTTTCGCACACGACCTTAGGCTCAACTTCAATCCCTACAAATCTATTATTACATTCTTTTCCTACAATAAACAACTCTACAATTACCAACCAAAGTTACTGTTCAAGGGTCAGTTTCTGCCTAACGATAAACATCCTAAATACTTAGGATTTACTCTTGATCCTGAATTCACTTGTAATAAACACATCTAAAATATTACCTTGAAGGCTATGAAAAGGCTTAATACCATGAAATACATTGCAGGCAGAGACTGAGGTACTGATGCGGTTACACTTAGATCTACTTATAATGCTCTCATCAAGCCTGTTCTTCAATTTGGATTTCCAGTCTACTGTTATGCCTCTAACACTAACCTGAAAAATTTGGAACAAGTGCAGCATAGTGCTGCCAGTATCATTACTGGACTTAGGCGTAGCTGTCCATCAAATATTTTCCTCTTTGAGGCAGACCTCTTTGTGGCTCGCAACCACTGCAACTCGGAAGACAGGCTAACCTCGTCAAATACTACTGTAAGCTCTTCAGCTATGGTCAACAAAATAAGACGTCAAATTTTTTAAACTCTTGGAAATGCAACCAAAGACTTTGGAAAAACAGCCCCTTCAGCCATGTTATGTCTCAACAATTTTTGCATATAGATGACGTAGAACTTCATTCTCTACAACTTCTTTTAAACCCTTCTGAAGAACACCCCAGAGTTCATTTCTATTTCAACTTCACAGAACCTGTCAACAAAAAAAGGGTTTTTTCCAGACCACCTCATGCAAATAGCCTTGAAAACCATCAATAACATTCCCAAAACAGACATTAGGATTTACACTGATTGCAGTAAAATCATTAATATAGCAGGGAGTGGAATTTACATCGAAACCCTTCATCACAGAGTTTCTTTATTCCAACGTAACCCTGACTTTTGCTCTGTCTTCAGAAATGAACTCCTCGCAATTGAGATTGGTCTTGAGGCGGTTTCTGAAAAGAACAACTTTAGTGATGTCTGGATCTTGTCAGATAGCTGCAGCGCGCTTCAACATCTCAAAAATTGACTAAATGCCGGAGATCGTGCACTCATTTCGATCCACAATAAGCTCAACAACATCAAACACATCTTCACTGGTTGCTATCACATGTAGACATCCATGGCAACGAAATGGCAGATAAACAAGCCAAAGAGAGCTGCTTTCAAAATGCCCCTACTTCTATCAAACTGACTTATCTGGAGCTTTTCTCCATCCAAAAATCTACCATCAGAGAAGACTGGTTGGTTCCTCCATCAAACAACTGGTACAAGTGGCCTAACCCAGGTTTATTTCTTTCCATGTCAGGAGATAGGTCATCCCATACTTGCATTTCGCGACTTTCCAGCGGACACTTAAAATGTCTTAAATTCTCAGGACGAAATAAATCTTTTCCCCTTTGTCCTAAATGCCAACTCTTACAGGTCATATCCTTGACCGTCTCATATCCTTGACCTCAGTGTAGGGGATATTTATCTATCTCCTTGGACAGTCACCGACCGTCTCAGAATCAACGGTTTATTTGATCTGGTCTGACGGAGTCAGGCCATGATGGAGATAAGAAGAAGAAGAAGAAAGGTTATTGCAAAATGTCATAATATTTTTTTAAATTTCCTTTTTAATGAATCGGCCTGATATGCACAAGAATCAATAACACTTTATACTGTTAGAATTATACTTATAACTAAGGGAAATTTTAAAATCAAAAAGAAATTATACATTATTCATTATATTTACTAACTAAGACATTTTATTCTTTTAAAAATTTTCATTTTATTAAGTATTTATTTTTGTTTAAAATATTTTGTGTGCATGATTATACAATTCTACTTGCATTAGTTAGCAATTGCTGTTGTTAACATTTAAAGAAGGAATTTTACACAAATGAAATTAATTATATCCCTCAATAATCTAAAATGTATTACTATAACATAATGAGGGATGGCATATAGTCGCTGGGTAACCATATCGCACTAAAGAGTCAAGAAAATAATTTTCCGAAAAATGTATATCAGTATTCCTATAAATTATTTTTTCCTGAAAGTTGCTATTATGTTATTATTAAAAATTGCTATTATTAAAATTTAAAACTCTAGTGAAATTATTATCTAAAAACTAAAATAAGAACATTAGAAAATTTACTTAATATGTCATTTATTGAAAAGAAAAAAAAATACAGTATATACCCGTTCCAAACTAAAAACGTCCTAAAATAGTTTTGTGTATATTATCTCAACAAAAACAATTTATCTTATTTACAAAGCAAACCCATTCATGTTTTCTATGTATCATCCTGCATGCTTTTTTTTTCACACATAGTATCGGGTCTAACAGCAAAATGCCTGACAGGAGTTGGATGGGAACGAAGATTGATCAGCTGCGGTATACTTGCCATTGTCACCCTCAGAAATACATAAAGTTCTCGGCGGTTTTACACCAAAATAATGGCATTTTTTTGTATATCATGTTGATTCATTTTGAAATAATAAAAAGAAAGCCTAAATTCTTCAGAATCTGTAAGTTAAGCCCATCAAAAGCAGAGCTGGTTCAAACAGAATAGAAAGTATATGCTAGCTTTAAAACAAAATGACTGAAAATGTTGAATTCGAGCTGATTAAAAATATCTGTAAAATAGAGATTCAATTAATTGAAAAAATATTTATACTGCAATTGAAATTCAAGCTGTAAAGGTTTTTCAGTTAAAAGTTTTTTAAGAAAGTTTAACAGGATACAAATGCTTTAAAAGAATTGAATATATAAAAAGAACTATAAAAAAACCTTAAGTCAATTGCTACTTAGGTCAAGAAAAGAAAAAAAAATCCTTTACTTTTTGTTGTTAAATAGTTAAATTTATAATAAGTAATTTCTTGATTTTTTTTTTATTTTTACAATAACTGAACTCGCATTCTTCACCTTCAATTGAAAAATACTGAAATCCTTGCATTTTAGTGATTGAGCCAATGCCTGTTGATTTCAATTTTCATTACGAACTGCTATTATCTCTATAAAAGATAATCGTTCTTGACCGAAAGAAATGCATGGAAAAAATCGATACAGTTTTTAATAATACTGACTGCTCAATTTTTGAGAAACATTTAATAAAGCTAAAAAAAACATCAGAAATTCTTGTAAATCCAAAAGAAACCTCAGATATCTGTAAAAGAATTTGAACTTCTGTTTGTTAACTTTTCTCTACAAATACTTAATACATTTCCTTGCTATAACACATCGAATAAAAGAGAAATTGTCAGAGAAAGAGATGAATTTCATAATAAATATCTTTAAAAAGCATTTCCTGGACTTTATCCGCTTATTTGGTTAAATATACACAATTTTAACAAAATGTTTTTAGCTTTTATTTTTAATACATTCTTTAAATTTAAATATTATTTAAAAACCATTTAAACACCCTAGAAATTCTCAATCGACGAAAATTTCCGAAAATTGTACGTTTCTACACTATAATTAGGAAAATTTTAAAATAGCATCTCAATTAAAATTTATTAAATATCTTTTTAATAGAAATATCCTATTGAAATCAATTTAATTCTCAGTAGGAAAAACGATGTGAAAAGGCAACACATAGTACCACTACGAAATTAAAAACTAATTGGTTAATTTGGCACAATGCGTTGGCTCCCCAAGATCATTAAATCAATCTTTTATTGATTGAAGGTATTTAATAAATTTTCGCTAGCACAGACTGGACTGCTTTTTTTAAAAGTATTTCATTTTAGTTGAATTTCCATAAAATGTGTATAAAAGTTTGATATTTCCTTGTTGAAAAGAGAGAAAGGGAGTTTTTAATGATTTAGTTGCTTATGCCGAGAGGCAACGTTTCCTTAGTGATACTGAGTTTAATTTGATCCTTTAGAATCTTTATATCAATGCAGTTTTCAATTTTATTAATGAAAATATTCTTATATAAGCCTCAACCGATATTTTCTCTGGTAGGTCAAACAAGGGCAGAGATGAAAATTAATTCTAACTTTTTTAAAATAAAGGACAAACTCAGATGAAATCATTTAGTTGACAAATGCTGATTCAGAGCATTTCTAAGTATGAAACTAGGAAAGGAATATTCAACAGTTTCGAAATTAATGACAGGGGAAGAAAAGTAACAATTGTTTTAAACATCTCGGCATGCAATTGAGAGTTAAGCTCACTTGATTCATGCACATCATAACTATATATTTAAAATTCTTAGTATTGACGTGCGGCTTAGTCAAAAAAATTTTAGTATAAATAAAAAGCTTTTAAAATTTTAGTGGCTTAGGTTTATAAAAAATATCTATAAGCGCCACCGTCGGGCTCGACTTAGTTTTTCCCCTTAAATTCAACTGGGACTACCGTGTTACTTCCAAAGAGTTGCCAAAAATCTTGCCCTGAATATGCAATTTGTATCTAACGGACGGGCCTGAATTTCAAAGCTTTTACACTTCAGCTTGTCAATCTGCAGATCTCGAAAATACAACAAATGTCGAAATTCGGATTCTTTTGTTAAATTAACAAATGTCCCTAAAGAGGTCAGAGCTTTAAACCTTTCACCTAGAATATAGGGCATTCAGTATGAGGTGGATACGGATGAGTCTTGAGAAGGTGATGATAAAGGAGTCTTAATGTGCATCTTCGGAAATAAAGATTTAAGTAAAGTATTTACAAATATAATAGACAAAAAAACTATTGTTTTATGGTTAAAATTTGTATGGTCTGATAGGTTCAAGAAAGTGCTCGAAATTGCTATTAATTCAGAAAGTTGATCTATTAAAGTGGAGTGTCAGACGTATACCTGCCTTTGTAAATAAAATTAAAAAGAAATTTCTGCTTGGAGTGAGTAGAGAGAAGTTGATTGGGTTCCTCGCATGTGATCTGAGTTACAAGCTTACCAATCATTAAATCAGCATAAAATGGAAAATCTTTGAACCAAGCTCTTGTT
>JAOUZG010033074.1:2053735-2095794 GCA_026289955.1 Argiope argentata
TATCTATCTATCTATCTATCTATCTATCTATCTATCTATCTATCTATCTATATATATATATATATATATATATATAATCATGAAATTGTTATTCCATCACATCAATTTACAGTTCCTCACCAGAATCTTCATTTTATATAAATTTCTGTCATCAAGGTAATAGATACACTTAACTTAAAAAACTTTCTGAATAAAATACGATTAAATATGATTGTTTCATGAGTCACAGTTTTAAATTTTCAATCTTTAAATTCTGGCATAAACACAAAATTATGAAAAGTTCATTCTTTTGTTACATTATTATACTTTAGACTTCTAAATAATAAAGAATACCAAAATTTTATATTTAATATATAAATTCTTTGTAATTCAAGAGTATTTTAAATACATGTAAAATTAACGAAATCTGGAAGAAATCGACTCGGTAGATATTAGTCATGGTTTATCATTTTTTTTTCATAAAACCTGAAAAGTTGAGAAAAAAATGATAAAACAGCTCCCGAAACCTTTTTAATATTTAAAAGTTAAAAGATATTCCTAGCACACCCTTGATACAATAACATCTCAAAATGCTTTCTTGTCAATCTGCCTTCAACAAAACTCAATTAATATTTCCGCCTTGTAAGAGTTTTAACACATTTTTCTTGCACTTTTTTATGAAAAATTGTTTAGATAAAGGCGTTATCTTTAATTACAGTCTACATTTTCAAGCAGATAGAAAGGGAAAGCAAACATTAGCCTTAAGTTCAACCATCAAATGGCATGCGTAATTAAATTTTCTCCATTTACTCCGTTATTGACCTTACATTATAAATTAAATCATCACGGATAAGATATTTTTTCAAAAAAAATGTTCTCTTGGAAGCCATTTGATAAATATGTCCTGTTCTAATATTTTCACCAGAAATTTCAAAATTAGAATAAAAAATTAAAATAAATAAGTTTTGACAGTATGAAGAAATATATGAAATGCGTTGATACCCAAATAAAAATATTTATTGTCCCTTTAGTTTCTTTGTTTGGAAAAACGAGATTGTGAGAAATATTATTTTGAAAAGCTAATACACTCACTGGCCAATGGATTAGAAACCTTTGAGATTTGCATTTGAATGCATGCTAGGGATGAAGTATGCAATTTTTTTTTTGTTATAACGTGGGCTACACGTGGTTAGAATACTAGTATAAGTAAGGTGTAAGAGTTTCTTTCGCGGTGAATGAAGTAAAATGGGAAAAATGACAAATCTTTCAGCATTTGAAAAAGAGCTTATTGTTGTTTCCCGTTTAGCAGGTACCTCGATTTCAAAGACGACTAATCTCACCGGGTTCTCAAAAGCAGCCATATCAAAGGGTTTCAAAAGTTGCAATCAGAACCCACAGTCCTTCTCTAGAAGACGCAACTGCGGTTCGAGCATAGTTTCCCAAGAGCGTGATCGGCGTCATCTCTGACGAATTGTACCGTAGAACAGGAAATCTACTGTTATTCAACTGACACAAACCATCAAACAAGGCTCTTCCCAACAGATTTCAGCTCGAAGCATGCGCTGAGAATTGCAGAGGATAGGAATACATAGTCGAGTGCCAGTGAGAAAACCCCTCATTTCTGCCCGACATGCAAAAATTCGTTTGCAGTCATGTAGGGAAAGAATACACTGGACATTAGAGGATTGGAAACGGGTAATGTGGTCGGATGAATCACGCTACACCTTATTTTGCAAGTATGGATGACCAAATTTGGCGAGAACCCCTCGAAGCCATTAACCCGCCTTGCCTTACTCGCGCTTTGCAAGGGTTTGGAGGGAGTATCATGATATGGAGTATTTTCTTCTGGCGTGAAATGGGTATCCTGGTGTTCCTAGAGGGTAAACAAACAACTATACGGTACCTAGATATACTGTCAGATCAAGTGCACAATGCAATGTGGTTGTTTTTGTCCCGATGGCGACGGATACGTCACGGACGGTAATGCAACTATACATCGTGCCAGAAGCACTCAAAATTTATTCGCTGAGAATCAGTCTGACATCCAACACTTTCCCGTCCACTTCATAGCCTGAATCTTAACCTCATTGAAAATGTGAAGGATATGGTGGACAGACACATCCGATAGCACTCTCCTCTTCCATCTAATTTAAAAGATCTATAAAGCTGGTTAGCCAGTGCATGGTATTTTCTGGATGTAAATGCACTTCAGAAGATTGTAGACTCGATGCCCAAGAAAATCAGAGCAGTTATCCGTGCAGATAGTGGTCCAATAAAATATTGGTCTTGTGTTTTTAATTCATTGGCCAGTGAGTGTATAAACCTATGAATCCCATCTTCCCTTTGTGATAGATATGTATTTGTTAAGTTGGAAAAATAATTTTATAATGACATTTGTGATGAAAATCAAATTTTCAGATGCCAACTATAGGTTAATTTATAGCTTTGTGAATGTTATATTATATTTTCCAATTTTATGTTTAATTAGGTTTATGTCAAAATTAGTTGTTTTAGTTTATAAGCCATTTTTAACTGTTGAAATTGATTACATCATTGATTTAAATTATCTTAGTCTTATAGAGACAGCTATTAATTTAATAATTGGACAATTAAATTTGTTTTATTTTACCACTTTTAATGATTAATTTGAATAAAGACGATTCTGTAAATTTGAAAATTCTTAGCTTCAGATTGAATTTTCTAAACGAGCGCCTCTAAGATCTTTTTCATTCTTTAACTTCTAATTTTACTTATGAAACTTCTGAAATTTTTAATTTAAACAACCCCATTAACTACAAATAAGTCCATATTTTTTCAGATTTTAATTCTGAGATAAATACATATAGAGAAATTTTGCAAAAATTTCTATTGATTTCATTCGTGAATTTTAATTTTCAATTTGAAGTTGCACAATATTTTATGAAGATTATTTATGGTATGAGTAAAGTTTTCTTGAAACGATAAAATTACAATTCAAGCTAATACAACACTTCTTAAGCTTCAACATTCTGTGGTAGCTTGGAGAATTTTGCCCAGAAGTTGGCCAGTTTCCGAAAATATTAATACATGAAAAAAAAAAACTTTAAACTCTAACTCACTTTTCCGAATACAATTAATGAAATGGACATAAAATCTTAGAGACAAATTCTATTTTTTGCATTCTGTGCCTCATACTTCTTATATTCTCTTGTATTTCGAATGAAATTATTAAGCATCGTAGTATTATATTTTGTTTCTTACATGCTACTGCCTTTATTAGGCATCTACACTTTTTTACAAATTAGGCATTTATTTGAAAAAATTGATGTTAAAACACACAAAAATAATTTATTTTAGTGCATCTTATTCGTTAAAATATAAAAATTGGGGGTGCTTTTGAATTTAAGCATTGAATTTAAATATTTCTTCAAAAATCAAATAATTTTTTTTCTAAACAAATAATTTTGAAAATCAATTTTTCTCATAATTTTACTATAGGTAAAAAATTTTGAAAAAAAAGCATTTATTCATTCAAACTTTTAGTCTTTTACATTATTCGCATATTACTGGAAATTTGGTAAATTAAATAATGCAGTTTTTCGGATTTGATTTCTATATAACTCAAACTGTAAAAAAGATTAATTGCGTTATTTATAAAACTACTTTTAATACATATAAGACACAAGGAGTATTTACTAAATCTCAATCTACAAACAACCATGATTGTTTCTCAGAAAAATTATATCTAAACATTTGGTACTAAATTTTCCTTTGAATAGACATGAGCTTTGCATGCATGTTTCCATCAAATTACTTGATCCGGTTTTGAAATTAGCCTTTATATTTGGTGCTTATGCTTCTTTATTCAATACTAGCCACCTTGGGCGACCAGTCGGTATGCCAGTATTAATGCCTACTAAAGGGCCCAATCAATTTTTATATATATATAACTTGGTCTCATGTTAAGTTTTTCAGCAAAATATTTTTAAGCCTCAAATTTCGATATTCATATAATTCAATTATACTATTATGTGGGCTTTAAGCAGTTTGGAGCTTTGAACTCCGCATCTTTCTCTGATTTTCTATCAGTTCACGTAAAATTCAGTTTTCAATTAAAGTGGAAATGATGAAACTTCCATTAATAAAAAGACCTCTTTACTCAATTCCAAGTATGTCTTTAAATAAAACTAAGGACTGAAAGCAGAGTAGTCCGACATTGAAATTTTATGTTCACTAAAAAAAATGAAAACATTATATTTTTTTATAATTTATAAGATCTCAAGGAATTATACAACAAGCATTCCACAGATTAAATGAAACATTCAGTTTTTCATTTTATTTTTAGAAGTATATAAATGCTCCCAATAATAAAAAAAAATTTTGTTTATAAATATATTTCAAAAAATTATGGTTTAATTCCTTTGGTCTTATAGATTCATATTTGTAAAATATCCTTAATATTTCAACTTCTAAATAAATAAATAAACAGTTATATCTTCTGCGACCAAATTTGGCTGATTTATTCAGTTCTGAATATTGCAAGTTTAGAACAATTATCATTTTCATAATCTAAGCCAATTATTCTAGAGAACCCTGATTGGCTTCTTAAAGATCTTGATAAAGTGATCTAAAATCGCCAGGTTTTATTAAAAAGTTATATTGAAATTTTCAGGGATCGATCAGCTTTGATCATTGATTTAGTTGATTGAAGTATCAGTTTTTTATTTTAAGGACTTATTGTCTCTAGATTATTTTGTTAAATATGATTCACAGATTATATGATATATGTAAAAATTTAAAAGTCGTAATTCATCAGCATTTTCTCTCTTAATCAACAAATTATATATTTCACTTAAACCATTTGTTAAGAGATTTATGACACTCAAAAAAAAATTAAGAAATTAGTTATTTGACTCCGATTACAGAAGATGCCTTGTAGATGTTAAGCCATATTTGCCTTAAATAAAACTGTTTAATTAGATTAGTAATATATGTATAGTAAAATATCATAGAAAACGTTTCCTTGCAATTATTTTCCAAAAAAATCATGTTTCATATTTGTTTCATTTTATGGAGACACGTGACGAAAATGACATTTTTATATGTTTAATTTTGAATGAAAGTCGATTTATTTTTTCTCATGTGAGAAATGATATTGTTTTGGTTTGAAATTTTTGATGTCTCCGAAATATGCGGGTAAAAAATACTTTTGTCTGCTTTTACAAATTTCGCATTGTTAATTATTACTTATGCTTGTTTGAAAGAATATGCGTTTTGAAATAGCTGATCTGCTTTTACTAGTATAGCTTTAATATTACGAATGTTTCGTTGAAACAAGATGCGTTTTTATTTCGCATGATTCATTAAAATGCGGAGATAAATTACAGTCACGAAGGCGAATTCTTTGATTTGAACAATATATCTTCTTCACATAAGTAAAAGTAACAATTCAAAACATGTCTTACTGTTAAAAAAATTTCTTTTTAAAGAATGCAAAAATATTTTACTTATACTTATTATCAATTGCTTTTTGTTCGTCATTTCTTTGAAATGACGTTATCTTCTAGTTCGTTTAAGATTTCTTGCTCTTAAATAATTAATCTCGCTCTCAGAAGATTATCGTTTGGTGTTTTTCTAAAAATTCTGTTTCAGTTTTGACTGTCGCACTTTTGTAATGTATTTTTATTTTTTTAATTCTGTAATTGAATTAATAATTTTGATATTTCAAACGATCAAGAGAATTTATCTCTTGCATTTATTTTTTTTGAAAAATATCATATTTCCTATTTATTTCATTTTATATAATCACGTGATGAAAATTATATTAGTATGTTTATTTTTGGTAGTAATTAACATAACTAACTAATAACTTAACTAATGTGTATATTAACTGATCTGTTTCGTATTTTAACTAGGTGATGTTAATATTAGTGGTTTCCGTAGCGTTAAAGTACAAAAGTTTGTTTCTCTAATTTTCTTACCCTACATCCTCCCTAATTTAAAATCACCTTGAATGAGGACACTGTGATGAAGAATATTCAGTTATATCCAAGGAATCACATCTGCATGATGAAGAAGTCATTACCAGTAACTTCATCAAAATCGTAGCCGCTGTTTCGTAAAGAACCTGTAAAAAAAGTTTATACAGTATATAGTATAAACAGCCTCGGGTGCTCATAAGTGTGAATCTTGCGATATGTTTGTTCATTGTTTGTTCGTGATTTGATGTAAAATAAACCCTAATGAGAGATGGTATAGTGAGAATATATTGTACAACATCTTTAAAAAAATAAGGACCAGAAAATGTAGTTCATTGAAGCCTTTATTTGCTTCAATGGCTTGGATTGATTTAGAAATCAAGCAAAGAGCATGCTAGTAATTTCTAATACAAAAGAGCGAAATGTCCATGAAGGTGTTACTGTGAGTAATAAAATACCTAATGCATACAGAGCAAACAACAGACACCCAATAGATTTTAGCTGTGATTTTTAATAAAACAGAGGATGTTTTTTTTATAAATTTGGTGCTAAAACAGGTATTTTGAAACAATTGTATGATAACTCTGATAACATTGTTACTTCATATAGCAATAAAGGAATTCCTTTTATTCGAGCAGGGTTTCAAAAAATGTTACTGCGAATCTAAATGCCCCTCTACAGCTGAGCTTGTCATAAAAGCTAATTACTATGCAGTTCAAACTCATTTTTAGATGGTATTAATAAGTAAACATAGTTTTATCATGTGTTTCACATATTCATTTCCTTAAATGTAATAACATGTTAAACCATTTGATTTTTTGCTTCATAGTTTTTAAATTGATTGAGGATTGATTTCGTCAACTCGATTGATTTTTGCTTGATTCAATTAACGTGATACTTTAGAAGTGTAAAAATAAATAAACATTTAATTTAGATGTGAAAAACCCTCACTGATGTTCCATAAAAAATCTTATTTTGATTTTAATGTGTATTATCAGGTAAAGTACAGATTATCTAGGTAATTCGAAGATTTCCTAGGGAATTTGGAAAATAAGACATTTTTTGAGTTTTAACGGATAACCCTAAGCAATGGGCCGATTAACTGATTTCTTCACTTTAATAATAAAATAAATACTTTAATATGCTTAAATAGCTGTTATTTTTCTGGAAATAATTAAGTTTTTCCTAACAATATTTTTTTTCTCTTAAAATTAGTAAACATTATATCTTACTATTTAAAAACTTCCTGGTGAATGCGCGAAATATGTTTTCTATGCAATAATTCTTTCAATACAAATATTTCAGTATTAAATATGACTTTTCCGAAAAAATAAATCGAATCATTCCTTCATCTTTATAGAGCTCCAAATGGGACGCTTTCATAAAATATGTCCTTAATATATATAAGCATATATCCATGCACTATCTTTTTATAAAAGAGGACACTAATCTTTGTTCACGTAAATTTTTCCCCTTTTTTTTCTTTTACGATCGGATTTACCTTAATTCTTTTAAATTCCTTCTTTTCCCTTCCCAGTTTTTTCTGAACCAGCAGAATTGTTCTGGCTGAATAGGAAATTTTGATCTGGGCGTTGCTTAGCTGAAAAGACCATGCTACGGACAGGTTGATTGATAAGCCAGATGATCAATCGCATAACATGTTGTTCTCATTCTTTCAAACTTCCATCTTGATCTTTCACAGAGAGCTTACATCTTATGAGATTTATTTTAGTTTTGCTATTTTGCTGCACAAGACGAAAGTAATTTATCCTTAAAGTTTAATACGAGGCGCTTAAACTATTTCTTTGAGGGGTCATGAGTAAACGATTACCTTGATTTATTCAAGGATAAGTTCCTTCAAACATGTTCTTCGAACTATGAATTCTCTGATATTACAGAGACATTTAATCACATTACTTCTTTTGACTAGGGTCTTAAGACATTACTACTTCAAAATAATTGCTGAATGCATTTATTTCAGATAGAAAAACATACATTTTTTTCTCAGAATTAATCCGCAAAGTTTCAGATATTTTTGAATTTATGGTAGTTTTCAAACTTCTTCTCATCTGAGATTTTAATTTGTGATTACAATATTTTTAAATGGACCTTTTCAAACATAAAACAACAATTATTAACAATATTAAATTAAAAAATAACGTAATTAATTTTCATCGCTAATATTCAGAAAAAATGAACTTGAAGGAAGCTATCAAAGGATAGTTTGATCGTTTCCATTATCAGTTTAGAATCAATGAAAAATGTCAAATCATAAAAGACGAATGAATTTTTTTCTCTTTCTTAAAGCTCTGTAGGATGATTAGTATAGAAAATAATCCTTTGAAATTGACAACATAAGCTTGAAATTATACTACTTGATCATTCAATTTTAAGAGAAAAATTCGCTTTCTGATAATAGGCTGATTCACTTAATATTAAAAGATAAAATGCTATCACAACAAATGTTTGACTTCAACTTCATACTTTTGATGAATTATATGCTTTCTACATATTGTAGTTAAAAGAATATACAATTATGTTCTTTTGAACCTGAAATTAAACAGAAATTTATTCGAAGTAATAGTGATTTTAGCGAATCAATTAGAATATTTATTATTTAATGCTTGAAAAAAATTCGTCTTGAAATCATATATATTCAATATTCTTTCACTAAATGAATTTTTTATAATTTATGTTATTTAAAGTAGTCAGGAAATACTTATGACGTATTTTATGTTTTCTTACAAAAAATTTTAATTAAACTTTTTCAGGAGTTTTAGTTTTACCAAAAGTTTTGTTCCTATTTATAATTACATTTAAAAACATTAATAACAAAGTATTTCATAAGCTGCAAAATCTTTAATTGTAATTAGTTCACCTAACATTTTCTACATATACACAATATTTCTATGGCGAATAATACTCCTATATCCAGCTTTGGTTTATATAAAAAGGAATAAATATAATCTTTAGTTATCACAATTGTTTCACACGGCATTTATTAAATAATTATTAAAGAAAGTATATAAAATAAATGAAAATTTTATGTTAACAGTTATAAAATAAAAATGAACAAAAATTAATATACTTTTTGAAAACAAAAAGTTTAATTAATAATACGAATTTAATTAATAATCTTCGCGAGCTTATTGCTTTCCAAATTTATTTGCGTCTCCCCAATTGTTTTTTCCCTTGATATAAAATATTTTTTTTGGAATTTTATTTTTTACCTGAATTATAATAATGAAAAAGTATTGCAAATTTTTAATAATATTAGGAATTATTAGAGAGCGTAAATGAATATAAGAACTATTATAAAATAAACAAATCGTCTCTGATTTTAACTAGATATCTCAAAGAAGGAACTATGACACTTTTTCAAAATATTGAATTAGTTAGAAAGGCTGTAAGCTATAGTCGATAATATTGATAAAATATCTAACGGGTTTAATTTACCAACAATATATTTTTATGAAACATCTTGTATTTCATATAAGCTTTTAGAAGTAACTGTAGAAAATTTTATAAGGCCGTTCAAGCTAACTAATTCAACGATAACATAAAATAAATATGATCTTCTTCTCCTGAAGTACAAATCAAAGAACATATTAGAACGATTTTGAGACTACTGAAGAATAATAAAAGACGTTTATATGTAAAATATTATTATAAAACATAATTTATCTAAGCTAAAAATTCTTCTGAGACACAAAAAATTTATGCTTTAATATATTTAATTTAATTGATAAATTATGAAATAATATATTTTTATACATGGTTTAACAAAGTCCTCTACTTATATTTGCAGCGAGCGCAAGCAGTTTTCACTATTTGCAAAAAAACTATTTATGAGAAAATATGTAAATTTGAGAAATGAAGAAAAACTCACGAATTTATAATACAAACATGCATACTTTAAACTTCCAAATCGAATTAAACGTTAAATACACTAAGCCTTATCGAATCACTTGACTCAAAATATTTCTTCGAGAAATTTTGGTTAAATATTTAAGCAATATGCTAAAAGCTTCAAAGAGAAAACCTAATATTATTGAATAATGATGAAATGCTTTCCAATGCAGGACATTTGAATTTGAGAAAAATTATACACTTATACAGACTGACAGGAAATAACTTTTCTTGCAGCTTGCGATTTCTTAAGGTAAGTTTCTTAAAGTTGAAATAATTTCGCAAGATTGTGTTGGAAAGTTGGGCAAAACATTAAGATAATTTAATTTTATTATTTTCCCACTATTCCATCATATTAAACATTTTAATGCCTTACAGAAAGGTGGATTAAGGCAGCACATACACTGTTGAACACAATCAAGAGATGGAAGGCATTTTCACACATTTCTTTGAAAATATCACATGAAACCAGGACAGTCGGTTACCCTAGAATGGCACTATGACCCTGGCGTCACTGAGATGAGTTTACGTATTTTTGAGGGCATTTTTCAGCCAGCAGGAGTTATAAAAGTCTGCAGCCAGCTGCTCAACTCATTCCACTCTACAAAGCAGTAGCGATTTGTGTTGAGTTTCTTGCATAATCTTGTTTGTTTGTTTTTGTTGAAATGAGTGAACATCATCGTTTAGACGAAAGTATGAGTTGGAGAATTGTGGGTAGATTTGAGACAGAGAAGTTCGAAGTTCAGGTTTCCAGGGAATTGCATGCAACTCCAAGTGTTGTTTTGAATTTGTGGAGTCTGTTTAAAAACAGTGGGACAATTTCCAGAAGATCAGGACAAGACCATTCGAGAGCAACAACGGCCTATGAAAACCAGTATTTGTTATTTACAGCCAAGCGCCAGAGGACGTCTACAGCGATACAACTGTCTAGGGACCTCGCTGTTGGCACAGGAATATTAATTTCCAGGAAAACAGATACCAGGAGCCTTGATAATAGAGGGTTATATGCCAGGAAGCCCGCCATTTCCATCCCACTCACTTCATCCCCCCAAAAGAGAGTGTGTACAATGGTGAAGACCTCACCAACACTGGACACAGCTCAAATGGGCAAATGTTCTCTTCACAGATGAGTCCAGATTCATTCTACAACCTCATTCCAGGCGAATATTCATACAAAAGAAGCCTGGGACCTTATACCATCCCATTAACATCATGGAAAAGGATCTTTACGCTAATGGAGGACTGATGGTTTGAGCAGGGATTATTCAGGATACCTGCAAACCACTTCATGTGTTTGTCTATGGTTTTGTGAATGTTCAGAGGCAGGCAAGAGATCCTATAAACCTATGGACATCTTTTCAGGGGTGCTGTAGGCCCTGAATTCATTATCATGGGTGACAATGCCCAACCCCAGAGGGCTGTCCTGGTTGAGGAATATCTGGATAGCTAAGATATTCATCGAAGGATTTGACCAGTCAAATATCCTGAACATGCTTGAGATGTTCTTGGAAGGGCTATTGCGATATGCCAACCCCCCATGTAACAATTCCGTAGTTAAAAACTGCTCTGGTGGAAGAGCAGGAGGGATTAAATACAGAAAAATTAATTATTTTTGCAATCAACTTCTTATATATATTATAGATTCTCTAATAAAGTACTCATTTACATGTCGTTCAATTACCGTCTTGATTGTCTCGTAATCCTGATTCTGTTTTGACTATATAAAACAAGATGAGCAAAGATGTTATGCCGCACGTTCCTTATTTCATTCTTTTTCTGTCATAGTTTCATTTCTAATAAGAGGATAGCAGGATGAGTATCTTTGTTTTTGTGATTTCCAATCCAAATAAAGTGCAACTAAAGTGGCGAGTACCTGAGAATACCTCCTGGCGAGAAAGTGGAGAATAGATATTGTTCTTATTAACAGATGCATACTAATTTTGCATGTTGTTTATCTGTCAGAGGTGACCACAAACCCTACTAGAGCCGACCACATGCCATACAAGTCTCACTTTTATTGCCATCTTTTATCAATTTTGCACTGATTTGATGTTTTTAAATAACGTCTACTTTCATAGCTTTTGATAACTTCAGAAGTCATCGCTTATATCAGTGTCGGCATAAATTAAAAGAAGCATGTGATCGTTAAAATTATTTCCCCTAAACTACTGTCATCTATAAAGGCAAGAAGTTGTACATTTATGAAACAATAAAACATGCCACTTTCATCAATACTGTCCATTCTTTAAATATAATCCATCAAATTTCCTAGAGAAATTTTCAAACTCTTCATGCATGTTTTCATCTAGTTCATGTCTAAACTCACCACCCACTAATTGATAATATGTCCCATTTCATATGTATGAAACCACCAGTTGAAAAAATGGAATGATTTTCATATATTTGCAAAGATATATCTTCAGCCTTTTTGGGCATGTGTCCACTAACGGCAGTATTTCATGTATGGCAAAGCAGTAGAAGTATACCAAAGTGCCCGCTTCTCCATAAAATTTAAATTATAATGCACATGATTCGTTCGAAGGGGCGGTTCGACATGCTGCTCTGTTCTGTTCTCACCCTTTTCCTGTCAAAGTTAAATCTACCAATTTTAGCCTTCTTTAGAATTCTCACAACCGAATGCGATAAGCGAGTACCTACAAATTTCTGAAAGAAACACCTAAGCAGAAAAAGGAGGATGCTCGAAGACTTATGAATTAGAGAATAAGCTTATTAGGCAGATCAGTTTATAGAAGTGTAGCCCTCCCAATATCTATTCTCCACTTTCTCGCCAGGAGATATTCTCAGGTACTCGCCACTTTAGTTGCACTTTATTTGGATTGGAAATCACAAAAATAAAGATACTCAACCTGCTATCCTCTTATTAGAAATGAAACTATGACTTAGAAAAGGAATGAAATAAGGAACGTGCGGCATAACATCTTTGCTCATCTTGTTTTATATAGTCAAAGCTGAATCAGGATTACGAGGCAATCAAGACGGTAATTGAACGACAGGTAAATGAGTACTTTATTAGAGGATCTATAATATATATAAGAAGTTGATTGGAAAAATAATTAATTCTTTTGTATTTAATCTCTTAATGCATAAGAATTCATATTTCAAATGTGGAGCTTAATACTGAGCATTATAAAAATTTTCTAGTGTTAGAAGAAGTATTCTATAAAAAAGAATAATTTACTTTATATTAAACACTTAATTTTTTTATAAAGTTAATTAATAAATTGACTATTCAAAATTTAATAAAATTCTAGAATAAAATTCAATTAATGTTTCAAATAGTCAAATAGTTGCATTTCTTTCTTTATTACTTTAACCTTTAACTGGGGAGATAATGTATTTCAGACAGCAGTCATACCAATAATAATGGATTTTTGATCCCCCTATTTTATTTTTAGCTCAAACGAATGGATTTACCATGTAGTTCCTGTTTGATTACCTTCACTACAGTCGAACTTTTTTCAGCTGGTTTCAGCGGAAGCTTTTTTTAGATATTTCAGTTCTTTCTTTGAGCCACGTCTGTGAAACCGCGCTTCCCTTTAAGTGTTCCAGCATCATAGAAGACAGTAGAGGGCTTTAAAACCTGGTCCTTGAAATATCACTTAATTTACAAATTCTCGTTAGTAAACAGATCTCCAGAGATTTTTAAACGGGTGATTTTAATGATGAGGATGATTGTACAGAACATTTTTTAATGAAAGTTAGCATTCAATTGATTCTATTATATTCAAACATAATTGAATTTTCTGGTGATGATATATTTTGAAAAGTCTCTAAAATTGTTTAATATAAGAAGAAAAATATCTACAGAATTTACAGGCAGATTTTTATACTAGTATTTAATCTACATGTTTAAAGACTCTTGTAAAAAGGATGCCGTTAGAAAATGGTCAATTTTAACCAGTCATTTTTTATTTCTCATATTATTGTTGAGTTTTCCATTATATTGTTTTTATATAATTTAGTATACTGGAAAAATAAACATGATTTAAAAAGTAAAAAAGTTATATTTTTTCCAAGAATATTATTTTTTATAATATATAATTTCAAAATAAAATGTATGTTCAAACAAAATTATATTTTCCCCTGATAGTATATTGAAGTGAAGTTATATATCAAAGAAATGTCTGTTGAATACATTGACAGATTTTCGTGCTAATGCTTTCAGTAGAAAATTTAATTTGAGTGTAAAGAAAATGCGTTCTCCTCAACCACAGTAGCCATACATTTTTCACTTAAGTTAAGGGTTAACATATTCAGTTAAGAGTTAACCCCCAGTTAAGGGTTAACATATTCAGAATAAATCCCTGATTATCGAACAGAATAATTTTACATTGCTGTTTTAATTAATAAAAACAGATTCTAAAAGTATTCTGACATTCTTAATTAATGACTTGATTTGGAAATCTAATATTAACTTTGATACCAGAATATCACACGATAATCAGTTTAAATAAATCAAATGTTTATAATTTTTATGGAAAGAACAATAGTCGTTATACTTTATAACTGTCAGAAACCAGACAGACTAAAATCACGTAAACGTGATTCCCTTCAAAACACATTTAAATAAGTATTAAAACTTATTTTGACTTTGAATTGATCTAATTTAGCTTTAACACGGAAACTTAATCTTCAATTATCCTAATAAACTTTTTCCAGGAGGTGGGGACTCTCATTTTGAAAATATTTTATTTTTCTATTCTATTTTCTCTCTTTTAAAGTTCGCAGTCCATTTATCTAGTGTTGGACTTCGATTAATTATAATGCAGAGATTCCTAAAGAGTTTTCTTTGATTGTTTTGTATTTAATTTCAATATCTTTTGCCGATACAAATATTTGTACCTTTCTTTACAATACATTATTAAAAGTTATGATTGTAAGGCATTTAAATGATATATTTGACAAGTAATGAAGTTAATATCTGATGCTGCATGGAAAATTAGGTTTTAATGAATGTACCTTGATAGAATTACGCAAATGTTTTGGAATTTGTCATTTAAAGTTTCTGCACCTATTAACATATAAATAATTTTAAAAAAAGTTCTTTCATCTTATTCGTCCAATATTTGTAACAAACGGTTATTTCACCAATGCTATATTTATTCTCTGACACATTGTTTAACCTCTAAATCCAATTATTTCTTGTTTGTTAAACGCTTTTGCTTGAAATTTATTAGAAACTGGTCAGGAAGATAGCGCTCTGTTTAAATTGAGTTTTCAGTAAGAGAGTAGTGCGGGCGCCATGTTTTTAGCTAATGTAATAAAGAATGTGAGGATTTCCTATGAGGTCGGTTGACCTCTCGGAAACTGAATTAACTTAAACAGAAAGGGAGAATTATAAAAGTAAAATTGTTTTGTTTCCGGACAAAAGTAGCCATTACTTGCCAAACCTTTGTTGTTGGTTTATTATGCCTTCTTTATTTTTTAGTAAAATGTTTATTTAAATACTCGGGCACAAAATATGTATTTCAATTGAAACATAATAGAATTTAAGTGACTTTTCTTCTTTTGGAGCTTTGTGTTTTTCTATATCTAATATAATAAAGTGAAAATTTAGCCATGACTTTACAAAATATTAAAAACCACAATTTTCATTTTCCTAGTTGTATTATTACCTCTAAATGATTTCAATTGCAAGATGCATCGCAACTTTATATTGATACTTTAATTAGACATATGTATCTATAAGGTATTAAAACGCTCTACAAAATCATGAATCAAACGCCATTTCATATTTAGCAAAATCAACTTGATAATATATAAGAAAGATGTTTCTTTCATAATATCTTTGTGAGAAAAATTGTTGCTTAAAGTTATTTTCGTTAAAAGTATTTTATTGCGCGAAAATTCTTTTAGAATACAACTACTGTTTAATAATTTGCATCCTTCTGAAATAGCAATAAGTTGATTGGAGTTTAGTATTTTACAGCTCAATTTTACTGCTGATTGTATCCTTCTCTATAAAATTTTAATTTTAACAATCTGTCTCTCGCTACTACTTTTTCTTTCTCTCCATATATATACGTATATATATGATTGAATGTCCACTTGTTTATTTGAAACTTAATCCCACATGTTTTGATGGATTTGAAGAGGTTTGGCTCATATGTCTTTTAACTCCAAAATGGTTGAACACCCAAATTTGCATTACGTGAAAGAATACTTTTTGCACCCCCTGAAAACAGTGGACATAAATCTGACTTATGTCCACTGTATTCGCTTGAAGGGGTATATTCACACAACTCACAGATAGTACAAATAAGAATAACCATGCCCCAAACGGGACTCGAACGCGGGACGCCCCGATCATCAGAAAGACGCGCTTCCTCAGTCCCGACGCTTGTATCTTATAAATAAATGATATCATAAAATATTCTCCAACTGATGGAAACCTTTAGATACTACTTGGACAAACTTATTGTCCTATATTACATGAAATTCTCTTTTAAATTCACTTTGCTTCCAATCCTTTATCTTTTTTTTTGTTTTGAGGTATCCTTTTTTCTCAGGATAGTGAGATATTTTATAGTGCCTAATAGGTTTGAAATTTTTGAAAGCCAAGTTTATCCTTATGTCACGAAGACAGACTTGCGTCTTCCGCAAGTTATCTCGTTTAAATACTGAAATATAAGAAATAAAACTGATAATGGTTTAAGAAAACATACTTATCAAAATGCATTTGTTGTCTCTTATTAGAAACAATATATCTATTGTTTCTAATAAGAGACAACAAATGCATAGTTTTTATATTTTTAAGCTTCATAATCATAGTTTGGAGTTTGAATGTAGAACTGTTCAAATCTCTGAATTAGAACTCTGCCAAGATTCTACTGAACAAGTAATAAGAATCGACTGCTTCTGACAAACTCTGTTTAATTTATCGAAAGACGACATACTAGTAAACTAGCAAAAGGAGAATGGGTCGATCTCATTTCATCACTGTTACTGCTCCAAAATCGACCTCGAAGTCCCAGGTTACTGTACCATAACCTATACAGCTGTCATATTGGAAAGCGTTATTTGTAAGGTAAACTTCACTAATCCAGCATGAGACGGCATCGTTTCTGTGAGATCCTCCCTTTATTTAAGCAGGGC
This sequence comes from Argiope argentata, assembly GCA_026289955.1. Taxonomy (NCBI): domain Eukaryota; kingdom Metazoa; phylum Arthropoda; class Arachnida; order Araneae; family Araneidae; genus Argiope; species Argiope argentata. Next base: position 2,070,697 of record JAOUZG010033074.1, read on the forward strand.
ACTGCCAGTAACACTAAAATCAATAGCATTCCAAATCAAAATGTAAATGTTACTTTTGATGTAAGACGCAAATGTACGTTCCTAATTTTAGTGCAAAGTACTGGATTATTTTTAGTAATACTTTATGCAAATAAATGTGCTTTCAGAGAAGAGATGTGTTATTTTAATCAAGCCTGCTGCACCAGTGTCTGTACATATTTTATTCAATCAAACAGAAATTCATATACAGAGATAAGTGATAAAATATCCTGATAATTTTGCGGGAACAATAAAAATTGTTACATAATAATAATGCGTCTCCATTTTATAACGTTTATTGCTAGAATTAATAACTGACATAAAATTGGAGGTAAAATTGTTCAAGAGTCAATCATTTATTTTTAATTAAACTTAAGAAGCGTTCTCATTGTATAGTTATTCAAATCAATTCAAATAAAGGGAAATGTGAAAATATTTTTTTTACCTCTATGAGTGTATTAATTTATTTAGTACACATGAGGTTAATAAAGTTTTTTTTTCTCCCTATACTGCATACAGAATCTTCCCTCTACAAAATATTCTAATAATAACAACAAATAAAGTGCAGCTAAAAACTATCTGCCATATACTAAGGATGAAAAATAATAAGCAGAACTAAAGCAAATTTTCTGAAGAAGTAACTATGCAATAAAAAATAAAAGGTAAAAATAATTCATAGAACTTGTACTTTTTATATGTAATAATTTTTCAGAGATTTCACAGTTTATAATACTTCGAAAGAATTCAATATACATTTCAGTCTCACAAAAGGTTTTGAATCTGATGTGTTTTATTTCTAAAAGGCTTACTTTTCTATAGTTCAGAAAATGGCATTTATTCATTGAAGTAATAAAATAATTATCGTACATAAAAATAGAAACATTCCTTCTTTTTTCCTATATTTATGACACATATCCAATACTTACAACTCTTTTTTGTTTGAGTGGCTATTTATTTGACAGAATTTTAATAAAATATGAAATTTTCTATAGTTTTAAATTTTTTTTGTAAATGTTACAAAATAATTATCTTAAATGATACATACTTTTAATTTTAATAAAAATTTCATCTCGGACTGTAATTGAATCTAATGCTAAAAAAAGATTTTAGATTTTTAGATTTTTCTTAGATTTTTTTTAAATATTGTAGCTTTTCTACAAATAAAACCTTTAAAATTTAACTATTTGAGGCGAATATCTAAAAGCATTCTTATTTTAGTAACCTTCTGCGTTATTTTACAAGTTGTATGTTAAGTTTTTCCACAAAAGGGTAAATTCAAAAATGTATTTTCTTGGAAAACATTTAAATATTCTACAATTGTTACTTTTACATTAGCCTAATGCACTTCCATAGAACTCCCGATAAATATGAAATCTTTTCCAAGGCATCATCTTGAGAGAACAAAATATAGCGCGTTTACAATTTCATCTTATCCATACGGCTTTTTATTCCGAAAGGATAATTCAGTTATTTGTGCATGACATATTCCTTTTTCTACAGACACTTAGGGGAAAAAATTCAAGAACGATTGAGAATCCTCCGAAGAACACTATTTTTGCTTCTGCTTTTACCATTTTGATGATATTTGGATTTATACTGTATATATTTCAGGGCACGATTGCATTTATTTCTAAATAAAACCAATTGTAATGAAATATCAAAATGTTGCCTCCTGTTAAAAAAAACGAAAATTTAAATTTTTGACTTGCATTAAAATAATATTTAATGATTATTCCATTTGCTTTTAAGCCATGATTTAAAATTTGAGCGGCAGAGCATTTCACCTATTTTTGATAATGCATTAATTCCTAACATTATTTTATTATTTTTGAGAGGATTACTTTGTACCATTGCGTATCACATTATTGTCGTTTACTATAAACAGAATTTTTTATGAATTATACTGCAAAAATATTCTTATATTATTTAATAATAATCTTTGTCCCAAAGTCAAACAAAAGAAATACATTTATCCATTTTGCAAATACGTGTAAAAACAATCAAAGCAACGGAACTAGGGCGTTCACGATAATGAAAATTGCCAAAATTTCAACTGTTAATAAAGCATAGTTTTTTACCAGTAAAATTTTATATCTTACAGAAGAATTAGGAGGTATAGAAGAAAGGATTCATTTTGATTATAAAACAATAGGGAATGTATGTTTCTTCAACCAAGTTTAAGGATAAATCGAACCACTATTAAAAATAATTCTGATTAAAATTACTCCAAAATTAGTATAATATCTGAGAACATGTTAAATAATTAGAGGGAATTTGTTTTTATTTAAAAATTTTAATAACTAAATGTTCAAAAAATATTATTGTCGTGTAATTTAAACATATAAAAATATATATGATACTTTGTCTTATAAAGAGGCTTTAAATATTAATACTATTGTACAGAAAAAAATGACAATACATTTAAAAGACGCATAACGATTGTGGATATTGTTGATTATAAGTCCATACGATTGTAATGAATGGAGAGCATTTTGCAAGTACCGAAATATGAGAAAAATGCGTTTCAAGAAAAAAGCAAAAAAACGGTCTTTCTATCACAGGCGATCTTGATAGAGTCATTCTTAAAGGCTAATTGGTAAATTTTCGACTTTTCAAACCAATACAAATTACTCATTTCTGTAATCAGGAAAAGGCGCCTAAACTGGAAAAATCAGTTTTATGAATGTACAAATGCTCCGTTTTTTTTTTAATTTTAGGGAATATAAATTCTTAAATGCATGTTAATTCTTCGTTTGAATGCGTCTGGTCTCGTATTCTAGGATACGAAAAGCAATGTTAATCAGAAAACATTTCAGCTATCAAAAACCTTTGCATAATGAATCTCATATTTGATTCCCTTAATCAAATCTACTTTCAGTTTCTCGCTGTTTGTTTTCATTCACTACATTGAAGCTTTATGTTTACTACAGAAATTGAAATATTACAAATATTCATATTTTATAATATCTCAAAGAATTATTCAGCAAACAATTCACGGATTCAATGAAAAATTCAGTTTTTAACTTTATTTTTAAATGTATATAAATGCTCTCAGCAATATTAATGGTTTATAATTATACTTAAAAAATTATGAGGTTTAAATTCTATACAGTTCTTTGATCTTAAAGATTCATATTCTGTAAAATATTCTTTATATTTCGACTTCTAAATAAATAATTAAACGTTTCTATCTTCTGCGGTCAAATCTGGCCGATTTATTCAGTTCTGAATATTGCAAGTTTAGAACAATCAACATTTTCATAATTTAAACCGATTACTTTTGATAACTCTTATTGGATTCTTTAAGATGATCGATAAAGTGATCTAAAATCTCCAGTTTTTATTGAATAGTAAAATTGAAATTTTCATAAATTGTTCAGCTAATTGATTTCATAAATTGTTCAAATGAGTGCCACTATTATTTGTCTCATTGGGTCAATAATAATTTGTTAAATATGATTCACAGGACATATAATATAAGTAAAAATTTAAAAGTTGTAATTCATCAATATTATTAATTGAATTAGTAAGATATGTATTGTAAAATAGCATTTAAAACGTTTCCTTGCATTTACATATCAAATATATCATATTTTATATTTGTTTCATTTCATGCAGGCACATGCTAAAAATTACATTTTTATGTTTCATTTGGAATAATAGTTGATTTATTTTTTATCATGTTTGAAAATATTATTTTGATTATGAGGTTTTGATGTCTCTTAAATATACGGGCAAAAAATGTTTTTACCTGCTTTTATGCAGTATTGAATTATTAATTATTACGTATGCATCTTTCAAAGCAGATGCATTTTCAAAAGGTTGCCCTGCTTTTACCAGTGCAGGTTTATTATTACATATGCTTCCGTGAAAGCAGGCGCGTTTTTATTTCGGTATGATTCATTAAAATGCGGAGATTCATTACATTCACGAAAGCTAATTCTTTGATTTGATTAATTTATTTTCTTCCTATAAAAAATAACAATTAAAAATCATATCTTATTGTTTTAAAACTTAAAAAGAATATGAAATTTTTTTTTCACTTCAACAGATATGATTTCGAGTTCATTATATTTTATTTCAACTTATTGCTTTTTATTCATCGTTCCCATGAAATGACACCATCTTCCATTTTTGTTAACAATTTCTAACTTTTAAATAATTAATCTTGTTCTTGAAAGGTTATCGTTTTTTCAAAAAATTCTCTTTCAGTTTTAACTATCACACTTTTGTAATACATGACTTAAATTTATTCTTTAATGACATTATAAGCACATTATTACTTAATATATTTCTCAAAATACTGTAAATATTAGAATATAATTTTATTTAAAGCTTTCATTTTTACTTTTCTAAAAAGAAAAAAAGACTTTTGGTACTCAGAAAAATTCTGAGATGGAGGGAAAAATTAAAGATTGTACAATAATATAGTCATGTGACCATTTCAAACCAATTTAAAACCCATTTTCAAAAAAAATGCCTTAGACAAAAGTTTTGGTGCTCGATCAATAGAGAGATTTAAACACACACACACTCTCTTTTTTTTCTTAATTATTGAATCTTATAGTCACGTGATTGTTCCAAATCGGTTTAAACTGTTAAATGATTTAAATTCATTCAAATAAGCAATAACTTTAAAAAATAATGCTCTCAAATTATAATATAAAATTTGTAATACTGGATCTTATTTAAAAAAAATTCAAAATGTTTTATTATTGTGTATTAAATTCAATACATTTAAGATTACAAATATGATTTACTTTTTTAATATGAGCTTCTGTCAGAATGATGACAACTCCTTAATAAAAGCTCATATTTTCCTCAATGAAGCACCACGTTCTAGTGCACGTTAAGTGCAAGTTAAATTATATTTTTATTCTTTACTTTTATTTATTTTAATTGTTTTATTTAATTTGCAATTTTGGTATTGCAAACGATCATAAAAAACTTTGTCTTGCTTTTATTGTTTAAAAAATATCATATTTTTTATTTTTTCATTTAATTTCATATAATTAAGTGTTGAAAATTACATTTTTTTAAAGTTTTATATGAGATAAAAAAACACTGGTTTTTTTAAATCATTAAAGAATATAAATGTAATTTCAAAGTCAAATCATCAGATTACTGAAAAGATTTTTTTTTGAGTTTAACCTGATGCAAAAATAAATTTTGTCCTGTAATATTTTCGGAAGTTAAAGCGAAAAACATCAAAATTTCGCTGAAATTTTAGTTAATTAAAATTTTAATTGGAAATTCAAAAAAGGGCCCCAAGGCGCACATTCCAGACCCTCAATATATACACGTGCCAAATTATGTAGCTGTAAGTCGAACAGTCTGACCTGCAGAGCTCCAACACTCACTCACACATACATTGAGTCTTATTATAAGTATAGATATTGGGAAAAAAATCCACTATTTTATGCTGAATAGATTAAGATTCGAATTGTTCACCATGACATATATTAGAATGCATCACAAAACACACCTTCTTTTAAATTCAAAATTTAAAATCTGCAAAGAGATTTCACTTTTGTCATATATTTAACCAAAAATATTGTAATCCAATTATAAGACATTTAAATTTCCCTGAATGAGGCTGATATTGTAATTTTTTTATCAATAGCATGAATTTATAGTTTTTAAATGACATAAATAAAAAAGAAAATTTTATTTCCAAGTACAAAAACGTAAATTTTAAGAAGTAAAGTAACACCTAAAAAAATATATCAGTGTCATGGAAAATTTAGATCACCCGGATTAGAAGAAAAATTATAATTTTTTCCAGAAACAAAGTTAATCTATTTACTTTGTGCCTTAGTTTACTTTTTTATTAACGTTTTTATTGTATTTTAAAATTGAACTCAGAAAATTTGGAATAAAAAATATTAAATAAGATATTACATATATGAATTATAGATATTGATAGAGAAATCAATTTTTCTCTACAAATAAAAAAAATGTTAACGTTAAAAGTTCTGTCATCCAGAAAATACAAAATTCTGATTTCTCATAATCTATATGAAAGTCTTATATATTTATTTAGACAAATATGTATTTTTAAAAATTTTCAACCATTCCTTAATGTTTTGCTTTCTCAATAACAAATATCTACACTCGAGCATAAGTATTGTCACTTCCTTGCTATCTTGGGCACAGATAATCAATATTCATGAGTGATGACAGTAGAGCCATTTACAATATAGTAAAAGCAATATTTTTTTACAGAATATAAATATTGTTACGTTGGAAAATCAATCAGTTAAATCGAAAAATTTCAATTCAAATTGATACATTTATACTTTTGTCCTCAATTAACGCACTCTAGATGTAATTTCTCCTTTAGCTCTCATATGCCAGCTCCTTTAACTTTAATTGGTTATATATTTTTTAGCTTTATCTTGATTTATTGGCCAGTACATATTTTGTATACAGCTAATTTCAGAGTATATGTAATCTTGCTAATTGACATTTCGTATCAACCGACATTAACTCAAAATGAATTAAATCTTATAAAACACAAATTGTTATGGTTAGTTATCGCTGCAATGAGGTCTAATTGCTCATTTTAAAGTATCGGTGTCAAGTGGCAATGGCACTCAGGTGCCTGTACAGTTACAGTAGAAAATGACCTTAAAATAATTAAACTGTTGCAATAATGAAAGCAAGTTACATTCTTTTTTAATTCTGTACCTGTTTATGTTTTCCTTTTTAGTTATGTTTCTTTAATGATTTTCTTTATATCGCTATTAAAATAGAGAGAGCTTTCAGTCAATGAAGCACTTCAAGTTCAGTAAAGAAAGATCAAAAATTTTAAAATGATTAAACTTTACTTAGTCAAACAATTTTAGACCACGAGACTAATTTTAAAATTTCAGATTCATTAATTTAAACTATAGCTAAGAATGTTTTGTTTGTAAAAAAAGCATAACTAATCTCGCTACTCGTGCAACAAATTTCTCAGGAAGAAACAATTAAGGTATAGCACTTATTATTTGATTCATGAAAAGAGGGGTGACTTTAAACATTATTAAAATATGTCGGCCACTTCAAGTGCTATCTAGGAGTCTATCGCCAAATTCCAAGGCAGACAAAAAACCGTAATGCTGTAAACTTTTCCTAAATACATAGAAGGAATTTTCTTGATAAACAACGATTTAAGAAACGATAGAAAATATAATAGAAGCGAAGTGTTCCTTTTAGTAAATAGAAATTACACACTTTAGAACCCCAGATTCCAATTGTTTCTGTCCCCTATGTAGATGACGGGCAAAAGACAGGGGAAGTTGAAACACCTGTCTTTTGCTTTTAAGTTATCTGTTAATCTAAGAGGAAAATCATTAGTAAGAAGAGTTTCTAAATTGAACATAAATTTTACAAATATATAAATTTTGAAAAATAGTTTCCTTCAAGTTTCCTTCAAGTTAAAAAAACTATGTCTTTAATGAGATGGCTGAAAGATGACTTTAAGTTATTTTTTATTGCTCGAAATTTGATTTCGAAGTAATTATATAATTTCGATCGGTTTCTGTGTAGATAATATTTTTAAAAAGATATTGAAGACATTAATAGTAGGTGACATTCAGTATTCAGAAGGATTCCCAGCGCTCTGTTATTAAAAGTATCATTACGCTTATGGTTTTTGAATTGACATTTGAAGAGAAACTAAAGCAAACAACGAAATTCGACATGAGATTGCCCATGAGCCGAGAGAGCATCCGTCAATTCAATGGCTCCAACAAACTTTTGGGAAGTGCATCGGTAAACATCAAGTTTTCGATTGACTGATTTACTTTTTGCAACAAATTTTGTAATCAATGGGATATGACTGACAAAAAAATAATATTTATACTCAAAAATGAGTATAATAAATAGAGTAGCACGAAATATAATGTTAAATACGAAAAAAGAGACAATTTATCATAAAAAATTTATCTGAAGCTACCTTTCGTTTTTGGAAGATTTGTTAAAAATTTAAATTCATTAGAAATTCGATTTTATGAAAGGGAAGCCTATTATAGTAATGTTAGAATTTTTTTAAAATTTAAACAAAAAAACTCTTATTCAAAATTAATACTTCTGAAGAAGAATTAGAACAAAGTTTATAAACTTTTTAAGGAAATTCGTTTAAAGCTAAACAAAATCTATACGGAAGTAAATTTTTAAAGAAATGAGATTTATGAAAGATTTTGAATATTGCTTTGTTTGCTGCCTGATTCAATTTCTACCTAAAAATGCTTCTTCAGAGTTCCAAAAAATATATAAATCTTAGCATTTAAAAATTTGATTTTACATAAATTTATTAAATTTTTTAATGTAAGATAACAATTTCACTAAAACTAATCATTTATTTGTTAAAAGGCGAAATAATTTTTCCGTCCCTATTACAGAAAGCTTAAAGGTCGGGAATGTCACAAGGACATTTATTCCGGTTTTTCCATAATGTTTTAATCAACAATGATATTTATTTATTTCAATTATATTAATACGAGAGGTCATTCTCTTCTTTTTTTGAGTTTATTTTCCAGATTCTTTTCGTTTTTCTAAAATCAATGACACTGAAACTGCAATTCTTTTCACTTTCTTGTTTTGATTTATACAAAGAAAATGTGTTTCACATTCTTTTTTCCACTTAAGGATCTCGAATGCGCATTAATAAGATTTCGAGTTTTCAGACAATTCTATTTTCTGTGCAGGTATCTGATTAGTCACTCTTATCTGGAGCATAAAATGGCGCAAATGTCTAGATAGTTGAAATTGCTATGTTTTAGTACATGTTACAAATGTTAATGACTTTTCTAAAGTGGACAATTTTTTACACTCGAAATTTGATACCTCTCATTTTTTAAACAATTATCAATCTGGACTGCATGATTAGATACAATCTGAATTTTTACGTCAAATGGTCTCTGAGAAACAAGCAGCGTTCTTTTTTTCTCCCTCCTCAATGAACTGATGTCACTCATTGATCATCCATCATGACTAAAACTTAACAGAATATCTTTACTCAATTAAACGACATGGCTGTTTCTTTCAGATGAGATGGCGTATGTCATCTTTCCTTAATAACCTGGTATTTTACTGACTAACTGCCAACTGAAAATTTAAACATATTCAATATAAGAAATTAAACATAACAGGAGGTAAATAATTGGTTAATTATCTTGATCACAAAATTTATCCCGTTGTATATATATATATATATATATCGGTGCACAAGTGGAATGGCTAACATTTTCTACTTTTTTTCTTTCTGCTGAATGAAACAACTCAAAACCAACAGAGTTGTTATTTGATGTTATATTTTTGACGTCAGTGAAAAGTCCATTCGAATCAGAAGGGAACAGATACACTCCAGTGATTTATTTCTGGTAGTCGGGAATCAGAAACGTCTATGGAAAGGTAACTTTTGTTTGAAACGATCAAGAATATAACTTTCTATTATTATTCAGACAAAATAAAGGTGGATGAAGAATTCTCACTTGTTGATAGATTGAATAATTATGTTCGAAGAAATACTCATTAATTTTGTGTTAAACTTCTTTTGTGTTGAACGAAACGGTTATGCATAACACGCCGAAAGATCTTCTATTTAATAAGAGGGGGAAGGGGAAGCGAGAGCTTTTATAATGACTTTCTTTTATTTTAAGATAATGTTTTGTTTTATCCCAAGGATGTTCTTCAATTCTTTTCTTTAAATTATTTTTAAATAAAATTTTGATTATTTTTTAAGAAAAGAGCTTAACAGCATATTGAGTGTAAACGATATTGATATTTCCTTTTGCAATTTAATTAAACCAAATTTTTCATATTAAAAAAAGGATAAAACTGAAACAGGATGTAGTAGTTTTCTCAATAAAAACATAATAAGCAGTTAGGCACCTGAAAAATAAAATAATTTGCCCTCATTTTTCCCCTAAGAATTCTAATTTTTCATTTTTGATTTAGTTTTGTTAATAATAATCTGAATTTTAGTTCACATTAATTAGTGTAAGATATTGGGTTATACTGTTCAAAGCGTTTTCTTCTTTATTTAGCAAACATAATGACTGCATAAAATTGCTTTGTAAGGTTTGTAAAAACCTTAATTTGTCATACTGCAAATCTCTGTGCATAAACTTTTGAATTGTTACCGGTGAAAATTGATGAAATGATTCTATTGTTATAAAACTACTAGTATTATTCATATTATACCAAGGTTATGTTATTTTCAAAACTAGCTTTAACGTTGCCCTTTGATCTAACATGCTTAAAAAATGCTTAGATCATACATACAACATTGCAATTATCAAAAATGTAATCATTTGCTGAAAATAAATTCTAAAAGTTCTTGAAGCAATAATTGTCAGGATTAATTGTAGTTTTTGCAAAATCTTTTTTGCACCGAATTCTTTCTTAATTAATGATTAATTCTTCTCTAATTAACATTAGAACTATTTAATAATGCAGAAACTTTATAATGTATTCCTTCAAACAAATTAATAAAAAAGTAGGAGCCTCAGTGGCACCCACGCATCTTCACAAAACTGGTATTGATGGGAATAACTCGAAGGAGTAGGTTTATTTAAATAAACTGATTAACCGAATTAATTATCAAATATGATTGCGTTTTGAAGCAAACTATTTTCATTTTAAACATCAAAAGTTTTCATAATTATATCTGATAATTCCTTTACTAGACTTCTTTTTTATCATAATTCGCTTCAAAATTTGCAATAGCCCTTTAGATATGATTAATTATATTTGTTACAAACTAAAAAGAGCTAACTTGCTAAGTAAATTTGCACTTTTTAATAGAAAGAAAGAGTTCATTTTTTCACTGGAGAGAAAAGCAAGATACGATTGAGAATATTAAAGATCATTCTCAATCGTATCTTATTAAAATGATAGGATTAGGTATTAATCACAACTTTTTTTAATTTCTAATATTGTATAGTATTTTAACTGAAAATTAGAGTATTCGTGATATTTCACAATGTTTTATCATCCATCCAGCTTCAATGATGGAATTTTTGTTGCGAATGCAAAGCATCGATTTTCTAGTTAACTTAACTTAAAACTTAAGAAACAAATCCCGTAATGACACTTTAAGCCAAAAGATTTAACAAGATTTATTAAAAACAGGATATTTTATTTCCAGTCCGAAGGGCATGTTAATCAGATAAAAAGGCCATTAAAATTAATACCGTTTTCACACTAAAGATATTTCATATTTTTTAGCAAGAGTTCAGAAACATTTTAATTAGTTACCCAGAAAAGGTAAGTTTTAAGTATTTAAATACTTTTGTAATAAATTTGTAATTTTTAAGATTTAAAAATTTAAAATATTAAGACATTACAATCTGATAATTTATCTAATATTATTTATTGAAGAAACAGTATACATATGATATTTATGGCAATGAAACATTAGTTGAAGTAGGCAGTTTTAAATTTCTAGAATAAAATTGTACAAACTATTATAAGCATAAATTATTTTGATTTCGAGATTTTAGTGTTTCGTCACGCTTTAGATCATAGAAGCGCTGGAAGAAGTTTTAGAACTGTGAAAATAAGGCAATTTTTGAAATAACGTCAAGAAACCTAATACATCAAAATAAGAAAAAGAAAGATGAAACTTGATATGTGATGCTGATTGCAAATGAAGAAGTTTGTGTCAAATTTTGTGTTCAGGTCATCTAAAGAAAGTTTGAACTTCTTTCATTATATACCCTTGCGAACACCAGAACTAAAAAATGAAACGGAAAAGCTTTGTAATAGCTTAATTTACTGATTTGCTGTAATGGATTCATTAACTGAAAGCATTCAAGGTAGGATTCAACTTTATTTCCTACAGGTGAGAGCTTCGGCGGATTCGAGTTTTGCGTGGAAATTCAAAGCATACAGCCATCCCGAATTATCAGATATGAAATGGGAATAAATCAGCGTCATTTTTTAACGTATGGATACTGTTATAAAGGTTTTTTCAGTTTCACATATCAATGCAATACCCTTTGTGAAAGAATATTTTATGAAGGTAATAAGCTATGGATGGACTAACTTGACAGACAATCATATAATTCATCCAGTAAGTCCCCACTTTTTCAATTAAAATATTACATTAAAATAGCAATCTTTATTTCAGTTCCAGAACTTAGAAATTCAGAGCTCATTAAAAAGGAATATTTTTAAATTTTGAGGGCCATAAAAAAAGAAAAATTCTGTAGCAAATCCTGTTCAAAAATTATAAACATTTAACGTTTGCATAACAAATTATCAATTATTAAATCCTGAGAAAAGAGAAGAAGATGAACAAAATTAATGACGGCAAATTATAAAATGTTTATTAAAATTTTAAAAAATGACTATTCTTTATTTTTATAGCACATTCTACTCGATGATGTTAGCAAGAAATGATTTCTCATGTAAAAAAAAATATTTCTTTATATTTATTTAAATAAAAAATCGTGTTAATAAAAATCATTTTTACTTAAAATACTCTGATCGACAAACAGAAATGATAATAATCCAAAGGTGATTTTATAATGGTAGATTAAATCACGTCGATCGATAAGCAATAATTAAGGGTACATTCCTCTAAAAGTGGTCAGTACCTGTCAGAAGTGGCAATTTTTCTTTAATTCATAAATATTTGAAAAACTATAAAAGATCTACCCACAATTTTTTATATTCCGACATTAACACTTTTTAGTTTTGCTCTGGTGTAAAAAGTTTGCTACGTTATAATTTAATTTTCCTCAGTTTTGTTCAAAAATTTTAAAAAAATTAATAAAACAAATTAAATTAAATACATTTAAAAAAAATTACTTACATTTATAAGATTATTTTGTGCAGTAAGCTAATATTATTTTAATAAGAAAAATATATTTTGGAAATACACAAAGTTTCAAATTTATCAACAATCGTCACATGCTTTTTTTAACATGAGAAGTATTTTACAAAATTTTATAGACCTCAAAAATTTCATCAAATTCCCCTAAAATTTTATTTAGGAGCTGATGTAAAGATGAGAAATCGATTCTTTGATAAAAGATGATAGGGATGATTAAAATTTCTTGATAGCAATCTTTTAATATGTTAATGATCTCAGATAATCAATTCGTTAATTTGAATAAACTCTTTACCCTGAACAATTTTCGTTAATTTCAGTTTTGTGAAGATGCAATAATAAATATTTTAGTAATAGAAAGGACATTTTTAAGACTCACCAAAAATCGCCCTTGTAGATAAAATCCTAATTTAGGCATTTTGGTCACTTAGCTAAAATCTTTAGGTTAAAAGTAATTTTCAACCAACTGCTGATATATTTCATTATGTTTTCAAGCACGAAAATTTGCGCTTGCTTTCGAAGTATTAGAATTCTTATACCAGCCGTGTTTGTAGAAGTATTAAAAATATTTTGAAGCAATATAAGATTATATAAAGATGTAAGATACGATATGTTTATCTTGCATTTTTGTAAAAGTTAAAAACAGTTTTTAAATTACTTTTTACACGTTACAATCAATTTTTTCTTGTTGCTTGAAAAAATATTCACAATGAGTTTTTTGGTACAAGTTTGATTCTTTGCAGCTGAAAAATAATAAAAAGCAATGAAAGTTTCGACTAGAATGTACCATAACTAATTCACAAAATACTGAAAACGACAAAAGGGAAAGATTTATTCCGTAGGAAAAATATATAAAATATATAACATTTATTATTTAAAAGAAAGGAAAATAGATATAATTTAAGTGTTCAATTTAAGATATCGCCCATTGAGAAGAAACCAATTTTTATTCTTTTTATTCTTTAATCTTGCATTTTCAGTAATGTACACTATTTCCATTTTCATTGTTCTTCATTATAAATAGAAGGGAAAAATTGTATATGTTTATTTTACAAGCTTATATAAAAGTAGTGAATATCATTCACTAATACATTTCCAATTTAATGTTTTTAACCTTTCATCAGCCTTTATTTCTCTTTTTGAATTTTTCTCAGTTTTTTTTAAAAGTTTTATTAATAATTTAAAAAAAATTATATTTAAGGAAATATATTTTATTTTGCTGCACTGTATGTTTACACTTAAATTTCTGTGGTGAGAAATATACTTTCTATGGAACCATATCCAATCATGAAGAAAATTAAAATTAATGATAATTTTTGGCCATTAAAAGATAAGAACTATGTTACAATATACAAAAGTATATAACATTCTGCATAAATGTAGTGTGTCTTATTTTCATGCCCCTGTGTGAAACAGTTCCTTCATCATCTGGAGTAGGTTGATATATGATTTCTCGTACTGGTTAAGAGCATATCATCTGGAACTGCACAATTCTTTGCTTGGAAGTTAACAAGACATTCGTTATTTTAAGAATATTTGTCTATTATCTAACGCTGTGCTAGCTGCAAAATAAGGTAGGTGGAATGTAATCTTTCAAATGCCCTTGAAGGGGTTAAACAAAGGCTTTTTGATTGCTAAAAATTTCATTACAAGAAGACATATAGAAGATATTTACCTGTCACAAAAGTGGAATGTAAATTGAAATATATTACTTTAAACACACATTGTAGCACTTTTTACGCTATTATTTATCACATAATTCATTGATTCTGAAAAGATCTGAAATTTAAAAACAGATACTATTCTTATACATTTGATTTTAAGAGTAATTAATATGGATATTAATGAAAATAATATTTTGTTATTTCGTTAATGAATATATGCATAGTTACAAATTCTTTTGTAAAGTTCAAAAAAAGTTTTGTACAAATTCTTAAATGCATAGACCAAACTAACATAAATGCTGAATAAAATTGGTCTCTTTTTGTAACAAATGTAGAATTCGATTTTCTTTGATTATGAGCAAAAATAATTGTACAGTATGTTTGTAAAATGAAATAATTACCATCTTATAAATTATGTATCTGGAGAGAAGTGATCATTTGGTATCGTGTTGTCATACTTTGCAAGGGACTTTTTGAGTGAATCAACAAGTAAAACTGTCAGTTTTTAAAGAATCTTCAATTAATAAAAGATCATAGGATTGTAAAAGATTTTGTTTTTACTTTTTTGGCAAGCACTGTTCTTACATTACAAGGTGGAAATTAATATTCAGTACAATAAATGCGTTATTGATGAGCAGCATTTGAGGAGCAAGTAAAAAGCTGCCAACAATTTGAAATTTGTAAATGAGCCTCTAAATGTATCTCTTGTGAGACGCACAGAAAATGTAATGTTTCTGAAAAAGCTGAATTTTATTTGCCCACAGGAAATGGCCAAATTTAGTGGTTCTCCTAGTCAAATTTTTTAAACTTTAATTTGGTAAAATTATACAGTACGTTAAAAATTACTTTGTAGTTTTAAATATATGAGCAAATTATTCAGAATACTTTCTACAGCAAAAATGTCAGGGAAATAGTTACATTAATTCCAAAATACGTATAAAAGTGAAAAATTTTATTTTAACTTTAGAAAATCGAAATTTTATTTGCTAATAATTTATAAATGAATAAATCTAAAGTAAAGAAGTTTCGTCTTAATTTTTCATGTTGAATCGAAATTTTCGAGAAGGAAAAAAGTATTCTTTTTGATAAGGCTTAAGATTGTTCTTACTTCATTATATTCACATTTCCTTTTGATATTTTTAATTCAAAAATCTGCGTTGAATTAATATCGAACAATAAATTTTGTAAGACTGAATGTTGAATGCTGTTTCAGCAACTGTACAAATAACAAACGAGTTCTTTTTAGTAGCGTTTTCTCTGTGCTTAGTATATTAATAAATACTTAACTTATATATAATCTATTTGCATTTCATTTCTAACAAATAAATGTTAATGTGTACTTATACATATGTGTATGCTTCTGTTAATAACATTTTTCTCTTCCCTCCAGGCGTGTACAGCAGCTGGGAAGAATGGTGGACATATGACGGAATATCTGGTAATGATCCATGATTTTATCCATTACTTTTACATACAGAAAAATGTGCCATGAGTTTCCTTTAGAATTCGATGATATGTTATACATATCATTAGTAAAATATTCAAGATCTTTTGATTTGAAAATACATTACTTTTCAAAATTATGGACCAATTAGAGTACAAGCCAAGCATGTATATTGATTCTGAATTTTAATGTTCAAAACATTCAGCAAGGATGGAAACAAAATTAATAATTACGGTCATCTGATAAAAAAAAGAAATACTTTTGTATTCTGTGAGTAAAAAATGAAAATGAAATATTTGCTGAAAGACACAAAAGGGCATGGTAAGTTTTCTTTATTACCCAAGGGCCTCAATATTTTAGAAGACGGGCATGTGCGGAACTAAGGAAGCTAAACGCTTTGTTATTTCTTCTCAAACTTCTTTCAAACATAAAAAGGTAAAAACTCACTAATAAGTATGCTTGTGTCAAGAAGTATCCGGTGGAGGATATATTTTATAGTAATAGACAATTTAAACAGTTTTAGATGTTGCATTCTACTCCTGATCCCATCCATACTCTCGTGACCTTGTATCATAAACTTTTTTACCCTTTTCATTCTTGAAATTTCTTTCACTGTCATCCTCTCATTGCTGTTCAATTATTTTTAATTAATTTTTATTTAACGGTTTAGAATATCAGACTATATCAGATATAATATTCTTAGTTAGTTTGCAATTGTTTTAGTTATTTTACAAGTTCAGATGTTTGATACCTTATACAAAAGTCACATTTAATTTTTTAATTTACTGTTAAACAATGCAAATTCTCAAAAAAGGTGAGTAAAAAAAAATAATAATTTCAGCATTCCTGAAGGCTAAACAAGAAAGTTTTACTCATGCTTTATTTTGTTTTCTGATTGTTTCTTTCATCTTAAGTTCTATATTATTACTATCAAGCATTTACAACTTCTATTTTTATCAGTGTTAAAATAAATTCAATGAACATAGTATCTTTCATATTATTTTTTTAACTATGGGTTTTTCTCGGTTATTAGTGTTGCGGAAAATGAGATATCCTGCTATAATTTTTAATAGCGATAAACAAAATCCATGAAGATTTAATGAAATTCAACAAACTAAAATACCTGCTTATAATTATTAAACACTTCAACTGTGTACTTAAAGATAAATATATGTTGCCTTTGCATACAGCCGATGTAACGTGGGTGACACCTTATATTTAGTTTCTAAGGAACAGTCCGAATGTACGTCATAATTTACAAACAAGCCGGGCACATCTGAAGCATTTGAAAAAAATCATATATAAATACAAGGATTCAAAGAAGCGAATAAAATTGCATTTATTCAAACAAAGCTCACAATATTTGCTAGTTTCTAGAGACATCCTGAGGTTTGTAAAATATTTAATTTCTAAGTGTAAAAAAGCAGTATGAATCGTTCTTTTAAATACAGAATTGACAGAATATATATATATATATATATATATATATATATATATATATATATATATATATATATATTCTGTCAATTTTATATTTAAATATATATAGCCAAAAAACTTATATTTTTAAATACAGTATTACTGTTTAAATGCAATTTAAACCTGTAATTATTAAAAATACATTAAAAAATTATTTTACAAAAAAACGATTAGTCAATATTATTGCCATTTTTATACACATTTGTATACAGCATCAATTTACTCCGCAATGGCGTATGCCGTCACATACATGCAGTTATTTCCAACCTGCATATTACAATAGCAATACAAACAAATGCTGTATTATCAAACAAATCTAATGTTAAGTTTTAAAAAAGTTTTTAGCATACAACTATATAGTATTTATTTCAACAATAGATCAATGACATTTATAAGTAATGCTTTTGATTTCATAAGTTATTTTGAGGAACATTTATAATAATTGTCTGATTGCTTTCAAGTATATTTAATTAGAGAAATTGTATCTTAAGTTGTGAGACATTTGGAAACAATTTCGAAAATGAAGACTGCCTGAATTTTAACATTGGTTCAAAGAACTGTATGAAGTATTGATTGTCATTATTATCACCCAAATATGTCTCTGAAGGCTCTCATTTCCTTCGGTTATTTGTCTGGTTGGTGCTACTTTTGTTTCAGTGCTTGACAGTTTTCTATTTATACTCATTTTGTAACTTTTGTGTGCAAGGCATCTTTTATCAGTGACTCTGTTAAAATGAAGTCATAACTTAATTTAACAGGCTTGTTAGCTTTGACTTCTTTCCTGTCCTCAGATTCTAGAAATGTTTTCTACGGGCTGTCATAAACACCTTGTCTTTTCTATTTAAGTTAAGGGAGTTGTTTCTAACGAACAATTTGCAAGGGGTGCAAAGGAGTTTACTCTTGTTATGAAAGAAGTGCCTCTTGTTTTTGCATTAATTCTTAGAACATCTTCTGCAACGTTTCGTTCCGCCATAAATTTGGAGATTGGGGGATTACGTGGTACGAAGTCTTGATCGCCAAAAATATATAATGGCCATATTTTAATTACAAATAAACTTTACATAATTATCTACGTAATTATAGCCTTTTATTGGAACAATTTCTCATCAATAAGATTTATATAATTATCTACGTAATTATAGTCTTCCATTAGACCTATTTTTCATTAATAAGATTATTAATAAATTCTTTAAAAGACTCAAACAGACACCTGTCTAATGGTTTCAGCATTTTAAGTGAAAATCAGTATATGGCAATTGGTCCTGAGTGACAACCAGCACCTTCTTCCTCCATATAATGATTTTTTTATTTCAAATCATAACGTTTAAGATCTTAATTGGCATTGAAAAAAGAATAATAATACTTGTCAGTAGATCTCCGACTGTATGCATAAAAATCTTGATTTTTTAAAGCCAAAATAGTTTATATAATTTTTCTAACAATTCTTCAAGTTCATGTCGGTTCTTCTATTTATCATTTTAACACCACCAGCTGCGATACAGCCTTTCCCTAAGGAAGTACGTCCCATCATCGATGAGAGGAGCCAGACTCCCAACTTTTCGCGTGCCCTCCAGAGAGGCGCGAACCAACCACCATTCGCGTGCCACCGAGCATCAATTAATTCGCTTCTATAGTAATTTGGAGATAAATGACAGAAAATCAGTTATTTTTTAAAAATTATATTATTAGAAATAAATTTCCATCTATCTTCGGAAGTGGTATTTTGCGTCGTTTAAATGTTATAAAGCCCAAAAAACAGTTAGTGGTAAGATAGGAATTGAATTTTTATTGAAAAAGCAAAGTATTGTTAACTTACAAATTCAACTCGCATTTAAAAAATAATTTCATTCTATTTTGGTTGTTGAGAAGAGGGATCGAGTATAAGTAGTCTGTTTCGTTAAAAAATAACACATCCTTGGTTTAATAACAAAATTCAACATGTTTCGAATATCTATCTACGAAAAGTAGCTCCAGAAACAAATAATATCATCAAAACTACGGTTTATGAAAGAAAATTTCCTTGATGATAAATAAATTGCTGTGATGGTATAACAATAAATATTGGAGTCCCTTGGGACTCTATTTCATTATTCAGAAATTCTGCTTCATTAAAATTACTTGCTTCATTTAAATTAATTTCCATTTAGAAAAAAATGTATTTGCTTCAGATGATACAACTTCTGAACCTACTTGCAAAATAACATTTAAAATTTGTCAAAATTTAATATTTGTTCAACACAATAAAATATACAGTTGCCCAGAAATAAAAAGAGGATTTGAGCACAGATTAAAAATATATCTAGCTTATATGCCATTCTGACACCAAAAGTTGGCAAGAAGAAGCGTTTGAAACATCTCCGAAACAAGATGGATGACAGTAGAAAATTGAACATTATATATACATATATACAATGCACCACTTGAATCACTACCACAAATCGAAAAAATAGTTTACTTTTTTTATGAAAGATTGTTTAGCTATAAAATATTATCCAATAAATATTTATGTATCAATACATTCTTTCAATCCATTATAGCATGCGACCTCAAGTACTTAGAAAACAAACTTAACCCAACGCCCAATTTATTTTAAAATTGAAATTTTGTTAAAAATTTAAAATTATGTTCTAAACACTTAAATTAAATATATTATGCAATAAAACTTTACACCATTAATTTATTATCCGAGATAATTACTGTCCTAAAAATAGGAAGCTGGGTGGATATTGAAGTTTTTGAAAACTTAGTACTTCTCCTTTGTTTCTGGTTACATGATTACGTTTCTGTTCCCAAGCAATTGAAATTTAATATTTAACGCAAAATAAAATGAAAGAGAAATAAATTTGACATTTTTTATTAAGATTAAATATATTCGCATTATTTTTGATAATTTGGAAAACATTTTGTGCAAAGAGTTGCATTTCATTTCATGCAAAATGATAGAGGTTTTCCAGAACAATTTTGCATTTGGCATCGTCTTTGTTTATCTCTTGTACCAATTATATGACCAACCCCATCAAGTCTAACAATGTCTATTTTCTTTACTCGAGATGAAATTGCATACCTTGGTCTAAATATTTGTTTTTGTACATTGTTGCATTTTTTAAAAAATAGCCCTTTTTTTAAGCTCTTTTTCTCTGCATTTACCATGTTGTAAATAACACAGGTATTTACAACAGCCACGTCTATAATTCGGGTAAAAATTGGCCAATACCATTTTTTCATACGGAATTTTATGGTACGTTTCTCTAAAATCCAAACATGAGAATCTACACCACCATATTTTTGTTATAATTGCTTACGAGACATGGCTGATCGATTTTTTTTTCAGCTTTTCCCTTTTCACGCCTTGAAACAAATGTTAGTGGTTCAATTTTGTCAAAATCTGTAGCAAGTGTAACGCATTTATTATCATTCCATTTTACCGCAGTAATTTTATTTTTCACATCACACATTTTAGAAATCATGTGAACCACGGCTAGTCTTTTTGAAAATAGAATCAATTTCAAGGGGACAATGCTATATTCTGTCACTTCTTATTGCTCCTGTTGTTCGAAATCCACTCTTTCTTAGGTCAACTAACAAATCATAGGAATTAAAAAAAATATCGAAATAAACTAAATGACTCTTGGGATTAGTGACTGGCTGAAGCCGTTTTTTACAAATTGAGTTCCTGAGGGCTCTTTTGAAAGAACCACGGTAGAATCAGCATCGACAACTTCCTTACCGCAATACAAATCAAAATTATAGCAGTGGCCATTGTTTCCACACAATGTCCACATCTTATACCCAAACCTTATGGTATAAGATGTGGATGAATTAATGATGACCATAATATCGAATCATCATTTCATCAATAGATAGATGATTATCAAAAATTCCAAATTTCTGAAAATTTGCGTTCATTTCAGTAATTAATTTTCGAATTTTAAAAGCTCTGTCATTTGCTTGGGACTTGGATTCATTATTATCAGCAAAATGAATCATAGATTTCATTTCTAAGTATCTGTTTCTAGTCAATGAGTTTTTTACTACAGGAACCATTAAATCTTCTTCATCTGACCAATCTGTTTCTGTGAAAATATGCTCTAAATATGTCGGAGACAAAAATTCTTCAAAAACGTCTGCGGGCGATATACCCTCTAAAGTGCTTACAGCTGTTTCATAGTTTATTTTTGAGGCATTACTTTCACTGGAAAAATTATAATTTGGCGAAACCTTTCTCCAGTCTGCTATTAACTCTTTTTTACCTTTCACACGTGTATTTGAACCTAATTCCGAGCAACTTCGTTTTTTACTTCTGTTTGATAAATCAGTCTCTCTATGATCATCACGGTTTTCATAAGGTACAGAAATTTCAATACTACCTGCAACGTCTCTAACAGATGGGTCATGAGTTTCAGTGTCATCAAAACCTTCTTCATCAGTTAATTCATCTACTTTAGGTGGCAAAGCAATCATTTCGGATTCTAATTCCTCTGAAAATAGGTATTCCACAGCTTCCTCGGAAGGGTTTCAAACTTTGTCCGCGACATCTTGAGCATCTATGAAATAAACTAAATATCAGAAAATTTAACGAATCCGCCCAGTGTCCTATTTTTAGGACAGTAGTTCAAATTTGAAATTAAAACTAATAAAAGTAAAAATAATTTTAAAATGTTATAAGATATCTGTTTATAGAATATCTGAAATATAACTTCTGGAAAAAATATTTAAACTTACCTTTAAAATCTTTTCCTGCGATTACAATGAGATTCAGCAAGAAAAAAAATCATGAAAATGGCGATGTTTACAAGTCTGCAGCTTACTGAAAAAGGCTTTCATCCGGTCCAAACTGGTTTAAATAAGAAGGGTGGAACCATTACTCTTCAGGGGGTGGAAAAAGAATATGCGAAAACGTTGAATAACTGTATTTATAATGGTGAAAATGAACTGTCCTACAAATATGACGCTGGGCGGAAATGGGTTAAGGTAGTCATTCAATGGTAAAAGCCTTAATGGTATGTCCGAAAAAATTGAGGCAGAGGGGGGATAGTTGTTGTTGTATTCATGAAAAAACTATTAAATAACTGACGGGCAAAGCGCACGAAAGGTAGAGTTAACCGATTGATGAGCAAAGAGTGTGCGCAGCCCTTCGAAGTTCCTTTTGAAGTAGAGAACTACAGAATCTCAGTAATTCAATTCGGCAAGTGGAATGAAACCCTTTTTGATAAGAGCTCAAACTGATCTTTGAAATAGGGATATAAAATTGCTGAAAATTCCTCCACACACACAAGCTATAGAAAGAGTTGTGAAAGAGGTTACAGAAGATTTTAAGCTCTTTTGGGATTTCAAACAAAGAAATGAGTTTATTAGTTGAAGATGGCTGAACAAAAAACACTTTCCAAAAGTTGAAAATAACACACTTCACATTTACGAATTCAACAATCTGTGGATACTGAAAAACATTTGTAATCCTCTTTAAGTTTTGTCTGGGTTTTATTTCTCTTACTCTAAAATATGTTTATTTTCATAAAATAAGAAAAGACGTGAATGCAACTCACCATTTATATGATTGCAAGAAATATGTTTTTATAACGAAGACTAGAAAACAAATGAAATCTTCAATAATAGATCTTAATTTTGTGAAAAATAGATATCTCGCTGTTAATCCTGTATATCCAAATTTTACAAGACACAGATGTACATTTTTCCTGGATAATTAGCATTGCAGACTTTACATTTTAGAAATTGGAAAGTAAAGTTTGTTTTCCCTTAATGTTTTAAAATTGGAAATCTGCATTTGGAGAAGGAAACAAAAATCAAACTTTGATCCTTTCC
The DNA here is from genome assembly GCA_026289955.1 of Argiope argentata. NCBI lineage: Eukaryota > Metazoa > Arthropoda > Arachnida > Araneae > Araneidae > Argiope > Argiope argentata. Next base: position 2,093,948 of record JAOUZG010033074.1, read on the forward strand.
TAACATTTTTCAATTTGGAAGTTAGAAAGTTTTTATAAATTTATGACTTTGAGATCAAAATTTACGGAATTATAATTTTGAATTTCAAAAAAAGTAAGTTTTTCCGGAAATTGCCTATTATGATTATAATTATTATTATGATTTCTAAGAATATCAAAATAAAAAGGGTTGTCTCCAAATATTTGAAAAGTATTGTCACTTTTTACAACCAAATGATCTCCATAATACTCCTTCAAAGAAAGTTTTATAAGTAAAATACGCCCTCAAACTGTTTATAAATGAAACATTTTAACATGGAAAGATTAATAATTATTTATTTGATCTTAGCAATGATTTAAACAATTTTTGAATTCTGAAACTTCATGAAAGACTGCTTTACATTTTTGAAATACAACAATTCTTCAACAATAACAATATTAGTTATAGTATATTAAAAATATACTTTATCTGCCTCTCAGTTTGTGAGAGCAAAAAAAAAAAATTCTTAAAACTTATTTCAAGAAGATTTAGAATTCCTTTATATGCGAGCTAGTTAAAATTCTATTAAAATCTCCATTGAGTATTTGCTTATCTAAGAAAACCAATGGAAAATATTACGAGACTAATCTAATTTCCATAATTTTAGCCGCATTTAAAACATTGGCATCTAATGACATTAGATTATTAATAACTCAAAGTACACAACATGTAGCTTTTTGCGTAAATTATTAAATAAAATTTATCTATGAAAAAGTGAATTCAGCTCATTCAATAATGGATTTACTCCTCAAAACTGAAAGATGACTCTAAAAGAATAATTTATTCTCAAGATTTATTTAGTATGAGCTTTCACTATTTAGTATGATGCAATAAAAAGATAATCAATTTTTGTATTAAACATTTAATAATTTCTGTAGAAAATGTTCTTCACCCCTGCAGTTTAGATTCAATTTCAAGGCTGTGAAGTCAACGTACTCATGTTAATGAAGATAATTTCTGGTGAAAGTTACAGTTACGTATTGTTTCTTCAATTCTAATGATCTCGCCTTCTAGAGAATAGGCTACTTTTACGCTTAAAGATGGCTTTTGCAATCTGTTACATTTCGCACACGGAAGCTACTGTAAGAATATTCGGGCGTAAAGGCTGGTAAGAGCTTGCTATTTTAATGGACTTCTTGAAAAGTTTTCCTCGTTTACTGTGGTGTAAATAATTTACGCAATTTAAATATCAGAAGGTATCTTTCCAACACCCAGTACTCTCAGAATAAGGAATTAATGTTTATGCGATACTCTTTCGCTACTCATAAATATCTAATGCTTCTTTTCGCAAACTAAAACGTTTTGTTGCGTTACAGCGATGCTTAATGAGCCTCTAGGTTCAAAGCGAGAGAAAACATTGAATCTGTCTCATTTGAAAGCTCTTTATGCAGGTAAAGCTGAATTAATTGATTGTAAAACATAGAAATGAAAATAAATAAATTCACATCGTCACTCGATAAGTCTAAGTTTTTTTCACCCTTTTCTTCAAATTTGGAATCTGTATAAAGGTAGTAACATTCAGAAGAGAACTCATTAAAACCGTCCTTTATGATTAAATATTCATGCTAATTTTAGGAAAGAAATTAATATTTCATTAGATTAGGGCAAAGTTTTATTATTTATTTCACTCTTGATCGAAATTTCAGATCTTTGATCTGAAAGTACATTTATTAAACTAACCATAACGTCTTTTGCATGCGAATTAAGAAGAATGAGTCAGACCCCATTCTAAATTCTTGTGCAAATTATATATTTATTAGTGCCCATTTTTATAAAATAAATAGAATTTCGATTTTCCTTAAAAAAAGAGAGAGAGAGAAATTTTGTTC
>JAOUZG010033074.1:2110859-2138316 GCA_026289955.1 Argiope argentata
TACATACATACACACATACATACATAAAGAGAGAAACGGAGGGAACACCAGAAAGATAATGTTAAAAAATCGCAGGGGGATGTTCGTAAAGTCTTGTCAGTCCTACGCTGACGGAATGCTAAATTCACATCAGCAGTCTTTTGCACTTCCCGGAATGAAGTAGAGAAAGTTAGATCGATTTTGCCTGGCCTTAACTTCATTTCTCTGCTCCTGGTTACTTTTTCCGTCTTTCTTTTCTTTCTTTATGCTCCATTCTTTACTGCATTTCTTTAGTACTTGAGTTAAATTCATTCAACAAAGCGAATTTATGGTCTGCTTGACCTCACAACAAAACGTAGAAGTAAATTTACTCAATTGTCCATTTTTGAAATTCTTTACTATAACTTACTTCTCCATAACCTATGTTTTTTTCTTTTTGTGAGGAAATAATAAAATAAAATTGAACAAGAATGAATTTTAAAAGAAACTTCGGTATCAATCAAAAAAAATCTCTGAACAGTTCCATGCTCCTCCGTTGCCGCGATTAAAACTAATGGATACTAGGATTCGATGAAACTTTCAGCAGTGAATACACTTATGTTGATTAAACTGAAAATTTTTTGCACCTTTTCAAAGAGTCAATCACTTAAAAAGGGAAACTTTTAACCATCTAGAATTAGCACATTCCTGGACAATACAGTTATGGCAGTCAAATATTTATCCTCTCGATAAATATAAATGGTGGCTATACCCGTCAATAAAAATAAATTACAAAAATACGTTTGTTTAATCGTCTCGCCCACTAGAATAATGTCATATAAATACTTCGAAAGGAAAGTAACCTTCGCTCAGGAGATACAATTGGGCCATTGCTAATTTTACCCACATCCTTAAAGGTGTTAAAAATTAAAAAAATGTCAGCATTTCGAATTTATATTGACATACTTCTTTGAAACAAAAGCCACTATTTCTTTTATTAATGAAAGAATATGCATTGATGCATTTTCGCTCATTCTGTTTGCTGTGCTGATAAAGTGAAAAATATTCGCTTTATATTATTTAGCTCCTCAATGACAATTTCAATTAAATCTTCAAAATTACAGTTTGGTCAATTCTAACATAGCATGTTCTTGATTTTTGGATATTCTATAAATTTCGAGAGTTTAACACGAGACGTATAAATAATAAAATGATTATTGGTAACAGTTGAAAATAGAAAAGATAAATTTACAGACAATATTTAAATAAACTTTTTATTCCCTAAGTTTGATTTTCCATGCCTTTAAAAAAACACCTTAACATAACAAAGGCGTTTTTCCATAACTCTCTAATGTCCAATTTAAATTCTAAAATAAAATTATGTGCGAAAGATTTTATTATTATTTTTAATCTTGGCCAGAGAAGTGTAGGAAATTAATTTTTTATTAATGACAACTATAAAAATCTTTCGCACATATTTAGTATTTACTAAATATTCCCAAATAAAAACACGTTCATAAAAATATCTTTTATACAATAAGCATTTTTGATTAAATAATTTATCGGTGACTCAGTTATGAAGAAATCGCATTACAATATCAGAATCTCCAAGTTTATATTTTAAGCAAACCTAAAGATTTTCTTTAACAAAATAACAATATATTTCTGTATAGAAATAAAATTGAAATAGAATTGGTTTTTGAACTTTTATTTTAGGGATCTGAAGATTCTATATACCCTAGGTTGGAAAAGTATCAACTTGAACATTTATAACAAATAATATTTAAAATTAAAAACTTACTTAGATTGAATAATTTATTATTTGAAAAGGTTTCTTAGACGTTTGAAGCAATTGAATCTGCAAAAATAGTTGAAAACCGTTCATTTATACTCTCCGCTTTGTAAATAAAAAAACCATTGATTAGATTCATAAAATTTAATGAAAATATAACTATCTTAAATAAAATAGAATAATTAAAAAAATTTGTAAATGCGTTGAATATTAATATCGATTTTATAACCCTTTTTCATTTTCGGGTAAATTTTTAATATTCTTTTCAAATGAATTTCGCATTCAAGAATAATTTTACGAAATCTTGTTATAAGTCCTCTAACAAGTGAATCTTCTTTCATAATTCAAAATCCAAACTTATTACGGGTTGATGTTTCTTCTACGTGAAATTAATAAATAGCTGTAAAGCATATTTATTCTCAATTACAAGTCAAATAAAAGCTCATAAGACATATATTTGAAATCGAAATTTTGCTCTTTTTTTTTTCAAATACACCCAGATTATGTGGTATTTCTTTTGGGTTTTCGGTTTTAAGCGTTCAAATGTAACGAAGCTTTAGATAAATTCAGCTCGTCAAAATTAGCAAATCCAACATTCTAGAGAATGCACTTTAGAAATTGAATTAAATAAAATTGATTAAAATTATTTAGACTATTTTTTATAGAACATTTAAATATTAATGTGCTACAAATAAAACTATTCTGCTGATTCTTCAGAGATAACATCCTCACTTCTAAATAACATATAAATATTTACTGCTCTGAGCGATAAAAGGTTCAATTTCTGATTATGAAAAAAAAAGATTGTTTATTTACATGAAATAAATTTTCTCTTTATTTTAAGACAAATGATTTAAATGGATTGAGTATATCTTTAATGAAGATTTCAAACGAATTTGAGCATCGTTTTTAAGTAAAGGTTTACAACTACATAATTAGCATGCCTAAAATCTACCATGTCATAAATACTAAAAATGTGTGTGTGTTTTTCAAAAAAAAATCCAAATTTGAACTCTTAGGTCTTAAGAAAAAAAGTTTGGTTGGTTTCGCAAAGAATGTTGCAAGCTACTATCATAATTAAGATTACTGGGAATTTTCCGGTAACTTATCTGTACTGCCGCTCTTTCTCAGCCAATAAGACTTCAAGTTTAAGTTTCATCTCTTTGCCGACAAGGGAAAAATACTTACAAAACCGATTGAAATACCGGCGGAATTTCTCATCCCGTGAAAGTTAATTCGAAGAAAGTTTCCGGAAAGTTCGAGTTTTCCCCGCTCTTTTGTCAAAGTCGTGTTGTGATGCATGTGCTTTGATTATAGTCTCATTTAAAAGTGCCGCTCTTTTCTCTTAACCCGTAAATTGAAATGAGGAAAGGAAACCTCGGCCAAATATCGCTCCCAGAATCAACTAATTAATCTCTGACAAAACGAAAGCATTTCCACGATTTCCAAGTCACGTGATTCGGCGCCATCATTATCAATCTGCTAATTTTAACTTTCCTCGCGAATCGAATCTATCCTCTGAAATGGAGAAAAAATATCCAGCACTCAATAAATGAAGCCTTTTAAACTCTCGAAACACCTTTTGTGAGCGAGATTTCTCGATTTTCCTTCCCATTAGCAGCCTCCACTGGTGGGAGTAAGAACTGCCTCTGGGCTAATTGGCTTCGAAACATTGAAAGGACTGGCCTACATTATTTGATTTAGGTTTACTTCCTTTTGTAGATACCAGATGCACAATAGTCTATTAGGATGACCTATCAAAAGTGACCATGGACATTAACATCTAATTGGTTTGTTTCAATTCTAATTCTAAATCAGCGAAAACGCATGTTTTAAAAATTTGATTCAATTTATTTAACTATTTTGCTATTTTGAATTGCGGAGATTGTGAGTAAGTAGTCATTGCGAAATGCAACATGCTATTTTCTTTTATTTTCTCGATTCAGTTATATATTAATAAATTAAGCTCTAAATCCGGAAGGTATTTGGAAATTATTAGTTGGTTCTGGACGCAACGAAAGGGGCCATTTTGAGAATTTGGGAGTTTTCCAATGTAATTTCAAAGAAGAAAGCAAAATAACTTCCTGTCTATCATTTTTTTAACCTTGAATGTGAATTTTGATCAAAATTACCGAATATGAACATTTCATGTTCATTACCCCGTTATTATATCTTTAAAGGATTGTTTATTTATTTTTATTCCTACCTAAATAGTGAAATTTTCCAATTTCTTTTATTTTTTTTATCTAATTTTTAAACTGACTTCTGCGAATGTTACAAATAAAAAACGTTTTTATTTACAAATAAAAAACGTTTTTTTTTAATTATTAATTAATTCTATAAATAATTTCAAAGAGTTTTCTTTCAATTTTTCGTATTAATGTGATTTTTTATAATGTGTCAACTTTACAGCTAAAAAAAATAATACAACAGTTAAAAATTATATCTTCATTTTTTTTTCTTATTCCTATGATTCCATATAATTTCTTGTAACATTTAACATTTAAGATTTCTTTTTAATAGATAACATTCAAGACATTTAATTCATTTCAATACTGTTTATTTTAACATAAAACTTTAAAAGTTATAAATAATGAATAATATTTCTTCATTAAATATTAATTTTCTTTAGACCTTATTGTTAATTTCTATTTCTAAATGTAATACGTTAAAAATATAATTTGAAAGAATTTTATGTTTGATATTCTTTCTGTATTCATGGAATATTCATACATTATTTAATTATAAGTTATAATAATAACTTATACTATAGTAAGTCATGAGAAAAATATAGATTATTTCAATTTCAGAATTTTCCGTAGTTACTTATGTTTTATTTCGGCTCGTGAAATACGAGAAGTTTTCTTTTAAAAACTATTTTCGTCAGTTATGAACTTCTATAAATAATAAAACAATTATTTATGGAAAATCCATCCCTTAAAAATTCTCTAAACTTTCTATGGTATTTTGTAGCGTTTTGGAGGTCTTTAAAGGATTAGTTAAAATTAATTTAAAATAAAATTTCAGACATGAGACAAGTATCTACAATGAGGAAAAGAAGGAAATTGTTTAATGCATTTCAGCAACTTAGAAAATCATATACACATTCCATCTATTTCATTCTTTCAAGCATTCGATATTCAATAGATATTGATAATTATTATAAGCGGTTGGGAGGAATTTTTCTAAAATTTGCATATTTCAACAGTGCCATAATATGATGTACCACAATATTTTCAACCGTTCCATTGTTTTACTAAGCGGGAATTGTTTTGAAGAGACAGAGGTTCAAAACTCCTCTTCGCAGATTTAAAAAAATAATCTAATGAAATGGTTAAGTAAACTATCCTCTTACGAGCAATAACTAGGAAAATGTCTCAAAACAATTTGAAATCTAAATATCGATATTGAAATATTCTATTTAAAAAATTATTCATTTCTAAGTGAAACTACCTGTGAATACCAAACTTTTTTTCACACAAATGTCTTTAAATTTTGCAAAAAAAAACAATAAATAATAATTGCTTTATTTGCAGAAACAAAATCTTTTTTTTATAATATCACAACAATAACTGAAAGTTCAGACGCAAAATATTCTATTTAGGCCTCTAGAAATCAATTGAGAAAATATTTATTCAAACGTTTTAGGATGTAATTAATTCTTTTATTTTATTTTAGGTGCTGAGAAGTGTAAAAATGCATACAAATATTTTGTTATGAGTATTATAAAAATGAAAACTAACTTGAAAATGGTTTAGAACCTTAAGAATGGGTAGGACCTTTTTTTAAAATTACCCTAAATAGCTGATTTAGACTAAATTGGAAAAAAAATTACGCTTATATATATATATATATATATATATATATATATTCATGATGATAATTTATAGCTTTCATGAATATTTCAAAACAAGCAGATGTTTCTTGCTGAGTGTGCTGTGGTTATGTTCAAATAATGTTTTCTTATCCCCTTCCAGTTCAGATTCATTAATAGACCGATGATCAGAAGTAATTCTGGTGCACCTGTCGTGCTGCTTTCTTATTTTTGCAGCTGTTTCACTATTATATATTTCAAATTATAGCAATTCTTTTTCCGTTCCTAAACAAAGTATCCGAAGAGTAATAATGCTTGTTTGGTGACCAAACTGCATGCTAAGCTGTCGCCAAAACAAGAAATAACTGCAACCATCTTATATTATCACAACCCATTAATAATTCACGTATAAATTGCCCAGAATGGCCGGTTTTTATCATTATAAACCCATTCTGTGGAACAGTGTCAAAATAAAAGTGCGTCTCTAGTACCCGAACACGAATCCCAGGTCTCCTCTAGAAGAAAATTTGCGGTGGTTTACACGCACTCTGTTTCGACTATATCGATATATTCCGTTTCTTGACGTGAAATGATTCGCATAGGGGGAAAATCGATTCGTCTGAAATAGGCAACAATAAAACGACATTTGAGAAAGCTCTTTCTTTATTATCATTTGTGCATTTTAAAAAGCCAATACTATTCCGAGGCAGAGTTTGCAATGGAAAGGAAACAGTGTCGTCTACCGAAGCAAATTTATTTCAGAGTCGCAACCATTGTAAACACTTATGGAACAGCGGTTTTAGTTGTTCATCATCAATGTAAAGTTTCAAAACGTTGTCAAGGCGACAGTTTTCTAGAAAACACGAATTCGTCAAATTCTTCATCGAAATAGGAATCCCGATTATTATGTTATAGGAATTATATATTTATGTGGGATTTATTTTTCCCATTGAATGTCTCATTACATTTTTCAGGTAATAAGTTACTGCTATAAGGGATATCATTAGAAACATGTGTAGAATAATACAATGGGTCTACAACTGAGTTTCTAACTCAAGTATCTAAATGCGCTTGTGGCATGCAATATCGAAATAATACCGGATTAATTATCTCACTTTCATCCGAAAGAAGAATACCTCGCAACATCATTAGTAATTTAAAACTTTATGGAATTTTCCCAATTTGTGTTTTTACTGAACTCTAACTAGATTAGTAATTTAAATTTTGGATTTGTTTGCTTTTTAGTACAATAACTGTAGTAGTTATGCGATCTAAAATTGTTCACTACGATGCGTGAATCGATTTTACCCATTTTTTTGCAAAAACCTTTTTTGCTTGAAATCTATACGAAAATTAAAAATCCAAAATTGTTATTATTATTTTGAAATAGTTTGATAAGTAAATCGTTAACTTTAATATATTGCTTTCTCTGTCTTTATAAAGAAACCATCAAAACAAAAAGTTTAAAAAGTCATATAATCATTTTATAAAATGATTTTTTTTTCATATTACGTAACATCTTGTTAAACACATATAGGAATAAAGGACTTATTATTTTAAATTACGCATTGCTTTCCCTTTTTATTTACTTAAGTGACTGGCATTTTAAATATACCTTATTAAAACTTTATCTCAATAAGAATAATCTGGACTAAGCTCTTGCCTTGTCTCTTCAGAATGCAGCAAAGAAGGACGATTACCATAATCATTATTGCAGACAAAATCAAAATTTATGTTTGCAACAAATGGAAAAATGGATAAGTTCCTTCTGATAATCAATAGTTAAACTTGTGAGATTGTAAAGCAAGATAAGTTTTTGGATTCAACAAATTCAAACTTCAATGTCATAAAAATAAAAATAAAACATAGGTTAGGGCTAATAGACGCTTCTACAGCCTTAGATGCAAACTTAAATAAACACTTATCAGTATGAAAAATAAAAAATAACTCTATATAAGACTTTTTCAGACCCATTGCTCCTTACGGGAGTGAGTAGTAGACGCTTTAGAAAATAGAAGAGATTATGGTGTTGAATCTAGAAAAAAATTATGTACTAGATTTTTACCAATACATCAACATAGCAACATACCAATACATCAACATAGCATCAACATTGTAGTCGATTTACAAAAAATGAGGTGAACTCAACATTTTCAAAACAGTAAAAGAATGTCGTATCACATGGTTGGACGATATATCTAGATGACGCCTTCCTTATATTTAGATGTATTACCAACTAAAAAATAGTAATTTCAAGAATAGGGAGAAAGCAAAGAGGAGGCAGACCATTCTGTAGAAGATTATAGAGTTCAAAGGGATGGGAGTAGTCACCGAGTAGAAGGGGAGACCTGTCACTGGTTGTAGTGCTTGAGAAGAAGCTTCTGAATTCTTTCTCCGACTCTAATTGTTTAAACTCCTCCAATATTACTACTCCCGATGTAGACAATTTACATAAAATCTCGGAAGAGAGGCAAGGCTATTTTTTTTAAACTATTGAATTTACATAAATTTTCGAAAGTTATTCTTTAATGCTGTGGTGTATATATATATATATAATCCATAACAAAGATCGAAACAAAAAAGAATACAGGAAGAAAACTTGTATAGATTCTTATGCCTTTTAAATTGATTTACTTCATGATTTCATTTGGCTTTTGTTGTTTTCATTATTTATGTATACATTTTATGTAAATCGATATATGCTTGTAACTTAACTTCTTGTTCCAGTTTTAAGCTCGAGTTACTTATATCTCCTGTCCTTGTTCACAATCATATTTCAATCACTTTTTAAATTGTTTTCGTTACTTGGACATGTATTTCTTAGTATATTTTAGCTCATTTAAGGTCCACATACAAACAATCTACAGTTTATAGAGGGGAAATATCTTCTATAATAAATATTCTCAATTCTTTAAAGATGAGTGCTTTGTCACTTTTGATTTAAAAATAAACATTTGTTAAATTTGTTATAAAAGGATAATTGGGATAAAGCAAGTGAAAAATGCGTGATACCAAAAACACTAACTCAAAAGCAGAAAAATTAAAGTTGTTATAAAAGGATAATTGGAATAAACTAAGGGGAAAATGTGCGATACCAAAAACACTAACTCAAATGCAGAAAAATTAAAGTGTGCTTCTTTATTCCATAAATCATGGTGGCAACTAAATTAAAACTGTCTATAAGATTTGTTTGAAAAAGCAAGTCTGATAAGCAGAATCTAAATTCATTTCATTACATGTCATGAGTTTCGATGCTCTTAATCTCATCAAAACAGTGCTCTTTTAATCCCTTGACTTCATGACCGTCACAAAATAACCCTATTGCAGCTTACGAGGATTAAAACTTCATCCAAGTATCTTAACGTGAGTGGACAGGTTAAATGATGTTGACCTCAATTACTCGCTTAACTTTCATTTTATTATAAACACATCGCAAGAAAGCAATCCATGTTGGTTGTTGAATTTTTTTGTTCGATATCTTGTTTTCGAAATTTTCTTCTTAATGAAACATTCATTTAAATAAGTTCATTTGGTAGTTAAATCTCTTTTATTTGGAGAATTGAGAACTCCCATTTAAAATTGTTTAAAGGCAATCAAGGATTTATGAACGGTTCCTTTGTAATTAAAGGGCTTGAAATAATAATTGATAACAAAATTTGTTTTGTGATTACGGCTTCAAATTTTTTTATGAACACTTTTTTTTTGAAATCGTTTGTTGAATTTTTTCTACGTTTTCTTACAGCGTAATGAGTATTTCGCTGAAAATATAGCTGACAAATGTTGGATAAGTAAAACAATGTTTGGTTCTCTGATAGGTGCAGTAAAGATATAGGCTATGTTTACTACCGACTCGACGATGGTACATATCACCCAAAAAAGATCCGTTGATGATAATTATGACTGCATTTACCAATTTCATGTAACTAGCAAAGATGGCTATTCAATTCAGCATGAGATAGAGTTGGGATAATATCTTTTAGATTAATGCATTATGGGTTAATTTTTTATGATCTCTTAAAGGTATTAAGAAACTCTGAGCTCAAAATTAATAAATTGAAAATCAAGATATGGCTTATTTTACATTTCTGGGAATTTCTACTTAAATTCTACATTATTTCCCATGGATTCTAATCATCAATCAGCTGATCATAATGGAACTGATTTTATTTCTATTCACCTGCATAAAATGAATTAAAACGGAATTCTGAAAAAAATGTATGTCACTTTAAATGTGACACACACACACACACACACACACACACACATATATATATATATATATATATATATATATATAATATTTTGAATATAATTTCATGCATAACTTTTAATATCTTGAGGTTGATGGCAGATTTTCTTTACCTTATTTTTAATTTTTTATTGATAGTACTAAACTTCATTCCTTTATCATTTTTCAGTTTTCCTTCATAACATACTGATCTGAAGAAATAGAAGGTTGAATAATAAATCTACCTTATTATTAATAAACTATTTCTAGAGAGTAACCACATCCTTCTAAACAAAAATTTTTATGTAAAAATTTTTATTTTTAAGCGAACCTTATAAAGGCAGGACTTGTAAGATTCGTGATGGAGCAGTTGTTCTGAGCAAAAAGTGTACCATAACGGAATCGGGCAATAACAGAAAAAAAGAACTCTATAAGATAAAGATATTCTGTTTATTTCTGTATCTTCATAAAATTGGTACCGATGAAAATCAAAAACATTTGCCAATTTGAAATATTCAAATTGATAAACTGCTTAACCAAGCTAATAATCGAGTTAAGTTAATATGTTATAATCGTGAACTTTTTCCATCAAGTTACTAAAACGATTTTGCTAAAACGATTTCTTCTCAAGAAACACAATTTGCACACTTCTGATGAAACTATGCTGAATGATACAAGATTTTGTATGTTGGGGAATTTTTTAATGATATCTCAAGATCAATTAAATATCTTCAAAATATTCTTGTGAGAGAATATTATAAGTATCTTAAAATATTCTAAGCAAAAGAAAAAAATATATGTTCATTCATATTTTTTCTTTTAATTTTTATTTAGTAAAAAGAGACTTTATTTTAACAAGGTTAATTTTTTATGTAAGAGCAATGCTAAGATGCTAACATCCTGTAGACTGAAAGATTATATACATGTACTTTATCATATACTTTTCGTAACGTTTATTAAAAATTCAAAAAAAATTCGATTGATTCAGTTTAAATTTTGAGAATCTTTTAATACCTTATTGATCTAATCTTCATGTGATTCGAATTTCAACATCCTTATAAAATCGTGATTTGATTATCGTTATTTTTTATGCATATGAAATAAAATTTTCAGTATGTCATGAAGAAAAAATTTCATTAAAAGAAAGGATAATCATTTTTTGCAAAACTGATTATTTAAGACTAATTCAATTTTTAAAAATATTTCTTTATTTCTTGCAGGAGTTTAATAATCAATGTTTAGTTACACAAAAGACGTACTTCTATATTTGTTTAAAAGGTTTAACCAGGCATAGATTTTAAATATTTGTTTGAATGTTAAAAAACACAATTACTAAAAATCTTCTTTGAAATCAATGTAAATAAAAAATCCTCATAAACTGAAACAAGTTTTCTTATTCTTGATTTGGTCTAGTAGTAAGAAATGAACCTCAGAAATAGGTAAGTAAAGGCTCGAAGCTCGTATTTGCTGAAGATCCTCCGCATGCACGAGGTAGGTGCTCCGTAAATATGATATATCAGGCCAAAAAACTTTCTCCTTGTAATCTTACCACCATTCAAAATTACGTTGTCATCTTTATATTGGCTGTAGAGTTGCTTCCAAAACTAAATCCTAATGTAACTAAATTAAACAAGACGTACTGCAGTAGTAGCAACTTCGGTAACTGTGCTAAAACCAGACAAAATCTACCCAAAGCATTAGAAAAAAGTTTCCGAACTATTAATGTTGAGAAAAGTTAAAGAACTATTACACAACAGAATTTATTCTTTATCTTAAGAGAAAAACATGCAGAAATATTCAAAATATAAAAACTGCAATATTAAAATTCACAAACCTCTGATTCTAAAAAGATGCCTACAATTTCATTTAAAAAGTTAATTTTCCATTTGTTTTCATTCTACGGAGCATCAGTGAGTGATATTTTATGCATCCAGCAAAGCTTCATCTAGCACGTCTGAAAAACAAAGAGTTTTCATTTTGTCATCCATACGTATATATTGTATCACAAACTCTTCATTTCCACACAATTGAATATGTTCCTCAAAAAAAGATCAGACATTCAAGAAATGTATCTCAACAAGCAGTTCAAGCTTTGGTTTTGAAAAGCTTTACAATCATACTTCTGGTCCACTTTCATCTTTAATATTTCATTGTGTTCGAAAAATGCGTCGAGAAAAGAAAATGCGCAACCAGATTCATCTTTGCTGATAGGATTCTCTCTTTGATTGTTCTTTCATTAGCGTCCCTCACAGCATTTGCATTTACTTACTATGGATGTAGTTGGAAGTATTTTATCAGTTGTAAAACTATGGAATCTAGCTCCACAAAGAATCTACGAAATCTTTCACAAGAAACGCGATGTGTATTTATATTTATATGCTAAAACATCTTCGAATCTCACAAATCCCTTTACAGTACGGATAAAATAGAATATTTCGACATTTTTATTAATTTTGGAAACTAGGACTTTGATTGGTTTAACTGTTCCCAAGTTTGTATGACGAAAAGCCATCAAAATCAGGTTGCATTAGTTAATTTTGTATGGTTCTAAAATATATTTATTAAAATTTTTACAGTTCATTTTAAAAATTATATTGCTTTAACTCGTACTTGTAAAACTGATCTTATTTATTGGTTGTAACAAGAAATTTTACACATACACATTTTGAGATTCTCGAGAATCGTTTCACAAAATAAACTTGAGACAGTTTTATCCTCTTCCTAGTGCTGAAAAGATATCAGAAAAAGAATTCATTGAACTAAGATAAGCAGAAAAGCATACAGCCCGTTGCAGTATGTCAAATTGAGGAATGGTGGCAGTTTTCCAACAGGTATCATTAGCTGCACCGTCATCAACAAAAAAAATATGTATCACTCCTTATTTATAATTGTATTTGGTGTCGATAGAAATTACTCACGCGGACTGGTTTGTTGAAATAAACAAACATATTGGAGACTTAATTAGCATATTTCATTAGCTACTTTCTCAAAACATTTAAATCACGGCCAGCATTTTATTTTTACAGTATCGATTTGTCTTATTGAAATCAAACTCCAAATAAGATTTTATGGAATTCAGAAAATAATTTCTATTGTTATAAAGCTTTGAAAAATGACGATTCAAACGTCAAATCAGTCTTATTAACTTCCAGTAATATTTCATAAACTATTATACATTGCTTAAAATTTTTCCCTCTCATGGAGTGAACTATCATATTTCATGAAGTCATGAAATAAAAACATACATAACTCAAATTTAATATTTTATAGGAATATTTAAGGATAAATGTGGGAAAAATTAATCTTAAATTTTTTTAAAAAATTACAAGTTAACATGCTAAAATGCCGGAATCTAAAAAATTGTGGTCAGATATCGAATGTTTTTCAAAATATTTATAAAAATTGTAAAATTATCTTTCGAACTTAGTCCACTTTTTGAGAGACCATAAATTAAATGTATTTGTATTTATAGATAAAATTACTATAAAGCATGACCTTTAGCAGTTATTAAAATATTGCAGTTAGCTAAACGTAAAATTTATTTTCAAAACAGACGAATTTTATTTAGCATGCATTCTGCGGTCTTTTTTTAAAAATTTCATTCGGGCAATATAAAATTAGATTGCAGAACTGATTGATGATTGAAATGTTTTTATTTATATTTGACATTTTATCGCAGATTATTGTTTCCATGTAAATAAAATAGAAATCAAGGGAAATCCGTACCATTTACATTTCCGTCAATTAAATAATGTAAAAATAAGAAATTAGCACCTATCATTTTTATGCTTAGTGACTTAACTTTCGAATACTTATTCACAAGTTTCTTTACTTAAACGTATAACCTATTAGAAACATCTTAAAATGATTCCCTCAGTATTATAAAATAATCTTCTTTAAATTTTGTTTATGAGAAAACATTGTTTTCGAATCTCTTGCTCAAGATATTGTAGCTCGATAATGTATGTATTCGGCTCAGTTATTTTGTATTTATTTATCTTGATTATGACTACCGCATAACAGAAGGAATGTCCATCCCTTAGTCAGTTTTACAGTAGTAACTTAATTAATCTTCTATCCGATTAACATTTGTTTTCGCCTACAAAAAAGTCCAGGCTTTTAACAAGCAATAATAATTTCATTGACTGAAAATGTCTCTATGCTATTTGCATTGCCTAAATCAGAGACTTTTAAAGGGGAAAAAGTGCATCTCATTCTGTTCAAGTGCAAGAATTGGTTTTAAAAGTAGTGAAAATACTTTAATATGAAAATAAATATATTTATATTAATTTAATTTAAAATTTTTATACAAAAAATATTTATATTTTGAAAGAAAAAAATGTACTTATATTAAGGATAAATCTGAAATGTGTTTCTTATTCTTTGAAAATTTCTGTTAACAAAAACGCATTAAAATTGATATCAACCTGCTGGGATTTACTTAATAAAACAGTCCTTGATGGGTTGATTGTTTTGGGAAGAAGTTTTTTTCAAACAAAATTAAGTATATTACTAGAACTACTACGAATTTCATAATGATATTTGATACGCATACATAAAAGAACTTGCTAAATCTAAGCATTAAAAATCACCATTTGCTTCATGGCAAATTTTTGGGACAGTAATTCGGAGAAATCAGTTGTCTGTCAGAAATCAGTTGTTGATCAGTTTGTCTGTCTCAACAAACCTGCCCCTTAAATCTATTTCTAGAGACACCAAATTTATAAAGATGTGACAATAAATAACTAAGTAATAAATGCCTTTCATATTTTTTATTGACGACTGTTTCATCAAAGCCAATGATTTTGTTGTCTTGAAATGAAATTTTTTGTTGTTTTCTCCGATTGTTCTTATCGCTTTACAACTAAGGGTTTTTTATATTTTAAAACATACTTTCTTTTTTCATAAATTCCTCTTGTTTGGATAATAGGTCTTTTACTTTTTTTCTAAATGCTTCATTAAGTTTTTAATTTCATAGCAAAACATCAATAGAAGAATAAATATTTCAATAGCAGAAATGTTTCTTTCTTCGCTTACCATAACTTAATTTATATGTATTATCTTCAGAAGGGCAATTCTTTCACAAGATGAGAAGTTTGTTATTGAACAGCAATGGAATGTGCTATTAGTTGATTTCCTTGAAGTATAATTAAAGCTCATCATTCTGTTAAAACAGAAAAAAAATTAGAGAATCGCAAAGGCAGAAAAATGTTTCATCTTTCTAAGAATAAAAATAGAAATATAATTATTTATATTCTGAATACGTATAACAAATCTTATTCTGAATAAAGAAAAAAGCTCTCTCTGAAAAGAAAAATTTGCATATTTCTTAGCATTAGAGAAATGAAAGATAAGAAAAAATAACCCTCAGGTCTTATTCACTAAAAGGACATTTTAGTGCACTTTTACACCTTTAATAAAGCACGTTCGTATTGATTATAAAAAATATGATCCTCCTCTTGAGAATACTTGAGTTTAAAAGCAAGTGAACTGTGATTATTAATAATCCTTATTCTAATAAATCGCTTATAATTCTGTTAAATTATTCAGTTAAAAATTGTAATATTCTTAATTTTTTCAGAAAACATAGAAAAAATATTCTTATTGATATTTTATTATGAAAAATAAAAATTTTCTTTATGATGAGAATAACGTAAATATATTCTGGAAGAAGATAGCAATATAGCAAATATCCTTAAACAATTAAAAATGTCAGAAAATGAACCTACAGATAACTTTGAAGCTAAATGCAATATTTAAGATAACGCAAACATAAAGAGTGAGTCATTAAACACTCTTAAAATATAAGAAACGACAGCTTTTGATTAGTAAATCAACTTCTCCTTAATTTTAAATAAGAAGCAATACTTTCAAACAAAAACAATTATTAAAAATAACTTCGTGATAGCATAAAGCTAATTTTATTATTTTAATATTCGCAGTGATGCATTAATCTTGAGATAAAAATAAGGAAAATATAGTATACATCTTTCATTTCATTCCATTATTAATATGTTTAAATATATTTATTGATAATAATACATTGTAATTGTATTATTATCAATTGTAGAAATACATTTATTGTAATTGTATTATTACCATTTGTATAAATACATTTATTGTAATTGTATTATTATCAATTGCATAAATGCATTTATTGTAATTGTTTCAAAAGAAACAAAATACATCTGAAGAATGTACATACAGTACTGGTGAAAAATGTGGAAACCCTTTGGAATGAATGCATTTTTGAAATATGGAAGCTCACAACTGTAATTGTATTAGGAGACAATTTGTATGGTCTGTTACAAAAATTTAATCAAGAATTCAATAATATAATTGGCGGGCGTTTGCATTTGACAGCAGCTATAAAGAAAAAAAAGGAAGCATTGGGGCACTGACATTGATGCAGAAATTTGCACTTATGTCGATTAATATTTAGTCGATCAGCATTTAGTGTCAATTTTTTTAGTTTTTACTATTAATCCCATTTTCTGGAGTTAACCAATACTTTGGTTCCTTGACTATTATAATGTCTAAGAATGATTTCTTTTATTAATTAAATCTTTTTACTGTGCTGATTCAGTGAAATAAGTTTCTCCATACACTTTCAGCTGCGTCTCTTTGTTATTCCCAAATCCTTCTGGCAATGAAATACGATGGTCTCGAAACCAACTTTTACACAGCGCAGCAATTAAATATAAATTGCTCACTCTCTATGGAAATATCTCACATGGAAGAATGCATTTAATAACATTATTTGAATTATTTCAGTTATGTGCATTCATTTTTGATGCATTTCTATTCCCATTAATTAAACTAATTTTGCTTACATTTTTTACCATTCTACAATGCGATACCATAATATTAATTAAGTGTTCAATAGTAGGTATTATGCAATCAAAATGAAAATCTTATTCTTATCTTCTCCAAACGTCTTTTAATCATTGCTATAAAAAGAAAGATAATGGTGTCATCACTCCAAATTATATTATCTTATAGATCTGTTGCCCCATTAGAGTGGGTTTCCTTTTATCTTTATATTTCCAAAATTTATTTTTGATATAGAAACAGCCATTTAATAGAATTCGTACAATTACCCCAAATTGATATTATCTTTGCGAAATAGTACTCGCATTACAACTTCAAATTGCAAGCACTGTTGCACTGATGTACAAATGGATGATTTTCATCTGAAATGTTGACACAGTCTTTTTATTATTTTGTTATAACTTAGTGCTGTGTACCTTTATTTTTCTTTGGGATTTGATTTTTTAATAGTTGAATTTTACTATCAAGAACTTAGAAATATATCTCTGAGTTAATCTTCCACTAATTTTCCCCAATTTCATTCAAACTAAAGCTTGGTTTATACGAAAGTAAAGCTTCCCGTCCTTTTTTTGTGTAATCAGTCAACTCTTTATGCCATTTATTATTTTTTTATGTTGGGTACTCGTAAGCGGGAAGGATATTAAAAAATATTTTTAAAAATGACAAAATTAATAGCAATTATAAAAACTATGTTAAAACGACTTTATCTCAGCTCCAAAGTAAATATTAATTGCTAAATTGGACTGATAAAAATAGCATGTTATTAGTAACTTCAACATTCAAAGCTGTTGACTACATTTAAATTAAGAAAAACTACGTATCAAGTTAAAAGCTACGCATCAAGAAAAACTGCTTGACAAGATGTACTTCTTTCCTCTAGTTACTTAGCTATAATTTAAATAAAGTATTAATAATTCAGCATAATTTAATGCAATACATAATTACATAAGGCATGGTTGTTGTTCCATGTACTAGCTGTGAGATGTGTGAATGTTCCTCCCTGTAAAAAGGGGCTGTGCAAGCGAATGTGTGATGAGTTTGTAGCTAAGTCGCGCTGTTGGCCTTAGTTGGTGCTACTTCAAAAACAAGAGACGCTCCTTTCCGCTTAAATCCGCTGCTGTATCTGCGTGGGGCTTCTCCAAATAACAAGTGCGTATTTAGCAACAACATATTCTTAATAAAATCGAGAAACAACATTAATAATTATAAAGGAGATGAAAATTACTACATTTTTTTGTCTTCTATTAACAACATTTTTTGGCCAGATTTTCTTGCATTTTTCCCTTCAATTCTTTAATAACTGACACAGAGGAAAAACATCTAAAATATATTGAGTGTAGTAAATAGTTTAAGTGCAGCTTTCAGAGTAAAATTAAATATTTTTAATGATAAGAAATAAATTTATTCATTAATTCAGTTTAAGTTTTAGTCGTTATCATGCCTTCGAGTTTTTTAAAGTTGCTTGCAGTTTTATGATATTGTTTTAATGAGTTTCATAAAAATTAAAGACAACATTGATTTGTTTTTTTTTCTTTTCCTCAAACCCTGAAATAAACTTGTTTACTATTAAAAGAAGACAATTAAGTTTCCACTGATCCTTATTAAAATTAATGATATAAAATAAAGCACTTTTATCTATATTAAAATTAATAACATAAATGAGATTCACAATATATATTGATAATATAAATTAGATTTTTAAAACAAAGAATCTGATTATGAAAGATTCAAGTAGCAAGATATCTAATTTAGGAATTTTGCTGTAATATTCTTGAATTCATTTAACAATGTTGCAAGATTTGACTCAAAGAAAAATGCATCTATACATATTGGTAGAGGAAATATGGAATGGTGATATCATCATTGCTTTGAAAGCGAGGCAAATCTGCATTGCTTTGAATACGAGGATTATCGGAAGACTACTATTATTTATTTATTATTAACCACTTATATGTCTATGGATCTCAAAGAAAATAAAAAAAATTCATGGTAAGAAGTCACAATTCAAGATACCTCAAATAACGGTACTAAATGTAATAAAAAAAGCTGCAAATGTATAATCATGCCACGTCTTGAAGCAAGAATCTCCACTAGGAAGAAACTGCATTTTGATTTATTTATTTCTGATGAAGTTTCTCTATATTCTTCCATTGTCTTCGAATCGTTACTCTGAAAAGAAGCTGTTCATCATTAGATACTTAACTGGAATGACAATAAAAACCATTTTCTCTTTGTCAGTCGGCAATAAATTATAATGCAGATAGCATGTAAGTAAAAATTATTAATTGGAACAAATAAACTATTAATGACTTAGATTCAAAAGAGTACATTTGTTTTATTCTTACGCATTTCTTCAAAAAATGTGTTTTATCTCTGTCAGAGCTTGAAAGGCATCTAGTAAATAATTTTTGATAGTTTAATTGTAAAGCTTAACCCTCAAACATTGAAGACTTTTTAAAGAGCAATACGCGATATGTTCCCAACTCAACTGTAGGAATGATTTTTTTATGATTCGTATTTCTTATTACTTCAGAAGAAATGTGCAAGTAAGTATTCTAAATTCCAGGCATTATCTTCTAACGAAATAATGTTATTTCCGATTTCTGATTTTATTTTCCAGTTATAGTTCAAGTGGAGAAAAATCTGACTCCTTTGAAATTGGAAATGGCATTTTAAAGAGAAATTCGGTAAGAAAAAAATATTTTACTTTATAAACGAACTTTTATCTCCCATATGTCTAATATGATGCAAATTTCAATCCATTTTAAGTTTATCTGTGAAGAATCAGATAATCAGCCTCTTGAACTGAATTGAATTTGACTTTTATTTGGAAAAATGAAGTCTGTTAAAGTAGTTAATGATATTCTTATAAAAAATGGCTGAAAGTTTTGTATTTTATCACTTTATGCTAGTAACTTCTCAAAATATTTTGCTAAGGAAATAAAACGAATGTTATTCGTTTTATAGACTTTTAAGTAATAAATTATTTTACAGATAATGCTGTTTATCTCTATATAAATTCTAACAAAACCTTCACATTCTTGTAAAGGTATAAGTAAAAATAAATTTAGTTACTTCTGAATTATGCATTTTTTAAATAATTCTATAACGCCAAACATTTATCCTATTACAACCCATAGTTTCCAACGTAATGCTATTTTAATTCCTTTAATTCAACTCAGTTGTTTGTGTCTTTTCGACTCTTTTTCACATTACATCGTGTAGTGATTTCAATTTCTTTCACTTCTATGATATTTATTTTAGATTTAAGCATTGAAATTTTTGAAGCACATATGATTCCACCACTGATTCTGATCAGATACACAGAAGTGAAGTTGTGTTACTTTTATTCAAGCATTAGAAAAATTATCATAAAAAATCACATAAAACTATAATTTCTGTTGAACCTCGTGTTTATTCTTTAGATTATCACCTAGAATTAGAAATGACTGGTTGAGTACTTTATCAAGCAGTCACTTATAAACCATAATAACAAAAAGCAGACTTCTTTAGTTACGAATTTCCAAACTCATAATATTGTCACGGTAGTAAATTAACACACTTCTACCCGTATCTTACAAAGATAAAAAAAATTCTGCAATTTTGGTTTACTTAAAAAATCCTTTTTCATGGTTAGGATGATAAAAAAAAAGAAGGAAAGTACAAATGATTTGAAACCACAATGCCATGACGCCAATTCTATGACGCCATACTTCCCAAGTTTTGTTATTCTCAATCAGTTGTTCCGCTCAAGTGGTACACCTTTGAAAATTTTTAAACATTATTTCAAATTCGTGTGTGAAAAGCACTAAGTTTATTATGGTTTTCAGGCAAAAACTCTTCTTCACTATTATTTTAATGAGATCTATTATTTCTATTATTAAAAAAGAAACAATTTCCAGTTTGGATTTAAGGTGGATTATTTTGGGAACTTCTGAGTATCTTCTTCGATCATTGTCTCTAGAGTTATTAATCATTTGTCATTGAAATGATTAAATACACATGTATGTCTGTGACTTCTTAAGCTTTACTCATGCTTTTTGTAGACGCGAATCTTAAGTACTCGATATTTTGATTTCCCAATAAATTCTTTTGCTGTTGAATGCAGATAGATTATAAAAAACAGGCAGATATTTGTCTCTTCATAACAAGTAATTTTTCTATTGAAAAGTTTAAATGCCATCATTTCGTGATATTTTGAAGAAATTATATGTCTGCGTATTCTATAGACTGGCTAAAGCTTCAATATAGCGTAATCTCTGTTTTTTTTTCTTTCTTTTCTTTTATTCCGAACGAAAGAAGGGTTAAATCAAGTAGTGTTTTTTGAGTAAATTGAACACAACACTTACATGAGCAAATTGAAGGCAGAATATTTCTTATTTAGAAGAAAAAAATGAATCCTGGATGTATTAAAAATGTCTAAAATTGTGAGATATTTGGCAATTTACTTGAGCTCTCTCTACTTGAATGTTGATTGCGTGGTATACTGCTAAGTATTCCAATTCCTGTTTTGCTTGCCCACCAATTGAATGATTGATATGTATACTCCGTTCCTTTATCTATGTATTGCAAGCTTACTCATGAAGGAATAATGCTTTAAGCATTTCTGAATTTCAAGCATACATCCTTTATGAATTAAAAGAAATCTTGAAATATCTTATTTCTTAGATAAATAGGTTTAATACATAGATAAGTTGCCAACAATGAAGTTAAGATACTGAATTCTACCAGATAATCTTGACGAAACTAGACCATTTGAAAATGACTACTTTTTAATATTAAGTACTATTTCAGCAACACATTTAGTATATAAGTATGTCATTTTCAATTTTTGAAAAAGGCAGAATGATCATAGACAAAATTTCAAGGAATAATGGATGTGAACCAATATTTAGTTTCTTTAAACGCATGAAATTTGAAAACTATAAATAGTTTTTCAAACTATAAAGTTAAATAAAGATTTTCTCCAATCATTGAATTAAAAGTTGAGCTGAGTTGTTATAAAATAATATATGAGGGATTACTTTAAAAACTAAGGTAGTTTGTAAATAACAGATTTCCATATAAAAAAAACTTGATTTTCAATAAAAAATGGCGCACTGTTTAAATGATTAAAAATCATTTTCTCATCATTATTAGTTTTCATAATAAATATGGTTTATAGACACATCACCACCCCCTTATCAGAAAAACACACAAAATGGTCGACAAGTGGATAAAGCCTAAAAAAATATTTTAAAAAGTTGGGCTGGTAATTTTTGTCTTTGGGAACGAATAAATAATGCAAACTGAGCAGAACGAAAGTCAGTATTCACAACATCAAACTGAACTCTTAAATGAAATAAAAGAAAAGGAATTAATAAATATAAATAAAATAAAATAAAATAACGAGTTTTGATTGTAAGACCCAATTTCAGCAAATTTCATCATGTAGAAGTGTCAATGGCATGTACAGAAAAGAATTTCCCTTTACCTACCAAACTGCAGACAGAAATACTTTTTTCTCTCTGCCAGGGATAAATTACTCAGATTTTTATTTATATTTCTGAAATAATCATGAGACAATAAATAAACTAATATCTTACAATGCATCGTACATCAGATACATTACTTTAAAACTTATTGCATCTTCCTTACAATAGAAAGTTTAGTAGTATATGCATATTATTCAACTGGTATAATCGGAAATAAGATTGTAATTGACTACCATCTTGCGAACGTTAAGTATCTGAGAACTATATTTAAAATTAATCGTCATAAAATAACGAGTGAGGCAAGCAATTATTTGTGCAAGAAGGTTTACTTCGCATTAATATTTTATTATGTTCAATTCAAAAATTCTAATTATTATTTTGCATTACTTTAATCTCGTTAGTTATAAGTACATTATTTATTTAAATTTCAGATACATAAGAATGGGGAATCATACATGTTGTTGCTTCAATTGATTTTTAAATAAAATATTTAAAATTAAGGAGCCACGGAAATTTCTTCCTGACTTTTCTATGATTTAGGAATTTTTCATGCATTTGTTCAAAGTTTAATTTAATACCCATGTATTTGAAAGAAAAATGATTTAAATTTGTATCTGAAAACTGAATAATAAAAGTTGAATACATACTGAACCCATAAGCGGGATGTAAGTTTGAAACTTCGCCAGTCAGGTTAATTGAGAGCACTTTTAATGAATACAATCGGAAGAATTGAAAAGAAAATAAAACATTATCATGAATATTAAAATTAAAAATTTCAACATTAAAAAGTTGAAATTTTAAGCTAATCGGTAATATTTAACTAACTATGCTTATAATGTCCACTGGACAAGTTTAAATAAAATTTAAGCTATGTGAAAAGATTCATTTAAGCATTTATATCATGACTTAAATCAGAATTTATTCAAAATTCTTTAAGAAATATTTTTCATTTAATTTGAGTAAATAAAGGACCGTTATCTTCAATAACTTTATAGAAAAAAGATCACATTTTTATTTTATTTTATTGCCATCCTCTTGTTGGCAATTTGGAATAAATACAACAAATGATTAAGCGTAGGAGAGATAAGAACTTTCTGGATTCTATTTGTTCTAAATATAGCAAACTGAATACACGCATTCTTTGTTCATTTACAAAGAATTCTGGAAAATATTTCAATAGAAAATAAATTAATCCGAGACATTAGCAATTTTCAGAAAGAAACAAAATGAAAGAAACTTCCTTTTCTAATTTCAATTATTCCTTTTTTTCTAACAGATAAAAATCATTTAACTAAATGAAGATTAACTATCTTAAACGGTGTGAAAAGAAAAATACCTGAATCGGCTTTTGTTTCAGCCATCTATCTCGATATTTAGGCATTTAAACTTAGGGGTAGTTTTTAAAGTGACAAAAAATGTGCATTAAAATATTAAGAAGACTTTTCATTCTTTTACGTCAAGATATCAATAATCTTACTTGGAAAGGAAAATAAATTCGCTTTTTTTAAAATTTTCTTGCACTTTTCTCTTTCAAAAATAAAACTGGTCGTAGGTACAAAGTTATATCATAAATGCCCTATAACTATTTTTCTGAGAAAAAAAAGATTAAAAGGATTGGAAATTAAAATTTTCTGAAAAAGCAAAATCAACTCATTATATAGTGCTGAAAGTGCAGCATGTGTTTGAAATTTTAAAGCAAAAATTAAAGGACACATACTAATAGGGAACGATAACATTTTCTCTGATTTTTGAATTTTAGTTTTCATATCGCTTAGAAACGTATAAAATTACGAAGAATTCCTCAGAACAAGATTAAATAAGTATTTATAAAAGGCTCTTTGTTTTACATTTTCAGGGTTTCAATAATCCTTTTTCAAAAAAAGATATCAGCTGTGCATCCTCTGTTTCAATTTTTATGTGGAAAATGTTTTCTCCTTCAAAATAATCAAAAGCAGAAAGAGAAGTAACTTGTATCGTATTTTTAACCGATTTCGTTCAACAAAGATATCCCTGTGCGTTATTTTAACATACCCATCACACTGGTGTGGGTAGTTTGGACTGTGACGAAAGGTTTAACGAAACCAATCCACCATCCGAGGCTGCAGTTCGATGTAATCAGGGCAATAAATCTATTTCACAAAGCCGTGTCAATCCACCATGGTCACATCTGAGCAAAAGTTTTATTCTAAAAATATTTTCTTACATTTATTGCTTGGATTGAAAAAAAATTGAAACGAAGGTAAAATCTATAAAAGTAGGAGATAAAATTCATTTTGAGAATTAATGTTAATCATGTTGCCATCATATACTAAAGCAATTTAAATAGAAATTACTTTTCTAATTACAATTCATGTTTTACAAAGAAACATATAGTTGCTACTATTTTCAAACAAATGGAGCAGAATCTAGAATATTTTTTACAACTTGAAAGTATTGCTTATTTCTAAAGCAAAAATTTACGACAAATATAATTTCATAATTCGACCTCCTGAATACCTTTTCTAACGTGCTGTCGTAAAATTAAAATTCTTTATTGTCTTTTTATCACTAGTAGTAACTTTTATTCCACTCTTAATCATTGTGATTAAGATAGCATAATTGTGATTATATGCATAAAAATTATTATTGGTACAATATTTATTAAAAAGATTCTGAGTATTTAGATTAAATGTTTAACTATAAATATTAAATGTCTATTTACTATCACTTGGGTCTATAATTCTCAAAAACAGGGGTCAAAAGATATTTTAATTCTCTGACTCAAGATTATTTTTAATAAATATTTTGTCTACATTTAACTGTGTTTGATACGCAAAGCCTGGGAATAATTACAAGTAGTTATGTATTGAAGAAAATTTATTTTATTACAACGCTATCGTATCAGGAATATCATGTGGAATAGACAAGGTACGATCTTCGTATTTTCCTAGTAAGAGATTAATAATATTAATTAAAGTTTAGAACATAGAATATTTAGCAAATTTTGTAATTCATTAACCACAAATACTCAGTGATAAATTTTTAGGATCAAGATAAATAATACATTTTTGTTAAAACTCAAATAATCTCAATGGGTATATGAACATGAAGGAAATCGTAATTCTCAAATTGTATCATTAATTTCAAAATGTGCCTCTATCGACCGAAAAAGTATTTGAAAGCTGGAAACCTTAAGAAAACTGCATACAGATAGCATAATTTCTTTCGAAAGCTTCTAAGACAAAAATATTTTCATTTGTTATGTGAGAAATAAATAAATGTATCATTAGTCAAATATTCGAAATATTTCTGTTTAAATTTTTTTTAAAAAACTGGAATTTAAGAAATATTATAATACGTATTTAATTCGATAAAAATACAGCTATCAAATTAAATTAATTTCAGTTTCTAATTTTTTTTTCACTTTCCACCTCAAAAATGTTTAATTTATAAGGTACATTCATTTCTAACAGATCTTTAATGCTAGAAATTGTTTGCAGAATGAAATGATAAAAATAAGGTTTAACTCGTGATCAACGAATTTTTAGTTTAAAAAATAATATGGATGGTTTCTTTTTAGGTTCAGCAGGATAACGGATCCACCCAGGATTTTATTAATGCTTATTTTAAAATGTTCTATTTTGGCATTTAACATATGTCATTTCCGTATAATGAGAAAATAAAAACAAAAATCTTTGGTGGAAATAGTGAACGTTATTCATTTATTAATATGTTTACTCTTTTTAACATTTTCTGGTAATAATATTTAAATTATGTAGTTACCTGTATTTATTTTTGATTCTTTTTAGAATTGAATTTTTTTTCCGAGCATTAACATTATAGGAAAATAATTTTTCTTTCAGAATATAAAAATTTAAACAGTAAAAACAATAAATGTGATAGAAGAATATTGTAATGAAAACAAAACTATGATCTTGAAATAAGTTATTAAAAGTATTTGAGCATAAATATATTAAGAAAAACATATTTTTTGCATCGAACTCCAGGTCTTTTTCGTTGAGCAGTAAGTACAAAATTTTCTTATCTTCGAAGTGATATTTTCGTAGAAATCTAATAATGAATTCATTCATATAAATTAACTATGTTTGCTATTTAGTAGCCAATATTAATAATATCAATTTGAAAATGAAATAAAATTAAAGTAGGGTGATTAGGAATTAATGAGGGAGGTAACTGCAGTATATTTTATCGAGATGGGAAGCATATAGTACCTTCTTTCATAAAGAACAAAACTTTTTCACTTTTTTTCAGAGTCATTTTCTAAAGTGGGCTAACGTTTTTGTTTTAACTCTAAAAAAATATAGGAACAAAAAAATCCGAAATTATAAACTTATATATCCAAATGAAAACAAATTTTTGTGTTTAAACAATTTCATTGTGCTATAATCATTATGTGTCTTTCAAGTCACACCGTCTTATAAGATTTGCACTTCTGTTTATAATAGCTCATATGTAAAAGTCCATAAAATAATTTTCATTTGGTGTAAGGCATAAAAGTACATTACACTTTGAACATTATTTTTTTGGTACTCCTTTACATCCGGTTTTCTTAGAGTGTCCTCCGATTTCTAGAAATGGCTTCGCGTAGTTTTACTCCCAACAGTTTGAACAACAATTTTTACCATTTTGGGTTGATGAGCCTATCAATGCTCATGAACACTAGTATTGTTTGTGTTTGCAACATCCTAGAGTTAAGATTTATGCGCCATCTCATGGAAAAAAAAGCTATATTCATTTTGTAAAGTGTCAATAAATTAAAACGTGACCTGAAAGTTACACGGGCCCATTGAGGGTTAATTGGAACCCTTACCAAGATGAGTTAAACCAAAACTTTCAAGCGCCATTTTGCATTCTTATATCGGATATTTGCAAGGTAAGTTGTAAGAAAGATTTCTTATTTGCTTCTGACAATTTCCATTACGGAATAGACTTTTAATGTAGTAAAAACCTATATCATGTATTTGAAATAATTAATTATATGAAAAAAAGTTACATTAAATATAGGAACTTCGATGTTCAGCATTATACCAACAATGTTCATTGCTTTATATGAAATTAGTATATGATACTTTAAAAGAATCTGACATGAGATCTGAATAATCTTACATATTTGCAAATAAAATTGATTATTATTAATCATTTTTGACACTTTCGTAATCAAGTATGAAAGAAACAGAATATTGACATTTAGGAATTAGGATGAAAGAAATTTGATTTCAACAAATATGCATACATTTCTTGGTCGATTATGGTGAAGGTATTTAAATGAAAATTCATAACTCTTTATTCTGAGTTAATTGTTGGAGGTCAACTGGTAACAGCTATTCTATGTCACTCTCTCTCGCTTTATATATATATAT
>JAOUZG010033074.1:2138416-2155866 GCA_026289955.1 Argiope argentata
TGCCATCTTTCAAATCTGACTAAGCTGCCTGCGAACATCGGCACTAATGTTGCAGCGATGTTTTCTGGTTCCCATTTTAATTTTTCTTGAATCTATTTAAAACTCCTCAATTTTCACGCAACGCGCTTGTATCAAATTGTATAATATAAAATTCCTTACATTTTCAAGATTTTATTTTTTATCAAGTGTGAATATTTTTGTAAATATGTGTTCTAAAGTTTTTTTTTTCATTTTCAGTAATTTACGACCCTCATGATCATCAAACCCACATGTTACCAACCTGAAAATAAATCCTTTCAGAATGTGCTTTCACTTAAACAAATTAATAGTTAAAACATAGTTTTTTCATATTTTTATTAATTTTTTACAGTTTTTCTGACTCTATATATTTGAGATTTTTACAAACTGAGCGTCGTTTGGGATTCTATTATGAATGGGGATTCTTTATCATCTAGTTACCTACTTTAATACGTCTAAATTTGTATGCTGAATTTAACAACACTCTGCATATATATTTTTTTAAGTAACTATTGACATTATATACATATATAATGTTAATACTTCGTTAAATAACTTTAAATAGTAGTGATAGTTTATATAGGATCGTCAATGAAAAAATATATATTCTTATTAAAAAAACAGTTATCAAATCAGTGATGTTGTAGTCAGGAAATTTGAGTAAAATAATTTTTGAGGCAATAAATTGTAGTTTTTTTTTGTAATTTGAAATATTCTCTCTTGAAATTTAAACTTTCCTTGAGCAGAAACTGAAATAGATTCCCCAGAAATTTGATTGGGATTAGAAACATACCGAGGTAATTTTGAACTTCGATGTAGCTAAGATTGGTTGATTAATAAATAGTTTGGGAAAAAATGATGTTTAATAAAGGCTCCATAATATGATTGTGCTTTCACATAAATTATAGGCTTGTTTTCCATTGCTTACTACTCATTTCAAATCGAAGAAATTGGGAAAGTCGTCAAAGTTCCTATCCAATTATCCTAACGGAATCTATACTCTTTTAATTTTAAAACTGAGAAATATATTTTTAATACCAGCTGCTATTTTCTATGCCAGTTTCAAATTTTAAGGTATTTAAAAAACTATTTTTTATGATTCTATTAAAGGAATATTTCGTAAAAGCTTTATACAAACCAAAGTTATTTATTATTAGTTCTCATTATTTATTATTATTTTATCATAAATTATAAGAAATAAGGATAATGGAAAGTTTGTGAAATTCTTTTTTCCCATATTTGTATTCAAAAATTATTTACCCTTCATGAAATTCACGAATTATTTTTTCAACAATTTTGAAATTCGTAATAGTCAAAAGAGATATAATAAAATTTTTATATTATATATCTAATCTTTTATTGCTTTGGAAAGTATCCAAAAAAATGTTGGATTCCCATATTATTAACTTCTTAACGATACGCTAAAAATAAATTTTTTAAACATTTTACACAATGCATGTAAAATTTTCCTTTCCATTACATTTACAAAAAAAAAAGTTATCGTTTTTTGTTTTGAGAAGAAGAATTTTTCTGTCATATTAGTTTATTTCTAGATTCAAATATCATATTTGTTATTAACCGGTACGAAAGCTATAATTTGTAAAAACAAAAGACGTATTTTGATTTATGAGTTTATTTATTTAAAGCTATTTACTCTTCAAGTAAATGCCAAACAAGTTTCCTTTCAGTTTTAGTTAGTGCATAATCAAAATTAAATCAACGTTTCTCCTTTAAAAACGAAATCTTTCATTAGAAGAAAAGAATATTTATCGATTGGAGCATGTTTCGCTTCTCTTTATAAGCAGAAACGTTATGCCAAAGGAAATGAGACGAACCAATTAATAGTCTTTCCTCTTTGCATTCTAATGAAGCCAAAACTTGTGCATGATTACTTTTGTTCCATATCCAATCCAAATAAAAATTACGCTGAACAATAAAGAAAATAATTCAAGCAGAGAATTACAGAGTTGAAAGTACAATAGATGAAAGGAAAAAAACTGAAAAATTAAACAGTAGTTTCTAATAAATCTAATTAATTCATAATTAGCATTTATTATATAAAATACTTTCTTTGATGCAAAATAAAGACAATATTCTTAGCTGTTTTTTATTAGACATCTTTTTTTCTAGCTCTTTGATATTTGCGATACCAATTCAAAACTTTCAATTATTATACATTCACAAAATCCTATTATTTAAAATAAATGCTCTTATCTCTTTACGATTGCAAATTTTTACATTTTTTTGCAGGCAGACAAAACAGAGTTTTCATTTTCTAAAGGAGATACATCTAAATAATGAAGCTCTCTTTTCACTTTAATCGATACTGTCAGTAAAATTGTAAAAAAAAAAAATTAAGAATTCTTCGGTTTTCCTCATACATTGTAAGAAGAATTCTACATCTTTTTTAGGTTTTGAATTTTCTTTAAAAAAATTTATGTTTATTTTAGAAAGTAGAACTCTTTAGAACAATTGTAGCTTAGTATTTCAAAAATTGGGAATTTTGAATCCCTTGTTTTAATGACTGTATTTATTTAGGTAAGCTTTAATTAAACATTGTATTTTGAAAACTGAAATTTGATTTTAAATTTTTTTGTTCTAATTTAAAAAGGGTTTTAACAGAATGCAGGTGTAAACAAATAAGATCTAGATTATCTAAAAATTAAAGCAATATGCATTGTTTGAGAGTATAGCCATTTTGGCTGTGAAAAATTTATTGGATACATTTTTTTTTAATCTTTTGACATTTTTACTTGATTTAGTTTGGCAAATTTCCTGAGATAGAATTTTAATAGAGTACCTTTTTTGTGGTCGAGTGTGTATATAATACACGATCATCAAAAAAATAGCATTTGAAAGAGCGCCTAGTTGTGCTCTGTTGGTCCAATCAAGATAAAACTTAAACTTCAAATACTTCAAATGCGAATGACATTTATTAAATAAAATATCCCAAAAATCCATTGATACATGGCGTATAAACGATTAATATGCTTTATAAATGTTAAATAATTTATGAAATAGCATTAAAATCGCCCAGTATGTTTCATTTTATGTTCAATAATGTACTCTAATCTCAAAACCCTATTTTTACATCTGAAAGAAGTTAAATACTCCGGGATG
Organism: Argiope argentata; assembly: GCA_026289955.1. NCBI lineage: Eukaryota > Metazoa > Arthropoda > Arachnida > Araneae > Araneidae > Argiope > Argiope argentata. The sequence goes on from JAOUZG010033074.1 coordinate 2,141,555, forward strand.
TCAAGATCAAGGTTTGAATATAGTCCTTCAGATCTGGCGCAAATGTTTATGGTGCATATTGTGTATCTGGAAATCCCGCAACCAAACTACCAAACGCAAGGGATGATAGCATGCAAAATAGGAGGTAATGCTATTGAAATATGACGGCTAAACATCCGTCTATCTGTGAAACACTGTGTTAGGATAAGACGATAAATGCGTGCAGGTGTGCCGTTCTGTCTGAAAATGATGTTCTCAAGGCATCTATCCTGTTGCAGTAGTGGGATCACAAAATTACTCAGCATATAACAATACCATTGCCTTGTGACAAACACATTTGAATTCCTTTTCCAGTTATCTCTAAAAAACTGCAGTCCAATATTAAAATTTAGCCGCAAAACCACGTCATACAATCGCTATTTCAAGATGAAAGGGCCAATTCGGGATTTCGCGAAGGTTTTTCGCTGCTCAAATTCAATTGTAGGGTCTAACTCGCCCATAGAGGAGCTTTACCACTTCACAAAACGCTCCGGACAAAATGACAGCAGCTACCATTCCAGTCAGTTGCAGTGCAGTGATGCTACAAACTTAGAATTCGCCATCCTACAAATTGATTTAATAGTGATGAAAATGCAAAACCACAATAAAAATTTTCATATAGTAAAATATGTCATATCCATTATGCGGAAAACCACATTCACACTCACAGCAGCATTCGGCGACAAACTGTTGGCCTCAACGCTCGCGGTAACCACACTTGCTTTCGTTCTCGACCTGAAAAAATGCCAAGTTGCTAAGATGTTTCAAATTTCTGCACTAATTTACGTCAGGCAAATGGAGGCATTTGAACTTTTCGTATCCACTTCATACGATAGTATTCTTTCACAGTTGTAACGGAATTCTGGTTAAACAATTTTACGAGTAATGCTTTTTCCAGCAACATAGATATGATGTGCTGAGAAAAAACTATTGTTTATGACGAAACTGTTTCATTTTTACCAGAATAATAATGCTGGTAGGCATGCACCTACAGCAAATGATGTTTCTGTTGCAGCCCTTTGTTAGTGAATTTTGAAAGTAATATTATTTATTTACTAAATACCATAAAGTACTTGTAGTTAAAATTTCATCTCATTTGTTCTAATCGAATGCTTTCTAGTATGGTTGGAAGTGGGAAACTTATTTCTTGATAACCCTATTCTTTCTAGTTCTAATGAAATTAAAAAAAAACATTTGCAATTATTATGATTGACAATAAAATTATTTTGTGAAGAAAATTTAGTCTATTTGTTAATAAATAGTGATACTAATTTCAAATTAAATTAACGTTTTTAATTTTGATCACGAGAACTATTTATTATTTTCAAAGGCGTGACGAAATAAGAAATGCTGATAATTTATACTTTCAAACTATTTCTTTTTTTACTCCTTGACTTCGCTATTCTTTAAACTTAATGGAAAAGAAAAAAAGTCAATATGATTTCTAAAATTTTGAAAAACGAAGCGCTTTCAAATTTCATTTTATTATTGCTGGATCCTTTTAAAATTATGTTATTTCTTGGACACTTTCATGTTCCTGAATTTCCATTCTGTTTCAAAATCTTATGAATTGCAAACGAATAATTTTTATTGAGTTGCAAATGACATCAAAGCTACATCATACGAAGAATTTATTAATAGATTGTATCTGCATAAAATTCCTCTAATTCGATTTTTAATAGGTTTTGCTCTATTGTTTATCTATCTGATTTCAGTGTTTGTTGATATATCAAACTCACATGTTATTCATTTTAGGGAAAGTTTTAATCTTTTTCACATTTCAGGTTGTTATTATTACACTTCATCTCAAATATTTGACATAAATTCCTAATTTAACATTCTTTTATTAATAAAACCTTATTATTGTGTTATAAAACAATAAAAATTCATATTAAAAATGTTAATATCATAGTAAAATAATAAGTAAAATTCAATACATTTTCGTCCTGCTCTACTTATAGATGAAAATTTCTATTTGGGGCAAATTTCTCAAATCAACTCTCAATATTCCTAATTATTTTCATTTTCCTTTAGCTTATAAGATCATCTCTTTACACAACAATTTACATGCACAGTAAAATATTGCATGCACACAATTAATATTTAGTTTCTCTTACTTATGTCATTACATTATTTTTTCATTTGCATCAAGAAAGACTTCACGTTTATAGTAATTCGAAAAGAATTTCACATTTCAAAATCTGTCTTTATTACATATATAAAGCTTCTATTTTATTTCTTCCTACAATTTTTCCTGCTTTTCTGTGCATCTAACCTTAACTTTATCGCTTATATACATATACTAGAGTATGTGAAAGAAAATTATTTCCTTAAAAATTCTGCAATGGTCTTAATAATAGCTTTTAAAAAATTAGTTTCATTAAAAAATAGTTTCATTAAGAAAAGAACAATGTCCGATGTAAAACTGAGAGAATAGTTTCAGACTTCAAGTGTTTAGGATGATTTCAAGAATCTTTCACTTTTTTAATAGCTTCTATCGAAAATCATATCGATTAAAGCTTAAATATTTTTCGTTTTTCTGCTAAGAAATTATTAACACGAAGAAAGTTTCAGCAAACTCTTAAGGGTCGTATTCAGCATCTCACCAAGAAAGATGTCAAATTTTTCTCATAAGGTTGATAGCATTAAGGTTTTATTTCAGCTCTCCCGATACTTCTGATCATTTTTCAGAAACACAGTAGCGTGACCATCAAGAGAAAGATAATATTTTAAGCGAGTAGAGTTCAGAATTATGCGCAAAGTACCAGACAATTAATAACATCTAGCCGAAATCCTTTACCGAACACTTTTAAGATGAATGATTCTTCTCTAAACTCGACTTACTCGACTCGCGCTGGAAGAATGGCTCTTCAGATGCAACAATACAAAATAAATGGAATAGAGCAATGTAAGTAAACAAAGAAGGTTTCAGCTGCACTGAAAGAGATGCTTGAATGTTTAGGGAGCGTAATTTCAGGGCATCTTAACCCAGCTAGAAGGAGTTCAACTGTTGGAAAAGCAATTATGCAGCTGAAATTCGGGTACTGTTCTTATTTGGTTCGAAGTCATTTTCTGACTTTTAACGCAATGCTGCCACAAGCAGAAGGGTCATCTATTTAGTGGATACATCCTCCCCCCCCCACTCCTCCGGGTTTAGGCTTTATATGTCTTCAACTGATTTTTTCGATAAAATCTTGAAAACCGGAAGCATTGCATGATGAATTTAAAACAAAACATGAAGATATCAGAATAAAAGGGGTTTTTAAATTATTGTTTCAATAGCCTTTAGGATGGGATTACTTAGTCTTTAATTTTATATATCAAACGCTGATTATGCACATTAGCTAACATTTTTATGCATGTAAGTATGATAAAGTGCTTCTATTCTATACAGCATTTTAACTTAAAAAAATAATTATTTTTGGTAATTTCTTTTCCAGAAGGTATAATTTCTTTTAATAAGTAGGTAAAACTAACCGGTATTTAAAAAAAAAATGTAAAAAAATACTGCTGATTGAATAAGTCTGGGTGAAAAGTATTATAAAAACGTTATTTGTATATAAAAAAAGAAAGGAACATACATTGTGGCTTTTATTTGTCTATATTAGATAGTTATTAGACAAAAGGATGTAACTTGGAATTATATGGCCTGTTTACAAGGAATACCACCCTCTTCAATGCTAAGTGAAAGTATATTATTTCACTTGTTGGCAAAAATATGCTACATTATTTTTCTATCCAGCCATAGCGATTGAAAAGTAATTTCGTACTTTTTATAGAAAGTTATAACAAATTAAATTTCTTTAATATAAATAAAACTTTTTTCAGACAAAAAATGGATGTTTAAGATTTTCTGAAATATGATAAGTTTTCAATGCACAATACAATACAATCTCTTTTCAAATATTATTTTTTAAAGATTTATCTACCTTATGAATGACAATGCGTAATGTGTATCAGGTGTTCATTAACAGTTATCTGACGATGAAAGAAGTGAAAGTGCATGAGGTGTAATATCTTTATGTATATAATGTTTGAAGAGGTTGGAGATAAAGAAAAATTCTACTTCTTCTTAAAAAGGGAAACATTAAAGCACATCCTATTTTGAAATTGAAGATTGAAAATGACTATTTTAGAATTTTTACCATTAATATCTATTTGAAGACGATAAAATCTTAAGTGAAAATACTTTCCTAAACTATATGATTTTATAGCTGTGCATAACCTGGTAACTCAACTATTTTTTTGAGCTTGTGAAAGAGTATCTTGGAAAGGACCCCTCCAATACACACACAAAAAATCAGTATAATTTCTTGAATCTTGTTATTCTCTTTCGTATTAAACAATATCCAACTAAGCCAAATGAAAAAAAAATTAAGAAAAAATAAAAATTCCTAAGGCTAAGGGAAAAAGGCCATTTTAGCAAACTGGATCGCCAATGCTGCTTTACTGCTTTGTGGTTGCTGCGATACATCTATTTTCCTTCTGATATTTATTTGGCTAGTATGTTGTAAAAAATGTAAAAAGCGTGATGAATCAATACAATGGGCTATCTCCTTCCATTATTCAAAAAATGAACAGAAATTTCTAAACCACTCATTGACAAAACTTGATAAGTCTTTCCAGCAAATGATTGTTATATCTCCAATAGAGCACTTGAGAAGTTGACGAGAAAGGCTATTCATCGAAAAATGAAATTTTGTTCTTGTAATCCAAGGTATTGTTCCATTTAAGCTAATATAATACACATAATTTGCAGATTCTTTTAAAGATTGTACAAAACAGAATGCGAACTCATGTATATATTAATATCTAACAATCATTTAATTATGTTTTTGTCTCTTTTCTGTCCTGTAATATCATTGCTGAATTCATAACATCTAGGACGATTGCATAAACATACCCGTAGTAACGAAGTAAGGCACGTGTTTGAAAATTTAGTCCGATTTGAGATTTAATATATTGGTAGTGTGCCTTTCGGACGTTCATTTGTTAAAATATTAAAGTTCAATAGCTAATTAATTAAGCTAAAATGTTCCACAAACCTTTAGCATTGCTTATGCACTAATAATATTTCCCACATATAAGCGTATGAATTGTGTACTCAGTGTGGCTTTGATGAGGCCCGAGTTCGGTCGTTGGCTAATTTTTAATTATTTATTAATTTTCTTTTAAAACTATTTATAAAAAAGTTACTAATTTTAAGAAAGTTTCAATTAAAATTATTTATTACTTTGATTCAAAAATGAAAATTAATGACATTTTTATAAGAAAAATGAAATGAAAAATTTAAGATGATTTTCATTAATATTATATTCAATTTTGTATGCAGAAATAAACGCCTTATCTCTGAGTACTTCAGGTATGATTTTAATTTTTTAAAGAAAAATAATTATATCCATTCCCACGGTACTTGAATTACAATTATATTGTAATTTTTAACTGTAAAGCTAATCATAAATATAATTTTTATCATATAAATAATTTTAAAAACTATTATCAGCTTAAAATCAATAAAAGTTTGATTTTTTTTAAATTTTAATTATAACAAATTATTTTTATAATTCAACGAACCGAATTTATATTGGAAATCAGAGATGACAGCTTAAATTAGTAAAATACAAAGCAAAAGCTCTCAGTATTAGTAATTCAAAATAAATTTTGTCATGGAATACATAAGTAGATGGTGCAAAATTTTATTAACATGATACGGTGTTGTTTGTTCGCTGTACATTTTTTGAAGAACAACTATTTTTTGGAAGTAAATGAAATTAATTTTCCAATCAGTTCCTTTAATAATTCTCTTATAGATAATCATTATTAAATTGAATTGTTTGTAAGCTGATATTATTTAAATATGTTTTATAATTTTTTTAAGGAAAATGCTTACATATCTTTAATGATTTCTCTTCTAAAAAAATAAATTATAATTCAAAAATTGGAAAAATTAACACCTATTTTTGCATAAAAACGAGAAACATTAATTTTAATGATATTTAAAATGTAGATTTAATCTAAGCAATTTGAATTCTTTTTAAAAACACATTATTGTCTTTAATTATTTTTGTTCAAAACCTTAAATTTTAATTCAAGAATGTGAATAATATTTATTTTTGCATGAAATTGAACACAAATAAAATTAAAACAATTTTTAACTTGTTATTTACATTGATATGAAGTAATTTTGAAATAAAATAAAAACCAAAATGAGACCTAAACCCTGATCTCTTGAACGCATTGACTGCGGGCGTTGGTAGAGAGCGCTCAGAGGAAGTCACGTGTTCATTATACGTCAGACTCTTCCTTCGGAATCGGAGAGTTCTGAAATTGACCCTTCCAAGTGTTTTCATCATTTCTAAAGTAAATTCCTGTGAAACTATTTAAGACTAAATTATATGGAGCTTTTTTCAGAAGCCGAAATTTTCAATTCTCAGATATTACAAATAGTGGCCTTCTGAGCAAAGTCGGTACGAGAATAAAGTTGCTTGCTTAAGACTTTTAAGACAGGAATTTAAGGTCGATCTGTAAATGATTATTTAGATGAAAGACACAAGATGCAAAAGATTTGATGAAATTGCTTTCGAAATTTAGAATTTATCCAATAAGTCTAACGGCAGGTCTTGAGAAAATGTGCCGTATGATTCTTGTGAAGAAAGATTTTGTTGATTATCAACATTGCAGTGGTTTATTAACAGTATCATATAACACAGAGTGTGCACTTTGCTAGCTACTGGGACTTTGCCTCAATGAGCTCAGAATATGAAAAGTCATTCCGAGATTCCGTTAATGATCTGCTTATGGGGTCGATTTGGTGCAGAGGGTTGAAGGTTACCTCCAAACTTAATTTAAGCAATGGGAAGTATTTGTGATAAGAAAATGGGCATATAATTAGTTTAGTGTTATCTCGGATCTTCCCAGTGAATCAAAATATTTAGAATAGAAAACCAAATTCAAACTTAAGCATATGAAACAGTCTGAATTATTCTGGGATTCTTCAAAGAATACGTTAAAAATTAATATTTTCCTCTTTAAGTTGGAATGCACTTGAAGGGAACTATTGTAGGTCGTTACAAATATTTTCGATCTATTGGAAATTTTGTTCTCATCTACAATTGGATTAAAGATCAAGCACAGAATCTTGAGGAGATATAAAGTATTTTTAGAGCTACCCTTGCCGAGTTCTGTTTGAAAAAGTAGAGAGGAGTTCTTTGCTCCACCTGAACTGTTGAAATCAATTGAAATAATCATTTTCTAAAGGCTTATATAGAAACTGGTTCTCGGATTGAAATGCATGAATGTTGTGAGGAATATGATAAAGTTCCTTTTGCAGCGATATATCTTAGAATTATTTCACAAGAAAAAGGTACCTAAGAAGTTGAGTTCGTGATTGTTGAGAAAAAAACCTTAGGTCATTTGAACATATAATTCTCCCTAGAATTGATATATGCTTTTATTGGCTTGATTGTAATTATCCTGACATCTATTCCCTTAAAAATCAATGGAATATTCTTGTGGCCAGATTCTTAAATTTTATCGAGTTGTATGTATTATTTCTGAAAAATAAATCAGTTTTTATACTAAACAGAATGATTCAGATAAGGTATTTAGTTTTGCACGTCCATCTGAATCCCACAATGGGCACCTCAATCCTTCCGAGTTGGTTTCAAGAAGAATTTTACCAAGTCTCTGATAAATCATCCCTCAAGGTTGAATGGTCCTCAATGATTGAGTTTAAATAAACCTGTTTCACCCATGTGGATCAAAATATTTGTTTTAAAGTTTTAATTCGATTGTTTCATTTGTTCAACGAGGTATATTCCTGAATTTGGCTTTTATCATCTACTAAGTTCTTTAGAATACTGGCATAAGGCTTTCGATTTTTGGAATTCTAAAAATAACGTTAACAAATGCAGGGATATTTAACTTCCCAAGAGAATCAAATTTTCCAAACTTAATACTATCAAACTTTTTCAACAACAGGAATTTTTAAAGAAAATTAATTTTCTAATGCAACAAAAGCATTTTCTAGAGGTCATAGAAGATTTTTAATGAAACTGTAAATGAAACGTTGAAATTTATCTCTTAGAACTCTTCTTAAAACTAGATTTAGACTTTTTTGACTTGACAGATAATTTTCAATCATTTTCCTAAAATATTGTTTATATATGTGCGACTTGATAAATACAAACTGGAATTTATAGAAGGTAGGCAAATAAAAAATTGTAAATAATTGTTAACCATATTTAACTCGAAATAAGTAAAAATCAAATGTTGAAAGAAAATTTTTAAAAAGAAGACTAAAAATGTTGTATTTTGCTTTATATTAATGAATGTATAAAAGTGTGACAATATAAAAAGATTATCATTTTTCTTTTTCAAACAAATGAACAGAATGCTATCTGTGAAAAGGAAGACAATGTTGGCAATTATAACTATAGTAAGTTATTACGAAGGAAAGTTTCTTCTAATATATATGATTCGATATCAATTTAAAGAAGTCTCTGCACTTCAAAATAAAATGCATTTTGATGGTTTCCAAATTATATATATATATATATATATATATATTCTCACTGGAAATCCTTTGTTTTTGGAAGTAATAATATTTTTATTCATTCATTGGAAAAAATAATAGGTAGGAAGTAATTCTGTAGGGTCAAGTTCGAAACGTGAAGTTTTTTCTTTATAAATCATCATCTTACGAAATTCAGAAATTACTAATTTCATTGCAAATGCAAATATTGACGTATTTCTACTTTAGTTCGAAAATTTTTAATTCGCTATCCATTTTCACAGAAGCCATCTATTGACTTTTAATATTCTCGAATTACATGATCGCCTCACCTCTCAAGGTGCTCTTTTTTCTTTTTTTTTGGGGGGGGGGGTTCTCTCTCACGTCAGAATAGTTGATATTGAACTAACATACTATTTTGTAAAATTTCCTTTTACTTAAAAAATTACATAAAAATCAGCCTGCATTCAAAATGGTAAAGTGAAAGGGATCTGAAATATACAAATAATCTTCATTCAGTTAACCGTATTACTGAACCTTCGTCAAGTTTAATAGAAAGCAAGATTCAACTTTGACTAGATTAGAAATAGATCAGAATCGACTCACGGACAGGCATTTTTGTTGAGAGAACCTGCTCTTCAATGTACAGAATGCATTGTTAATTATCAGTTCAACACATTCTAATTTATTACCCAAAATTTATTTCACATCCTATCGATTTGTAAGACATTCTTAGTAAAATTAATCATCTGCATATTTGTGCTTTTCTAAAAATGATTGGTTTTTATCATTTGATATAATTAAAAATAGTTCAGTTTTTAAGTTTTCTTACTGCATTTTATCGTATACCTTAAACACTGACAAGTCATGTCAAATGATAAGATTTTATCCAAGAGTTAATCAAACAATGTTTTAATCCATACCATATATTTGGTTAAGCATAATCAGGAATGGGTTTTACACGACTAAGCTCTACTAAATCAAATCAAATCAAATTATTTGCCCAATTTTCAAAATTTAAGTGAAGATTTCAAAAAACGGAATTTTCTTTAAATAGATTGCGTTTTAAACGCATTGACAAACTGCTTCCTGGTATTGGAAGATTAGTTTGAGGTTTATGCAATTTAATTACATCCAATAATTTATTTGTATTGGATATTTGCAGCAGATAGTATTTTAAATATTTTCATCTCGACTGTCAAATTTTTGTTTACATAGTATTCAAAAAATTCCTTAGCCGCTAAGATATAATTTGGAATGAATTAAGGAGAATAAAAGTGTGCTTCTTTCTTTAGTTCAATATTTTAAGAAGATTTTTGAACGTATAGAAGGAGTTCCTGGGAATAGAACCATATTGTGAGAGTTCATTAAACAGCTGTTTCGGCTCTTGTGTAGTTCTCAAAAAATCTATTTAAAAAGCTCTTTCGTAGAAAGTACATAGCAGGGAATTTAAAATAAGTATGTGATTATATCTTTGTTCAGAAAAAAAGAAGCTATAAAAACTAGCAGTATAAATTCAAGATAGTCTTGGTAGGGTTTGGAATAAATATTTATAATTTGATTATTAGATTCCACATAATCCATGAAAATTTTTTTATTAATATGTTTGGCAGTTAAAATAAATTTGTACTGATGAAGCGTTTAAATAACTTTAAAAAACAGATTATGAAGATATTTGTTACAAAAAAAATTATCGTATTTTAATTTCAATTACTTCTTTGTACGAATTACCATTGTTAATGTTGTTTAAAACTTTTGTTTTCAAATTTCAATCATGATTTATGCTACAAAAGAAAGAAGTTTGTAATTTGAATTGTTTTCTTGACACGATTTTTTTTCATGTTATCTGTAGCTTTACGCTGGGTTCGAATTAAACTAAATTAATTAATTAATTAAGAAATTAAAATCAAAGCATTTCGCTATTCTTGCTTTCTTATTAATGGTATATTTTGAACCGTAGCTAACATTAACCGATGGTTTTGTTAGTCATTCAGATGAAAACGTTTAGGATTTTCGTATCATATCTTGTATATATTAAGATTTTTAAATTTTTCTGCATTGAAATCTTTTATTGCTATAAATACTTTATAAAGTTTGATATTTAATTCAAATAATATTGTAGTCGCACTTCATGAAGTTACAGAGCGCTCTAGTCTGAGTGAAATGTTCTACATCTAAACTGTACACTTACTTTAAGAATATATTAACATCATAATAAATTGTAAATAACGGAGCAACTCATATTTTAAATTATTCTATATTTTTATTTTGATTCAACGCACATTAATCGTACTTAAGGATATGAATATTATTAAAATGTTATAGAATTATTTTTTAAAAATATGTGTCAATTTCAAACTTTAAGAAAACTAGGTGTTTTCATCAAAAGCATTTGTTATTATAAATCTATCGTATAAAATCCAAACATTTAATGCGGCCGAAGAATTGACAGCTGACATTCGCCACCTGAGAGACAAAAGCATTTGTTGTCAGGGAGAAAGTCTGAAATAAAGAGAGAACTTTTTTTAGAGCAAACATGAACTTGTAACATTTGTGAAAGTCAAACTTATTATTAGCTAATAAAAGAATTTTAGGTGTGCATCACTTCGAATATAGATTAAATTGAGAAAGTGAGTTGAGTTATTTAAAAAAAATCATACCCTATTTTCCTCCATTGATTTTTTAGATGAAAAGGTCATCAAGACAAAAAGATTTCAATTAAATAAAATCTATTCAGTTGTCCCTAAAATATGAAACCAGCTTCTATTTCTTTAACTATTGCACAAGGGCATTTACTACCGATTACAAGGAATGTTAATGAATGTCGGAAACTGAATCGAAACATTTTCGCTTTTGTGAATGCTGATAATAAAGAACTAAATTTTTAAATACCCCCTTCGAGTAATAAGCGGCAGGCAGTAAAATCTTTTGTTTCTTTTACTCAGCTTGCAAACAAAAGGATTCAAGTTCTTATTTGATGTATTTGTCAGAATATGGTTATTTTTATTTAACTTAGAGGGATTAATCACAAATTTAAACAAAATATTTTTATTTAAAAATCACAGTTTTATTTAACACAGAGAACTGGGAAATAACAATCTATATCAAGTAGTTCATCATGGAATTATCATGATTTTAAAGAAATTTGCTTACACAGGTTTGAGTGTTTTCTAAATTAATGATATATAACAAGTGAAGTTTGGGTATGCTAATTATTTATGCTACATGAAATTGTAATGTCGACCTGGTTGTTGAAAAATATCAAATTCGTTTTCCAAATTTCGGGCATCATTCCAGGAAATATATTTACAAGGCTTTTAAATAGAGTATGCGGCATTAAAAATGCCATGCAAACTTTGTCATTTTGATTATTTTTGAAATTACCCTTGAACTGAACATTCCAAATCCAGCAGATGAGGGAATATTTTAAAGTCATAACTGGCATCTCTATAGAATTCTTGAAGTCCACTGAATGATAAGTAAGGATATGGATTGCTACACGTCGACGTATGGAATTTGACATTATTTTCTTAGGAATGATTTTTTTTCTTAAGAAATGCAATAATTAGTCGAAAGAAACGAATGCCGTTCGGTCGAAAAAAATCAATTCTGAGAAATATAACTTTTGGAACAGAAAAAATTTCTATTCTTGTACAAGAAGTTCATCATTAGAGGAAATGTTTTATAAATATGCGTTGTTGTAATTTTAGAATCTCATTGGTTTGTCTCACTTAGTACAACAATATACTGAACAATTATCGATACTTTGAGTTATTGATTGTATTTAAGTTTGAAGTAAAGGATAGATTGTATTTGACAGTACTTGCGGTATAGATCTTCTTAGCAAAATTCCCGCCATTATGCCATTAGTGATGAACTGGATCATGTATAAACAAGTATTCTTTAAAGAATGCAACGTTATTCAGGTGTAGGAGATTACATTGTTATTTCCTGATTACTCTATATTGTTATTTTTTATACTCTTTAAAGACTTTTTTGTAATGAGTATAGAAACCGTTAAAATTAGAGTGGAAGATTCATTCAAACAGCTGTCAGAGGTATAGAAAAATGACTTAATTCCAAAAAATTGCCTTTTAGTATCTCTGTAAGTTTCACAGACAGAAATATTGAGCTTTGAGTCCTTATACTAATACTTTTTCAATATGAAGGAAGATAGTATCTGTTTTTTGTGGTATTTTGCTATCCCCTATCGCTCCAATTTTTATTATTACTTTCCCTAACCCTTTTGAAAAAAAAGTTGGTATTAATATTTCAGTTTGAGTACGAAATATCAAAATTAACCAATGAATTAACTCAAAACTACTTAAACGTGTTTTTTTAAATCAGCAATTTTGAGTTATTACATTGAGTAAGAAATATCAAAATTAACCAAACTTCATGATTAATCCCAACTTTTGTTTCAAAAGGGTTAGCGAAAGTAATATTAAAAATTGGAGTGCTTTCGAACAAATTTGGAGCGCCTGAAACTTTTTTCATTAATGTTATTTATCGCTAATATTATATTATATTACCCTCCTCCAAACTCATAAATAAATTAAAATAATGCTTTAAAATTTTGTGTGCCATCTCCTATAGTGTAAAACTTAATGATTGTAAAATTTCAAATTGATAAGATGAAAATTACAAAAAATTGTTTTAAAAGTTCCTGATAACCTTAAATTAAAGATGTAACATTTAGGAATATTTAATGAGAAATGCTACAACTTAAAACTGTGAATTTTAAAGGAGATAAACGTCGGAAAAATTTTGATTTATTTGGAAGCATTTCACATTTACTTTTGTCACTCTTGACATTCTGTCATAGATTAATTCGGAGTTTCTTGTCAGGTTAAAAAGTTTTCCACTTGGTGGATTCATATTTTAAAAATGTCTTGCAATTCTTTGACAAATGTCGGTATATTTAGCTTTAATACATTGATTAAATCTTGTAAATTCTGAGTTAAAGATTCAGTTGGTCAATTAAATGGCGACTGTTTGATGGCGTTGACCTCAGGTGAAGATGAATGGTAAATCATGTAATGATAGGTTTGTGTCATTGGGCCGACTACATCCTTTTTGTCATCTATTTAAACTCGGCAGTTGAATCATATAGTGAGCAAAGGAAGTGGCTTATAACTTTGATAACAGCTAACAGGTTGGCTGTAGAAACCTCCTTTCTCTGATCATCTAACTAACAACAATAAAACAATGTATGCCGAGTCGCTATGGCTGGCCTTCAAAACTCCATCATCATGGATTTTCTGATTTCAGACGTAATCATTTGCGGAACTGTCTCCATTTCCTTTAATTTTTTTAATGTTTCTACTTCTATAGACAAAGGCAGATAGTTATATATATAAAATAATTCATATTATAATCGTCCGCCAAACTGATCAAAACGGATCGTTTATTTTTTTTCTACAGACCATGCCAGAAAATTTTGTTTGGAAATCTCGCTTAAATAATGTTTGATCTAGACATCATAAAACGATTGAGAAAAGGGTTTTAAATTCCCACGGAAAAATTTATCCCTCTACTAGTTTCCTCATTCACCGGGACCGAATTCCAGACAAATTTAGCTAAGAGGAGGATTTCACACCAACAGTGAGAAAAACAAATTGCCCTTTTTAGAGTCAAAAAAGAAAAATTAATTAGAGCGAAGATGGCTCACTTGAATACAAGATCTTGTGTAAATGACAACCAAAAGACCGAAATAACGTCGTGCAGAGACAGCATGTAGATCTCGATGAAAGGGGTTTCAATTCCAACGGAAAAATTTATC
>JAOUZG010033074.1:2170335-2190267 GCA_026289955.1 Argiope argentata
TATATATATATATATATATATATATAAATTCCATGTCTTGCTTAGAATGAAGTAAATGAATAATATGTATGAGGAGAAGGGACCAAATAACACTTGACAAAAGGAAGAAAAAAATCGGCAACCTTATTCGATCTATTATAAATATTCCATGGATCACAGATAGGGTCTACAAAACGGTAGCTGTGTATCGGTTGCAGCACCACTTTTTTATGTTCAAGTCTGCTACTTTGATCTAAAGTTATGCGTGGAATATCAGGTAGGTTGGGGCACTTAAATTAATGAAAGAAAGCCAATTTTTATTCGAGAATTCCATCCCTTTTTCTGGCCTTTTTCTCAGTTGGGAACCATTAGAGCATTGCAGTGGAAAATGGGGATGCTTTCTAATACGTGCTGAAAAATGAAATCTGAAAACGCTGTAGGAAAGAAAAAAAATAAAATTGAGGAGAATTTAATGAGTTTTTCAGTGATGTCGTTATAGCGATTAAAAACTTGAGTAATGGTGGAAAATCTGTTGCACTGAAAAGCAAAGCGTGACACTGCGGTCAACAGTTTGATTATTATTCATAATTAGAAGATTTTGTAAGGAAACTTTCAAGAAGTGATTAAAATACTGAGAAAAATCTACGTTCTAACTCTGAAGAATTTAGGAGTTGCATGGAGTTAAGTCACTTTGATTGGAATTTTTTGTTCCTTATAATGGGTTATTTTCCCTTTCTCTATTTTATATCCTTCTTTTCTGAAACTACTAGCAAATCTGTTAAAATGCAATCCTATTTTTAAAAGAAAGAACTAAACTTATTTGTTTATGATATTTTTCTATTGCCCATTATATCCTTAATTAAAAAATCAATCAATTTACATTAACATCAATCAAAACTTTTCATCAATCCCAATCCAATTTATATAAAAGACTAATTAATATGAGTTCACATAAGCTTAACCACAGTTCAAAGAAGGGTCAATCACTTTATCCTCTCCCCGTCTATAGAGGTTTTTGGTATTTAAAAATTACATGTTAACATTATTTTCTAGGAAGTATCGTAATAAGATCTCTTTCATAATAGTATGTTCCGTCAAAAGGATGGACGAACAGTTTTTGAATTATGACCATATAAAATGTAAAATTGCATTTACTTTTAATCCGAGCAAGAGGGATTTGAGGCCATCGATCGGACCCTGAAGAAGAAAATGATTTTGGCTACACACATTTCATAGATAATATATAATGATTTGAGAATTTCTCAACAGTTTTGTAGTAAACAACAATTATATGTATTTTTATAAAAATAGAGTACATACTTGGAAAAAAAATATAAAAAAAAATTACAAATTTTTCATTTTGCTTTTTCGTTAAAATATCCAGATTTTTCAACTAAATTATGCACACTTATAGAATATAGGCTGAAAATTTATTGAAAAAAAATGAGAATTCTATAACTATTCCAGAATGTATGAGCATGTTTTTTAAATAAATATTAATTATCCATCCATAAAATTTCGAAATCTAATTTCTAAAACCCATTTTAAATCTTCTTCTATGTGTAAAGAATGAGCTGTGCATCGTTAATTCGTTAAATATAAGTTCTCTGTTTAGAATCCGGATCGCAGCCTCTTCACATCTGAGAAGTAAATTAGGACGTTAAATTCGTTCTATAACATAACGACCAAAATCAATGACAAGAATAGCGTTTCTCTTACAAAAATGGTGTGTGGTTCCTGTAGAAGCATTCTAAAACTACTGAAAAGTCTTACTCATTAAATAGTAGCCAATTTTATAGTAAAAGTAGGCCCACTTCATATTAGTAATTGGCATATCAACAAAACACATAAATCATAAAGGAATCCGGAGGTTTTTGATTATCAGGTTACATGATATTAGTGCAAATAACAATGAATAATGTAATATATATTTTTATTTATGATTCTTTTTTACTGAAATTTATGAAATGTACTTAATTTATAACAGGTAAAAGATACTTAGTGCACTTATAACTGCTTGTAAAATTCAGTATAATTATTCGGAGAGTCAGCTTTAAATAACATCAAGTAATTAATCTCGGAGATGAACAGAAATGCA
Organism: Argiope argentata; assembly: GCA_026289955.1. Lineage (NCBI taxonomy): Eukaryota > Metazoa > Arthropoda > Arachnida > Araneae > Araneidae > Argiope > Argiope argentata. The sequence goes on from JAOUZG010033074.1 coordinate 2,172,413, forward strand.
ACCTATTGCAATGAATAGATGTGTCTGAGTCTTAGTGATATTTAGAAATTAGTATCACTAGGATTCGAGTCTAAAATTTGTATATGTATTTCCTTATAGATCTGGATTGAAAATAATTAAAGGAAAATATACTAGATTTTGCACAAATTCTGTCAATATTTATTTATTAAAAAACTTATATTTCAAAGAATATCAATAAAATTCATCTTATATTTCAATAAAACGTTGGATTTTAAGAAATATGCAATGAAAAATAGGAAATTGAAATAAAACTATATTCAGCTTTACAAAATTCAATGCAAATCCGTATTGCGTGTTGCAAACAAAACTGCTGCTTAGTTTCAGACTTCATCTACTTTTGTGAAATATTGTGAAACAATATCATTTATTTCCTCATTAATTTCTGCTCGGAACCCTGAGCTTACGTGAAAACGTAAGATTTTTTTTGTAAGAATGAAGTTTAAAAAGCACTTCATTCTGTCTTTCTATAGAAATTTGGAAAAATGCGTAAATGCCAAATTTTCTGGATTATTTTATCAGATGATGCATGATTAAATGTTTTTTAAATTGTATTTTATCATGTTTATTTTTTGAATGACAAGTCTTTTGTAGAATTTATCATGATTTTATGGATCTGTATTATGTACGACACTGTACTGTTCAGTGAGTTCTATAAATTATTCTCATTTACAGAGAGTACAAGCTTTTTAAAACATCTATATAAGTAAACTTCCCAATATTTAGCATCTCGCTAGTAAAAATGTGCATAATCCATAGTGAAATATATCTTGCTGCAAAAGAAAAATAGTAAATTCTTAAGAAAAGTAAATATAACTTTTAGAAACATTTTCAGTTTACTTTTAAATCTTAGTCAATAACGTAAAATTATGTTCTTTATTTTTCTATAATACCTCTCGTTTTACCACACATTCAGTTCAATACCACACATTTTGCTGTCAGTGCAACATTTTTGCCAAGTAGAGAAAATGCGAACTTTGTAAATGTATTTCTCTAGATCTAAACAAGGTATGTACAAAACAAGGCTTATGAAATCCCAATATCGTTATTTATATCAGCACTATTCTATATTTGGCACTTCTGAAGTCTTGTAATATATATTACATAAATGTGAAATAAACAAGTTTCCTTTTATCTTTTCCAACTATTGGTATATATCGTCTTTTTTTTCTTTTACAAATTAATTTATTAGTTAATTAAACCAATTTTTATATGGTGAAATATCAAACCAAAATATAATACAACTAAAAAATAAAAAGCACAACAGACTGTCTTAAAGGTAATATTATATGTGAATAAGTCGAAGACATTAGAGCTTCCTTAAACTGAGCTTTTGATTTCAGTTTTATTCATTCACAAAATTTTAAATATTTTTCAGCACATTATTTATTTTAAATCTTATTCTATTTCTCTTAATCTCTGATAATGTGAATATTTTTATATTCACATAATTTCTTACTGAATTTTTGAGGAATATAATGATAAATGTCACAGAGTATCCTATCAAACTGTTATTGGTTAAGTCGATTTTGAAGGAAGCAACATGTTCTTTTGTCTTTCGCATAGAAGATCGTCCAATCTGCCTCTCAACGCACTCATACTGTCCGAAAGCAGTTCCCCCACTCCTGTGATGGGGGAGATAATAAGGAGTTTACCAATCTAGATATCGCTTTTATCATCTTATCGCTGCTGATATTTATGATGTCTATCCGAATATAGTCCTTGTTTGGCTTTAATACCGGTTGTAACTAAACTATACTAAACTTAAAATAATCAATCCTACCTTTTACTCCAACAGAAAAATATTCAAACTATTTAAATAGTCATAAATTGTCCATAAAATTCCAATTAAATGAGAAGCTTTGATTTTTGGCTTGTTTTAAATCACAGCAGTTATTTAAATCAATAGGCAAGTCAATAAATATGAAGATGGGCTAATCTTAAATCTCAAGTAAGTAGAAAGGCGTGGTTTAAGTTGCGAATATCAAGTGGGTGGGGCTGAGGATGTAGAATCATTAAAAAGTAAGCAGCTCGAAACCCTTGAGTATAGATTTTGGCCTAAGATCAAAAGTTAAATGAGAGTCTCGTCTGAAATCCGCTAAGGAAAGACTTGTAATTGGTATCTTCTGACTAATTATTCTGCATTAATTGATTATGTTGTAAACGCTAAATTTGCTGTTACCGTTATAATAGAGTTTTCGTTTAGATGTTACTAGAGGGTAATCTTCCCCTAAAGTATTACATTATTCTTTTACATTTAATTTTACTGCATAGCTGAAAATAAACATATTAAGACCCACAAAGGGAAAGATAGAGTCAAGATTAGCATTTCTGCGGATGTGTTTTTTATTTCAAAAGGAACGTCTATCATTTTGGAATTCAAATTTTAAATGCTTAATGTTTATTTTTCTGGAAAACGAAAATTAGTTTTACAAACATTAATCAAAATAATTTTAGTTTAACAAGTAATGTATACTTACTCTGAAACATGAAGAATGGCTTTGATACAACTCCATTAGAATACTGATGATAAAATATTAATTATTTATAACTCGGTACATATGAACTAATTTCTATCTATCTACTAGGTTAGTGACTCTGTTTGGGCCAACCCTTTTTCACTAAAATAGTTTGCGAATTACTCTCTATGGATCTCGCATGATTTTTCATCTCGGCTAGAGTTCAACCATAGACAGAGCAATACGGCTGAAGATGCATTTAAACTCTACCAACCAACTAATCATGCATTTTTCTGCAAGAAAATATTTGCCACCACTTATTACTAAAGATTACATTAATACAAACGAGCAAATATATATGCAGTGTTATTCTAAATAATTCACATCTTAAAATTCAAAATTCCTTCAACTTCTGCACCTTAATTCAAAATCATGTAAGAAAATTAAATCATCCTATCAAGTCATGATTCCATTGGCTTAGAAGAAATTATAAAAGAAAGTTAAAAAAATATCCAAATATTATAAAAGAAAGTTAAATAAAATATCCTAATATTATAAAAGAAAGTTTAAAAAATATCCAAATATTATAAAAGAAAGTTAAAAAAATATCCAAATATTATAAAAGAAAGTTTAAAAAAATATCCAAATGCTTTCACTTCGCAACACTTACTAAGCGAATGAGCGAGTGTTACTGCAGATCCTCATTACATTTGTCATGTAAATTAAGGAAGCTAAAAGTGTAATAAGATTATAAACTTTATATATAAGGCTGTTTTAGAAAAAGAAGGAAAATTATGAAACAAATAAAGAAATTGCAAAAATTCATAACATTTTTTGAGAAAGGGCAACACAAGGTGACAATGAGCTTAAATAAAAAATTATATTAATACAGCATCTCTGTTGGATCGCAATATAGACCCTGGGTACAATATCTGAATGAAATGAAATGAAAATTGCATGAATCGCATTTTATCACATTTCAAGCTAATGTTTTTTAGGGTACTTTATAGAAAACTTTGAAGAATTAAGATCCCTGTAATATTAAAATTTCTTTGCCAGGGTAATTAACTTGACAAAACCCTTTGTTTAAACGGTTAAAAACGTTTATATTACACGATATACAAACTATAAAATGAAATCATCATCTTTTTCAAAAGAATCTTTCCCGTCTAATAAAATTAAGAATTTCAAATATAGAGACCTTATTTGCAGTATATATATGTTTGCTGATAGATATTCGTTCGAATTAATTTTTATGTACGGTTTTAATTACTTTATAACATGACAAAGAAAAAATTACCAGGAAATAATACATATTAGAATATACATTTTGGGGAAATCTGCATAGATGTAGTAGAGTAAATAAAACTTTCAGTAAAATAATCCAAATAATATATGTTTTTTTTCTATATGATTCTTTCTTCAAAATCATACTTGCAAATACTTCATCTTGAGAATCCTAACCGTTTATTATTTACTGCTTCATTTATTACACTTCTGAATTGCATTATTATTACATGTTTTCTCTATAGTTATTATAAAATATATAATATGAAAAGAGACTAGAATGCAAAAAGAAAGATTTCAAGCCCTAATATTTGAATTCATATTTCATTCATAATTTTATATTAATAGGACAAATTTAATTCAGTTTTTACGATTCAATTTTTTAAAATTAATTTTCTAAAAATCACAATAAAAGTTTTTGAGAGTTATTTAAATTTTTATTTTAAATAATGGAAAATGCTAACAAAATTTTTCGTTCTTTCTCTGATAGCTGTTTCTTTCTCTGATAGCTGTACGTATATCCTTAATTTTGTACTTGAAATATTATTTTTCATTTGGAAACCCAAAATGAAATCTATTAAATAGCATTCTTTCATTTAAGCAAATTTGTGTATTATAAAATAATAAAACTATTTTATTTCAGCAGAAATAATTTATTCAACGATTTTGAGGGTTTATAAAATGTTTGTGAACAAAACATAAATAAGATTCAAACCGACTATTATAAAAATTATTATACTACATTTTGATCTCATTAGCATATATTCAGATCAATGATTATTGAATGAAGAAAAGCTGCTCTTAAAAAATGTTTTCTTGTTGTAATTAATTTAATCAATAATATAATTGAAATATTTCACTTAAAATTTGCATCATTTTATGCAATTCTGATATTAGAAATGCGACATTTGCTGTCGAATGTCTAAGGTATTTCTACACTTTAGAATAGTTTTTTAATTTATTACCAAAGATAAAAGCTTTTATTTCATAAATAAAACCAAAATAAGATTTATAAGATATATTTTTTTTTTAAATTTGTGTTTGTTGGGGAGCCATAATCAAATAACTAAACGAATCATTAAAAATGTGTATAATAGACTCACTTCATAATTCTGCTTTTAAGTAAAATTAAGGAATGAAATGGTATTTAGAAAAACCGAATGACAAGCTTTCAATTTCATGCTGGATTTGCAAACATCTATTCCCTGAAAACAGAAAGATATAGGTATTAGAAGTAGGTAAATTTTTCATGAAGTTTTATCATTGTCAACTGATGTATTTCTGTTTATGAAAATTTATATCTCCTGGCTTATTTTAGACAGTAACATTCTTTCTATGCAACTTGCAGACTTTTAATTGTAGTTGAAGCAGGCATATCTGAATAAATATCACCCTTTAGACGTAAGGCAATAATTAAAACGCTAAAAGAGAAATCTTTTAATTTCCTTCCTAAAGAGTTTGTGGAATCCCCTGTTACACCTTTTCGACGTAATGAGTTTAAATATGTTCAAAAGAATATGCATTCAATTGGATTTTCTTTTCTTCCTAATTAAGCCAACCCGATGTATGCATCTGTAAACAGCCTTTCTATCCTTCCTAGTGCGACTCGAAGCGGAACATTTGGATAAATTAGAAACTGTCGCTCTTCGTTATATTTTGTAAAAGCAAAAAAAATAAATAAGAATGAAACATCACATGATACGATAAAAATGTTTTAATGGGAACAACAAATATTTATTTCTTTACATTTAAAATATATCTTTGAGTTTCAACGGTGAAGTTTTAGCGTAAAAAAAGGTAAAAATTAAATAATTTTTAAATTTAATAATTTTGTTCTTTATAATTCCTTTGTTTATCATATTTACATATTAAGTATGCGCAAATTGTATATTGTGAACCAGGATTCGGTATTTCGTTATATAAATTAGCTGGAGTAAATATCAGAAATTTTCATTTCTTTAAATAACTCTTAGTAAACTGACAAGAATCCTTTCTTGTTTGTTATGATAGTACCAGAGAAATGGATAAGATATTTGATTTATTCTTTCCGGGTCATTTAAAGTTGCATTAATAAGACATTTGATCATATTTTAAAGATGAGAAAACTTGAAATTTGATTGGCTTTGATTCTAAAGAAGAAGTTATGCTTACCATATTAATCAACTAGCCACCTTTGGCGACCATTCGGTTCACCAATATTAATACCGACTAAAGGGTTAAATCATTTTTTATATAACTTGGTCTCATAATAAAGTTTTTCAACAAAATATTTTTAAGCTTCAAATTTCGATAGTCATATAATTCACTTATACTATTATGTAGGCCTTAAGCAGTCATATCTTTGAAGTCCGCATCTCTCTCTGATTTTCTATCAGTGCACGTAAAATTTCCTTCTAAATTGAATTGAAAATGATGAAACTTCAATTAATATAAAGACCTCTTTACTCAATCTAAGCATGTCTTTAAATAAAACTAAGAACTGAAAGCAGAATAGGCCGACATTGAAGTTTTATGTTCAATACAGAAATTGAAACATTATAGATTTTTTTTTATAATTTATAAGATCTCAAGGAATTATTCAGCCAAAATTTCACATGTTAATTGAAAACTTCAGTTTTTAATTAATTTTTAGATGTATATAAATGCTCTCAATAATAACATTTTTTTAGGTTTATAAATTGTTTGATAGAAGATGCGTTTTCAAATAGTTTACCTACTTTTACCAGTGTAGCTTTAATATTACGTTACTTCGTTGAAAGAAGATGCGTTTTTATTTCACATGATTCATTAAAATGCGAAGATAAACTACAATCACAAAAGGCGAATTCTTTGATTTGCACAAAATATTTTCTTCACATAAGTAAAGGTAACAATTCAAAACATGTCTTATTGTTTTAAAAAATTTTAAAAAAAGAATGCAAAAATATTTTATTACAACTGATTATCAATTGCTTTTTGTTCAACGTTCTTTGAAATGACGTCATTTTCAAAGTTCGTTTAAGATTTCTTGCTTTTAAATAATTAATCTCGCTCTCAGAAGAGTATCGTTTGGTGCTTTTCTGAGAATTCTTTTTCAGTTTTAACTGTTGCACTTTTGTTATACATTTTTATTTTGCATTTTATTTATTTTCATTCTTTAAGTGAATTAATAGTTTTGATATTGCAAACGATCAAGAAAAATTTTCTCTTGCATTTATTGTTTATAAAAATATCACATTTCCTATTTATTTCATTTCATATAATCACGTGATGAAAATCATATTTTTCTGTTTAATATTTGGTAGTAATTAACTTTTTTTGAAATCAGAGCTGCTGAAAATGTGATGGCAACATTTTATTAAAAGCTGATTTTTTTTGAGATCCTTGAGAAAATAAAATTTTATTATTATTATTTTTGCGAAAAAAATTGTTGAAAAAAAACCCGATTAAATTACATGTTTAAAAATTTATTAAAAATAAAGTTTTAATTTGTAGGTCAAAACATTAATATCATTGAAAAGCTAATTATTTGAGCTTTAACGTGATGCAAAAATCAATTTTGTGCTGTAATATTTTCAGAAGTTATAGCTAAAAAACGTTAAAAAGTGGCTTATTTTTTAATTAATTAAAGTTTTAATGAAAAATTCCAAAAAGGGCTCCGAGGTGCATATTCCTGGCACCCAAGGTATACATATACCAAATTTGGTTGCTGTAGGTCGAACGGTCTGCCCTGTACAGCGGCAACACACACACACACACACATCGTGCTTTATTATAAGTAAAAATAAAGATAAAGATAACTTCTAATTTTAACCCTATTTTCATTTCTTCTCCTGTATTATTCTGAAAAAGCCTCGAATCAACATTTTGTAATCAGTGAAATGAGGTGACACTGCTCAATTTGTTTTGACATCAGGGGATTTTTTCAACTTACTGACAGAAGAATATCATATGGCAAGATATTAATATTGGGGAACCTGAAATCATTCGGAACACCTTCTTTTGTATCTTACTACGTATTGATTTTTCTGCTTTTAGAAAATAATTAATGTAATTCCAATACAAAATTGTCAGCTTCAACATAAAAATATGCAGGATTAAACAATGTCTACAATAGCATTAACCATGAGACATCTGTCGTAAATTTAATTTCTGCAAAAAAAAAATATATTATAACTATAAAGCATAAAAAATATTATAAAAATATGACATTTTTTGGTCACAAATTGTTTGTATGATTTTAACATCTCGAGAATAAATAATTTTTAACTAGTAATGAAAAATTTAAAAAGGACTGTCAATATAAATTGTGTGGTGTAATAATTTATTTACGCAGATTGAAACTCTTAATAAAAACATGGAAAAGTTAATTAAGAGCAAAATAGCTAAAACTAAAATTAATAACTAAAATATTAATTTTATATTATGCATTTTTACAGACTTATCAATTGACTTCAATTTTATGGCAATAGTAATTTTATTTTAAAAAAATTCTAACTAACAAATGTTAATATAAATTACATATTTTTAACTAAATGTTGATGTTTTAATATAATTAATCAAACAATTAGAGAATAAAGCTACTTTTGTTATTGAGAATTGAAAGAAAAGAATTCTTCATTTGCAATATTAGCAGGAAACGTTTGCTTTAAACAGAAAGCAACCAATCTGAACTTACGGAAGCGTTCCGTTAAGAGACATTGCGTTATTAGTATAGGGTCCGATAAATCAATTAACTTTTGTGGCCAGTAGAGGCTACGATTTCTTCCCTTCCATAGAAGCTGGTTTAAAGACAAAGAAAAACGGAGACTCTATTATCTTCCATGGACATGTCGAATGTGCCACCTGCTCTGCTGGGGAAATGGGAGTTGAGGCGGACAGTTGCGAACTCCCAGTGCATCCGTTCTTCCCGCACTGGCCACTGGGCTCCCGATTTGCTTCCCGCTGAGATAACTTCGCAGTTCTGAAGCTAGCATTTCCTTCAGAAAAGAAACGAAGGGAGAAAAAGAAAATCTTTTAATTGGCTTGGTTAGTTTTTTCACGATTTTCATTGTTAATAATACATAACTCTCAACCAAAAACACAATTTTTTTTAATTCGGCAATAGATTGCACTTGCATTAAAGGAGAATGTCACCAATACAATGATTGTAATATCCAAAAATTATTCTCACTATAAATGTATTGATCTTTTATTTTGTCATTTCAAATTTCATTACATTGAACCTAAGTATTTCCACAGCACTGATGAAATGGGAATAAAAATATGATTACATGCCATAAAATATTTTAATGCAGCTCATTTTCAATGGCTGTGCCTGCTATTAATAGCATTTGTTCCATGTAAACATTTCTAATGAAACAAAAATCAACATGATTTAACGAAACGAATAATACACCCGGGTACACGAATTATCTAGGCATTTATTTGGTATTTTTTTTAGAAACGGGACTACAGAAATTTCGAAACCCTCCGTTGGCAATACTCGGTATGTTTTCTTCCCAAGACAATATTCATGTGAACCATTTTACTAGAACAATCGAGTAAACGTTATTCATAAAGGAAAGAAATTCTTTAAGTTAACCCAAAGGTGTACTGTGGTTCAAGTTAATTGGTGAGTTTAATTACGATAAAAATCTCTAGATAACTAAGATAGATAATACCAAGTAAATATCATTTCACTCTTTTTAGTTTGGTATAATAAAAATTACAAAGTTAGATCCAATTGCACGCTTCGAAAACTTATTTAAGTACAACAGCATTAATATCGTGAAGTGATGGGCACAATTATTATTATTTTTACGTATCCACCAGTCTCTAAACCATTATTACTGAAAAAAAATTGATAAAAGAAAGAGCAAAGAGAAATGGTTAGAATGAAACTGGAGAAAAACAATTTTGACGAATAAAACAAAGTTCAGGATACAATTTAAACAAAATTCAGTTTAGTGGTAAAGGCTTAAAAGCCGGAGGAAAAAAATAAGGAAAGTAGGTGAATCTAGAGCTGTCAACGTTGGACATAACCGATGCAAAATATTTTAAATTTATCAAAGTCGTGCCTGCCTTTTAAAAATTAATCGTTAGCATATGTAAAGTTATCAATCAGTCTTTCAAAAACCTGGTTTATTATCAGATAGACGATTTATAAAATCATGAAAACTAGCAAATGCTTTTACTTTGTCATACACGAAGTATACAAAGAGAAAGTATTGAATCGTCAAAAACTGGAATTCCAGACTTTGATGAATTTTCACTTTTCTCCTTGTCTGAGAAACATTTTTAGAATCACCTGTGTCTGTAAACACGATAACTCAAAACACACTTTGAGGTAGAAGCAGGAAATGTGGAATATAGGTGTATATCCCCATTTGTAGATTTTTATATTTTGAACAAAGTGTATTCAAAGGAAATATGTCCAAATATGTCAGATAGTCTCTATGAGTAAACACGAGAACTACAAAATGAAGAAATCGAGATAGATAGAATTTAATTCACAAATCCATCAAGAATTTCACCATCCGTTTATTTGTCTCTAATTTAAGAATTTTATTAAGGCGATAATTCAAAAATGCATTAACTTAAAATATATGCCATTGAATCAACAACTGCGTGACTATACTATAGTTCTAAGGGAAAGATTGGCTTCAAAACGTCGGAAAAAAATGCATTCAAAATTTCCGTTCATTTTACAGCTTTTCGTCCGTCCCCTAGCGATTCAGTGTCACAGATTGCAAGCTAGTAGTCTCCTTCGTAACTGTAGTTCACCAATGATCTGCGATGAATAATACAAAAGCTCATTTATCAAAGATTATGCAAGAAAGTTCGCGGAGACTATTCCCACCGTTTTTTTTTTCCAAATCAACAAAGACACAATAACAAAAATGTAAATGTAAATGTTTATAGAAGCAATGATAAAATGTATTTATCAATATTAGGATTATTTATTTATCATAAACGCTAATTATTAATGTTACATGTTTCAATAAGGAAAATTGCGCGTTATATAATTAATAAGTTGAAATATTCGTTTTGCGCATGATGCCAAGCCCATACGTATTTATGTTGCTTATTTTGTGTTGCTTAGGATATATTCAAAATAAATATTTTTTGTCCTTGGAAGGATAATTCATATATTGATAATCTGATTATTCACCTTCATTGAGGAATAACACTAGAATAATTATTAAAAATATTTTTCCTGAAATTAAGGCACAATATTTTTTTCTTTTGTATTATTAACGATGAGTTAAAAGATAAGTATTATTAATAAGATAGGAGTAAATGTTCTACAAGACGCATTCTTAAATTAAAATCCTCATTATACAACCTCGCTTTATATCCGATTGCCGAGATCTCACAATTCAAAGGAGGATGTTGAAAAACATAATATTAATTTCTATTGACTAAGAAATGGTTTTATATGAGGGATAGAATACTGCGTAATATCAATGAAACTGCAAATTAAAAATAAAAATTCAATTGAATGGAAAATATGTTCAAACAAACATATTTTCCATAACATCCTTCCTATATATACGCCTTTGTTTAAAAAAAACAAAAAAAGGCATTTTTTTATAAAACTATAAAAAAAACTTGGAGCCGTGGAATGCATATAGTTCCTAACTTACCTTGATTATAAATATAATAATGTATTTTTATATTGTTTGGATAAGTTAAATAACCATAATATTGTTCAGTCATTGAGCATTATGAGCTGTATTCGTGAAACAACATCACTTTTAGTATTAAAATTAATTTAATATTTTCAACTTTAAGTTATTTAAAAGGTTTTGCTGTTTAATTTAACTTTAAAAAATTCTAAAAGAATTTGCTAAAATACCCCATTTTTAAAAAAGGCAGTTTAATTAACATTTGTTTTCACATTCTATAGATTTCCGAATTGTTCAAGTGCTTAGAATGCTGGCATATTTTTTTAAATTTTCAGAGTAAAAATTCTAAAAGAACTAAAATTATGATTGAAAATTAATATAATTCGTGCTGTTTCAACCCTGTATTAGTATTAAATAAAATTAAATAAATGCCTTGATGTAAATCAGCTAAGAATATCTGAGACATTCTTTATGCACTGTTGAGATAGAAATTGTTCACTTGAAAATGTAATCCATTATTTTTTAGCCTTGAAATCAGCACTTAAATATGGTTAAATAATAAAATGACATCCTAAATCTTTTCTTGATTCGTTTCAAGCTTAAAGGATGATGGCCATGTCGGTCTAAGGAATTAGGGATCAGCAATTACAGATGTCTCCAAGATTTTTTATGCTGCAGTGTAAAACTTGAAGCGTACTGAGCAGTTGGATGGATCGGAAGTGCATAAAACCGTTGTATTATGCGTGGGAAAACGTTATTCTCAAAAATAAGTTATGTTTTAAAACCATTAACTACACAATAAATATAACTGGGAGCGCTATTTATTCGCACTACGTTTACGATAAGGTGTAGAGTAAATTTTTTCTTGCCTGTGATATCAAAATTAAATCTTTGGGAGACTTCTGAAAGGCATCACATAAGTATTAATTTCTTTACATATTGTGTGAGTAAAGTCCTGCGAATTTAGAGTCAAAGAGAAGACGTATTTGTTAAAAAATTCATTTGACAAATCTTGAATATATCATTGTTGAAATATTTATGTATATTTTCATTAATTATATAGGAAAAGTATACTGAAAAGTAGTATTATAGGGAAAGTAGACTGAAAACTCAACCAACCAGCTTTAACGGATTCTACAATAAAGGAAATTTTATCTTCTCATTTTTTTATTATAAATAACCATAACAGTTTAAGTCCGTCTTTCTTTGAGCATATTTGGTTTTCTATATTAAAAGAACAGCTAAGAGGGATATTATTGATTTGCATATATAGATAGAGAGAGAGACAGATATAATTCTCTTTCTTAGAGAAATATTTGTTTAGGATACATAAAAATGTTAGAGAATGCATAAATAAATTCACTATTTAGCAAATATAAAACAATATAATAATACCACTTTAGTTAATTAGAATTTTTACTCTTAAAGAAAACTTTGAAAATTTCTTTAGAAGTTTCTGAAGTTTTATTTATAGTTTTTGCTTTATGTGTATCACTGATTTTCTCTCATATAATATTTTTTTAATATATAGCATTATTCTTTTAGTGTTCTGTTTGATATAACTGAAGCTTTTAAAATCAAATAATTTTGATAATTTTGTACAAATTTGAATTGCTGAAGGCTTTATTCGACATAAATGAAAAATAATCAATGATATATATTTATTTAAGGTCTTTACATATTACTTAATTATTCTTAGTTCTAATTTTTTTCCAAATTGATTAGTCCTTACTACATTATTATTCTAGGTAAGAAATTGGCTCTTATTCTGCGAAAGACATGAAAAATCGTGATTAAGATCTCAATTCCTACGAAGTCAGTTTCTTTTTTCAGGGTTATTTCAACATCGGTTGATAATGCACAAGATTTAGAAATGTGATTGATTTTATTGCTGAGAATCTCTCCGACTTACTATCGAGATAACAATACTCAGCCTACATCCTCCAATTCTTCCATTCAGATTTAATCTCTCCAGCGATCCGCGTTGGGATAAAGTTGATACGGTAGCATTTACGATAAAGATAGCATTTGGGCTGATTATTTTATGTCCTTCTGGCTTTCTACATCCGAGATAAGGCTTCTAAAGAAGAGGGCCTGATGATAGACTGTTATTTATTACCTTCCAATTGATCAAGATGATGTCGAGGAACAAGAGGCCTTTGTAAACGGTGATTGAAAAGAAGAAGGGCTCCTTCAAATGGATACAGTAGCCTTCATGAGCCCGACAAAACCCGAATCGAATGATTTGTTAATATTCATCTTATCTCTTATCACTTTTTTTTTGGTATTTTGTATATCAAGCTACAGAGTTATTCTTTTTTATAGCAATGCTTGAAAAAATCATTAAAAAAGTTTGTTAATAATAGAAATTAAAAAAAGCAAACTACAAATCTAATCATTGCTTTTAGAGCTTACCATTACTTTTAATAAAACAAAAATTATTTTCTTAATTTTTAAAAATCTTTCTTGGAATTTATTTAAAATGTAAGAATTTATATTTGTTGCAACTTTTTTTATAAAGTTTTCCTTCTTGACGCGAAATATTATGTTAAGGTTAAAAACTGATTCTACATCATAACCAGATTTTATTTTCTTCTATTAAAAATAATATATTTTAAAGAGATGAACAACGTTTGAAGCAAAGTTTTTGAAAGATTAAATATTTTAGTAATCTGTTATTATTTTTAGATGTATGATTTGTCATAAACTCTAAATTTGTGAAAAAGTTCATTACAAATATATCCTTTTTTACAAGCAGAGGAATTCGTAGTAATTAAATTTAATCAAAGTTGTTAACAGAATATTGAATCATTAAAAAAGTGTAATATGAACTGAAATGAAATTAAACTGTCATATCTCACTAGTACTTATTTCTTTGCACTCGTTATAGGGTATAATGACTTATATAAAGAGCAGGAACACTCCCCCATGGCCGTTCAACAAACAGGGTCTCACACAGCTCTCAGGGGAGGCCTGAGGGTATAATGACTATAGGGAATAATACCCAAATCTAATAATTTTTTGAAATGCAAATAAACTAAAAAAGAAACAGAGAGTAAATATGCATTTTCCCATTAATTTTTACGAACATTTAGGTATTGATTTATGAATTAATTTGAAAAACTTGATTCTAATAGTCACAAAAATCTTAAAATTCCTCTGATTGATTGATACGATCTTTATTTTTCTCATTTTGCAAGTCTTAGGAAGATTTATTCCCAGTTTTGCCTTTAGCAAAATTTTTCTTTTGTTATCATTAATTAGCTTATTTTGAATTCTTATCATTTCTCTTAACATGTAACTTTCATTTAAACATGTTAAAATCATTCATATACCGTCAAATAGACGATCACAGTGGAATACCAGCAAAGAGGCAAATATGTAATAGTATGCAACCTTTTTCACCGCAACAATAACTTGGTAAACTATCAAAGGAATAATAATATTTCAGGAAGAATCAAACAAAAGCATTCACGTTTCATTCAGGGCCCAAACTCTCGATGTTCTGAGGAAGCACTTTACAAAGGAAGTTTTCTGCAAAAACGCAAAGACAGTTCAATATTTATTAGATGAAAAATGAGCTAACGCAGAATATGCTGAATATTCTAATAAAAGTTAAAAACGCAACCTAAATTTTTTTACAGCATACTATTACCTTTTTCTTGATCTATATAACAACATTTAAATCTAAACATTTTTATCGGAAATTTATGATTATAAGATAAATTTATTTTTGTTCATATTAAATAATTGTTTTTGTCAATATTATAATGCACAATTACAATTATGACTACCTATCATTTTGGCTTACCAAAAATATTTATTTTCACATAATTTTTATGGTTTTCTTTTTTATTGCCATATTTTGATAGAAAAATAGGTGCACTTATTGCATGGGTATTATAATTTTTACACAATCGTAAAAGATTAAAGTGATGAGGGGAGGGATAGGGAAGTAAAACTTTTTGGAATTTCCAAGCTCCATCTGATTGCACATTTTCCTTGTGATTGAAACATTGTCTTTTAATGAGTAAGATTGTACCTAACTTCACCATTTTCGGTTTTCTAACCTGCGTGTTTCGGGATCTGTCACATAGAAGCAAGGCCTTAATTAAAGAAGAGATGAAAGTTCTTGTGCTGATCATTTCTCCGTAGAAATTGGACTTGGAGAAAAATTCTGTACAGTGAGTACATTCGATTTAACTAAAGACGATTAGGTAGCTTCTAACATATCGACAAGTGTCTCCGATTCATCTGATGCAGAATCTATTTTTAAAAAACGCGAATAAAAGTTTAGATCAAGAAAATTTATAATTTCAATCTGGTGGTACAGTTTCCAGAAATGAAATCATTGGCAGCAATCAAACTAAAGAAAGTGAAAAAGGGCCGTCTAACAGAATTTGAGAAGGCGGAAAACGTATTCACACTGTAGAAAAGAACAAAGATGGAGAAGCAGCGAATAACGGTTCTGTTTTTTAAAAAAAGGATATATTTCGACAAGTGGTAGAGGGAGACGTTCCCCTTAGAATATTTTAATAAAATGAATTGGGCAACTTTTCTTTTCCAAACGAAAAATAATTAGTGGTGAATGGAGAAATTATTGAATCGCCTTCAACGGTGGATTGAAAAAGAAATTCGTAAGTAGTATTAAAATCGAAATGAATGTTTGTCGCTCGATGAGTTCGACATTTCCATTACATTGATATGTGCTCTAGGAACTCTGGGTCCAAAAACTTTGTCTGTTTTGAATTTTTTGTCAAAAATTTAATCTATGCCAAACATTATTCACTAATACAATGACTAGTGATAGATTTCTCGAAATTATAAAGTATTGAAACTTTGACGTGTATTCAATAGGTTATAAACTGGTTAACCTTGATGAGTTATAAAGTGGTTAAAAATATAACAGTGGAAGAAGCAGTAGGTAAATATACAGCGTTTCTTCCGATTGATCCTTTCTTTAACACTGGAATGAAACTCGTTAGGGATAACTTTTGCTTACTTCGTTGAAATTTGTAAAACAAATGCGCATCGTAGGAAATCAGCAGTGTTGGCCAAATTAATCTTTAGAAGTATCTTATTCGTTAAAAATGTGTTAGAAAATGTTATTCAATTTACTGAAGTGAATAGAGGCCATAATTATATAGATGTATTACTTGCTTTAGAATCTTTGACCCCAGTTCTTTTCACTTTGCACGAGTGTGTGACTTCACACTTCTCAAAACCTGCAGAATCATCACTACCACTTCCCCCGGGTAACATTTTCTAAAGTTATTTTATTATTTTTTTACTCTCTTTTTTGCGAGCTGTCAATTCTTTTGGAGTTTTCAAAAGAGAAAAACAAGTCCTTTGCAATGTCCGAAAGCTTTCCTCTTTATTTCGAATGAAATATATTTTCTTAAATTCCTAAATGGGAATTTTTTTCATTCTGCTCCTGTGCAATAAACATGAACTTTTTGGATTTCAGGTTAATCTCTACAGACCCTATCTCAGCCTACTTTGTTTGCTATATAAAATTGAAAGTATTAGAATAAGCAGTGTACTTCGTGTTTAGGATTGTTGCTGTATCCGTTCGTTGTCATTCGCAGTTGGCAGTAATTTCCCTCTGATGAATGGGGAAGTATTTTTACTAACTCTTGAATCTGAATCTTTTCCAATACAGATGCACGATGAATGATTTGTTTTCTTTCTTCAGGAAATAATAGAAGTTGGGAATTTGAGATTAGAGTAATATTAGATTTTAATAAACTTACTAGTATCATATATTCTATTTCCTTTCTGTTGCTAAAACAAAAATTACAAAGACATAACTTGCTCAACTTTAAAAAAATTATTTTAAATCTTCAAAAAATTAAATTCAAAATGTATTTTTTTATTTTAAATTTAATGATTACAGTATCAGAAAAAGTTATTCAAAAAGTAATAATTCTGAAATGAATAAAGAAAGAAAAACACTGAAAAAAATTGGAAACAAATGCCCTTTCTTTCATTCGAGACAAAATTTATTGGCAGGGCAATTTTCCTTTTATACCCACGTAGATGTCCAAAAAGAGATGCATTGTACAGAATAAGATATTGAATGGAGAGATGATTTCCTAATGTTAAATTTCCCTTCTTGAAAATATTTGTTTCAGTAAGAATTTCTCTTTAATAGTCTTATGCAGCAATTATTTGGA
Source organism: Argiope argentata (assembly GCA_026289955.1). NCBI lineage: Eukaryota > Metazoa > Arthropoda > Arachnida > Araneae > Araneidae > Argiope > Argiope argentata. The sequence goes on from JAOUZG010033074.1 coordinate 2,189,942, forward strand.
TTATATCTATTACAAAAACAAGAATTTTACTTAATAATATACATTGATGTGATAGAGACATAGTGTGCATCACAATGTAAATAAGCTCTTTATCACAGGGAGAATCTCGTTCAAAAAATAAATAAATAAAACTCCGCTCATATTCCAACCGAATTTCACTGCCAGTGAGGACAAGAGAAAACCAGAAGCAATGAATTCTATGCCAGCTCAGTATTCTAAACCATTTAACGAACTGTATATGAACTGTAAAAACTTTCAAAGGATTTTTCCAACATTTTGAATGAAATATCTATCTACATATACACTGCTGAAAACAATTAGGGGAG
>JAOUZG010033074.1:2190667-2212937 GCA_026289955.1 Argiope argentata
ATCTGATGTTCATTGATTGATCGAAGAATAAGCTCATTTGCGTGAATGAAATATTTTTTGAAAAACTATTCCAACACTTCTAAGCATTCAGATCATTTTACTAGAAAAGAAGTGATGAATAAATCGGTTATAAAAGTCAACATTGTGACGCTTAATTTCTGTCTATTTCATCCATATCCTTGAGAGTTCTGTTCACTTTTCGATCTACCATCAATCATGAGGATTTTAACGACACGCTCAATGAAGTGGGCTTTATTCCAAATTATAACCGCGCAATGCGTAGTGATATCGAACAAAAGTTGAAATTGGAAAGCCATTACGTTCCGCCTTGCTTGCTTTGAATTTATTTATATTGTGACGCTCTGAAGTCAAATCAGTAGCTAAAATTGCTTTCGATCCAAATGAATTTCTCTTTTCCGGTAAAATAGAGTCAAATAAATATTTAACACTTCCCTCTATCTTTCAAACCTTTTCAAGTTGACCATTGTTTAAATAATGGTTCCACATTCTTCATATTACAATTAAGTTTTCCTGGAGGTAATAGGTGGAAAAGTTCAAGAAATGGGAAAATAATTATCGGCGTAAAACATAAAATATATGGGATCCAAATTTTAGAAAACTTCATTTCTTCCAGTTAGAGTGAAAATGCAACAAAGCGAAGGAGGGCAAATTGATGTTTTGTGTATCGGATTCTAATAGGGCTCAATTGTCCAATTTTTCATGCTAATGAATGGGAAAGTGTTTTAAAAATTATACTTTTGCATTTCAATTCATACAAATATCTTAAAAATTGGAAATAAAGTAATAAAAAGCACCAAAATTTACCATGAAAAAGTTTTGCAGCTCTCGGTTTCTGTTTTTAATATATTCTACAAATTTCATTTTATTAACATAATAAAAGAAATTTATATTTCAATATCATATACTAATTTGAGCTCAGGAATTAGGGTTAAATCGCTCTCAAATTATCATAATTCTCATCAATAAAAAAAAGTATGTGATGTGCAGTAGACCAAGAGTTTTAGTGAGTTACAGTTACAAAAGGAATATGCTTTGAGGGCGAAAAAGTGAATACTATCTCTTAAGAAATGGAGCCGCTTCCCCTGAGTGCGCTACTCCCAGAAAGGAGTTGGTTCCAAATTCCGCACCGAATTGAAGGCTAATCTCTCTGTTGATCATATCGCTGGATAGTTATTCGTGTCTAATAGCACTAAGTGTTCGAAACGGTTGTGAGTGTTTATTTTATGAAGTAAAATAAACGACGGTCCCCACCATCAATATACAAGACTTTTCACTAGGCTAAAGTTCATCCATCGTCAAAGGTAATGAACTATCTGATCAGGCTGCTAAATGGGCTTTAGTTATACCTGCAATAGATTATCCCCTTAGAGAATCTTAAAGTACAGTCACAGCTTGCCTTCATAAAGTTCTCATCGATAGATGGCAATCAAGATTTTTAAAAAAATAACGGAAAAGCCGTTTTACCTTCTGTATCTTTCTCAGGTAAAAATAAATTGATGCATTGATAATAAATATTTAACCTAATTAACTATTCACCGTGAATTTTTCCGACATTCTCTTAAAGAATTCTATTTGAGAAATAATAATTGTAGATGTGGTGATATATATGATGACGTTCCAAGCCAAATTTTCCATTGTTCTATTCTTCATAGATTGGGAAAATTTATTACACCTCAATAAAATACTATCCATATTTTATCAAATAAAATGTTTATTTTAGAATATCAAGTTATTTTGTATTTCCTGTATAACATGTAAGCAGGATTTTCCAACGGAATAATAATTTATTCTCGCATATCTCTTGTATGTCCTAATCTTTCTTATTTTAGACTCTGACCTCGCCTGAGCCTTATGTTATTTCATTACGAAGAAAAAAGGACCTTTTATTGGTTATATCTTGCTGTATTTTATTTTTCTTAATACTTCAAGAGTGAATGTTTTTTAATAGTAGCAACACTTAAATGGGATTTTGCTATTGCCTGATTTTGCTGAGCCCTTCAAAGTAAGCATAGCGAAAATCAAGCATGTTAAATATGTAACGTATCTTGAGATTAGAAGCCAAAATTCAAAGCGAATTCTTTTTCTAGCCTTTTGTTCCTGCTGCCGGAATATATCTTAGATTGAGTCAATGCAAATATTTAATTTTTTCTGCTTCTTTTTTCATTTATTTATTTATGTATTTTGCTTTATTTATTCTTTTATTTTTTTTCTGTTGTTTTAAACTTTGAAATTGCTCATCTTTGGTAAATGTTATTTTTTACTAATTGTGTTTCAATGATTCTGCTATTGGGGAATATTCTGTAAGTTCTTCTGCTTAAGCCATTCACACCTTCTCCACATTTTTTTTAATGCCTGCCTTTCCTTTTCTGCTCTGTTTTTTTTAAAAAATTTGGTTGCCTTTATATATTTTTGCATCTAGTACACATATTTATGAAAGGATTTCTTTTAATGGTTTGTAATTTGATTGTTTACATATAATTTTTTAAAAATTTTAATTATGAGCTTTTTATTGATGTATGGTCACTTTTGGCACATACCATATCATCATCGGGATACAAACATAAAATACCATAACATCGTGGAGTCAATCAGCAAGCGTTATCCCGTTGATGCCGGCTAGATTTAGCACTTGTACGCATATGCTATCAAGTGGAAAATGGATATAGTTAGCGCGTGTAAGCGTACGTCAAATGGTTTTAGAAGCCCAAAATAAGGAGACAGAAGATGCTTCGAGATCCTCGCGAGCAATATTTTAGTGAAGTAGCATGGCTCGTAAACAGTCAAATGTTTATGAAGTAGTTAGACGACATTGATATAGATTGGTTTAAATGGTACAGTGAAGGATAGAGTGTGAAAACATGGTAAAGCCCAGAGACTAGCATATAGTGTCCGCGTCAATTGCTCATTCTTTTCATTCATTCCTTATTTCAGTGAGTTAATATTCAAAACTCAATTAATAATCAGAAAGTACCCGTATAAATTTCGAAGTAACTCAGCTATTGAAATCAACGTAACTAAGATTGATCTTAGTTAAGATGAACAGTACTTCTTTATACTGTCAGAGTAATCTACACAGATAAAGTACTCCAAATCTTATAAAAGGAAATTTTTTCATTCATTCCTAATGGCTGAAATACGCAAAATGGAAACGATGTTGTTTGTTTCTAAAACTAGTCCAGCAAACGAATTCGAAATGTTTCGCTATATATACTCCGGTCAGGTTGCACATTAAGATACAATGAAATGACAAAAGTCATGGGATAGCAATATGGAAATATACAAATGGCAGTAGTATCGCAGGGAAAAAGTATAAATGCGCAGTTCGTTTTCCAGAGCTTTCATTTGTGTTCAAGTTATTCATGTGAACAGGTTTTTCGTGATTTATGGCGGCACGACGAGAATTACCAGACTTTGAACGTGGAATGTTAGTTGGAGCTAGACGCATGGGTCATTCCATTGCGGATATCATTAGTGAATTCAACATTCCGAGATCCACAGTATGAAGAGCGTGCCGAGAGTATGAAATTTCAGGCATCACATCCCATCATGGACATCTCAGTGGGCGACCACCTGCACTTAACGACCGAGACCACCGACGTCTTTATAGAATGGTCAATGTTAATAGACACGCAACTTTTCGTCAAATTACTGCTGGAATCAATGTCGGATGTACGAAGGACGTGTCCAATCGGACTGTGCGGCGAAATTTGTCTTCCTTGGGCTATGACAGCAGAAGACCGACACGAGTGCCTTTACTGACAGCACGACATCGCTTGCAGCGACCCTCCTGGGCTCGTGAGTATATCGATTGGTCCCTAGACCAGTGAAAAACCGTGGCGTGGTCAGGTGAGTCACGATTTCAGTTGTTACGAGCTGGTGGTAGAGTTCGAGTGTGACGCAGACCCCACGAAGCCATGGACCCAAACTGTCAGCAAGGCACTGTTCAAGATGGTGGTGGCTGCATAATGGTGTGGGCTGTATTTACATGGCATGGACTCGGTCCTCTGGTGCAACTGAACCGATCATTGAATGGAAATGGTTATGTTCAGCTGCTTGCAGATCACTTGCAGCCATTCATGTAATTCACGTACCCACACAACGATGGGATTTTTATGGATGACAATGCGTCATGTCATAGGGCCAGAACTGTTTGCGATTGGTTTGAAGAACATTCCGGACAATTCCAGCGCATGATCTGGCCACCCAGATCGCCCAATATGAATCCCATCGAGCCTTTATGTGACATCATCGTAAGGTCCGTTCGTGCACAAACTCCTGCTGCATCCACACTTTCACAATTATGGACGTCTATACAGACAGCATGGCTCAATATTCCTCCAGAGGACTTTCAACGACTTGTGGACTCCAAGACACGTCGATTTGTGGCACTTCGCCGGGCAAAAGGAGGACGGACACGATATTAACAGTCATCCCATGACTTTTGTCACTTCAGTGTATATTACTTATGTGAGATAAAGGCCTTAATATATTTTTAAGATTATTCAAACAATCATAAATTACCCAGAAGACACTGAAAGAATAATCGATCCAATAATTTATTTCAGTATGTTGGTCTTCCATCCAGTAAATATTTTTAATTAAAATAGTGGATAAGTTATAATACATAAGAGGAATAGATAATAGAATTGTACTGATAGCAAAAATTCAAAATTTGAATTATATAAGTACTGTTAAAGCTTCCAGAAAACCTTTTCAAGAAATTAATTGTACTTGGAGAATTCAGGAATCAATAGATATTTCTACTGAGTGGATAAATTGGATAAAATTTTCATTCATTTACAGTGATTAAAAGTTTGATATGTCATGTTTTTTTCCTTGAATTCTGCAAAATACTCACTACTAGGGTATTTATTTTTTATGGCCTGTCCAAGCTGTTTGAATGTACTTTAAACTATTAATAGAATTTGTAAAATGGGTGGACGAAAATGGAAACCGAATTAATTACTTTAGATGAACTCTGTTATTGCGATTTATAATGACAACATTTTATATAAAAAAATTAATTTAACCCAAATACTTCACGAGTTAAAATCAGTTAGAATACCTGAATGAAAAATCTGATTGAGAATTCGCCGATTGGAGCTCGCAACCACCTTTTCGGGAGGTAGTCTGGGTAATTTCGTCAAAAGAAGCCGGAAAAAAGTAAATTAAAATCTGTAAAAAAAGAAAATATTGACATATTCTAATGAAAACTGAATGCATAAAATTACTCGATTTAGATGTATATTCTGATATTATTTAAAACATCATAGTGACTCAATTTATAAAACTATAAAAACCTCATTTTTTAAACCTAAATTTTAGAAATTAGGCCTTTTGAGAATACTGAAAATGTAATGCATGATTTTTAAACCAGATTTTTTTGTCAATGGGGTATTAAAATTAACTTCAAGCTAACTACTCTATTGAAACCCAAAACCCTTAGCCTATATCATTTTAGAGTAAAAATAAATGCAGATGTTTGTTAATATTTTGTTTTGTAAATTAGGCTCTTTTCCCGAAATGAAGATTCGAGATAAAATTATTTTTCTTTAATTAGTATGTACAGATGTAACTTTTGTTAATTTCTTCGCATTGCGCTTCTAGTTTAAGTACAACAGTCCATAAGAAGACTAATATTTCGCCTTTTGCTATAAAAAAAAATACTTTGATACATGATTATTTCCCTAAAACAAGGGAGTGATTGCCCCCCCCCCAAATAAATAATCCTCTTACCAATATTTAAGCATTTTTAAGAATCAAAATAAATGAAAATGATGAAACTAAGTTTAAATAAATATTAATGATAAAAAATGGAAATGATGCACCGTTTTGAATGGCGCCTGCCAATAAAAGGGTTAATACACTTTTGCGCTTTAATTTTGGATGAATCGGTAGGAATTCGATTTTATCTAGCAGCAGAATTGTTACAGACAGAATACTAAGAATATTTCAAAGCTCCCACCTCCTCTGAAATTGGTATTAAATGTAAGCTCAAAATGCTTATTTTGATTTAAGTCATAGTAATCTGACGTACACTAAATTACTGATGTTATATCTTCTCACTTTATTAATTCCAATTGTCAATTGCGTGCTGCTTCAACATACAGGGCAACCCATGGGATGGCCTCAGACTATTTGTTTTATATAGTTGTTCGATTTTTGTTTTTCTTTTACGCTCAGTTTGTAGTCATAACCGGCAAATGAGAACACGCTTTTAGAAAATAATTAGTAGTTAAACGAAACATGTTTTTTTACTTGTCCAGACAACAATAAAGAAGTTTACTTAATTGCCTAAAGCACGAAAAATGAGAAGAGACAGCATCAAGACTGTAAACATAGCTTCCGGAGAAATAAAAATGTTTAAAAAGGGACAATTCTCTTTAGGGTTATTACTTGGAGCAAAGATTAAAGGAATGTGTCCTCTGTAACATTAATGAACAAAACGGGATATAAATTTGGTGTAGATGTTTGAAGTGAGTTACTTTATTCAATTCGAACCACAAAGGTGTTTCGGATGCGCAATGCTTAGCGTATTTTGTCAGTTTTTTATTATTATTATTACTGAGCGTTAATGGCTTTATCCTGTATTTAACTGACACGTTTCCTTAAAAATTATTTTAATTTGGCTGAAAAAGGGTAATTAAGATTAAAAATTCACTTTGAATACTGGATTACGATTGCAGCTTTTACGTAAATTTGCTTTTACGTAAGTCGTAGAATCTGGGATTGAATTTTGTGTATTAATAAAGTATTTAAACAAAATCAAGTGTGGTGTCATTTCTAAATAAATTTAAATTTCTCGATGGATATCAATTTTAAGCAAAAAAAGTAATAGTTTCATTGAGTGATTTCACTAAAACATATTTATTGAAGCATTCCCTAAACGCCTTATATTAGATCAATTGTGTCACAAATTTTATTTTCTTGTCTGTTATACTGTTGCTGTCATAAATTTCTTGTGAAACTATCTATTCTCATGTTAATTATGTTAAGTGTTGAAAAAACATTCTTCAAACATTATTGTGTGTAGCTGATAAAATGGGATAGTGTGTACAAGTGATTCATTACTAAGCGATAGTAACCATTTAGGTTTTAAGGAAGTAATATTACTTCTTATTATTTTTATGAGCTAATTTGTATTCTAGTTAAAGAATGCCTTGAACCAAATTTATGGTAAAACTGTTTCAATTACTTCTATAGTAGGAAGCATACATTTTTTACCATACCATATATGTAAGATTATAGATTTTGACATGATAAATTCTCGATGTGTTATGTTATTGGGCTGCTGTCATGCTTTTTTGAATTTATTTACGATAAAGGGTATGCTCAAAAAGTATCAAAGTATGCATAAAAGTATAGTTTATTTTTTTAATTATATTTTCCCCAATTTACTTTTCTAACAAAAATACATTAAGACACATTACATTTCAGAAATCATACAAAAATAATTTTATGAATAGGATTTTAATAATAAACATTCCTCACTAAAACTTATTTTCTCTTTTCCTTCATTTGTAGATTTAATGTCACATTTAAAATGATAAATGCTATTTAAAACTTGCAAGATAATACATTCAGATGAAGGAATCAACTTTCTCCAAGCTTAAATTAATCAAAAATATTGCTTCTCTGTTGTATTCAGTATCAAATAATAAAATATCGGAACTAATAAATAATGTGCTATTCTAACTGCCGAATGCATTTCAAATTTATCATCCCTGATTGCAATTTACAGATAAAAGGAAAATCAACAGACACTTCATATTTTAAGAAAAGTTTTTTTTATTTGCCAAAATACTGCGGTACTTTAATATGCAGTTTGGATGAAATTATACTATAAGGTAAAAAAATAGATAGGTACAGAAAATTGTTCAAAATAACAAAGCTAATTTATTCTCTGCCACATATTTGAGGGAATCTACGACGATCTAGCATATTATACAGAGATCCATATATCACATAGAAAAAAACTAAATCTGTATATTTTCTCACCAACCTTTTTAAAAATATTGGATATCAAAAGAAATAAAAAAGCAGCAATATAAATACGTCGACTCAAAAAGCCGCTTCTTCCGGAAAAGTTTTCTCTACAACACTTAACCCCTTACAACTATTCAATAAATTCGCGGTACTTGTGGATCCCCATTTATCTAATCTTTGAATGCAAAGAGTTGGAAAGAATCAGATCAAAATAATATTAATGCATATTTTTTCGTATGTTAGATCGAACAGAAGTATGAAACTTTCCACATCAGAAAATTCTCTAAAAAAATCAGCTTTTTTTTCATTTTAAAAGAAGGAAAATGATTTCAATTTTGTTTCTTTGATGTCTGCATTGCCTCCGAAGATACAAAACTTCAGAAATAATAAGTAGTCTGGCCTTTTTTGAGAGACAAAATGCTTCCTTTTTCTTGAAAAGTAACTTGGGATCTTGATGTTGACATTTATTGCCAACTTCAAATTATTTCATTCTGAGATGGTGTTTTCCTCGAAACATTTCTCAAATTGGTTTAACTATTCCTTATGCATTCACATCTAAAAAGGTTAAGACAAATGTTTTCTGTACAGATTTGATAAACATAAAATAATGGATATTCTTTGGAAGTCTATTTTTCTTTAGTATGGCAATCTGCTTTATGTTAAGGTTAGTTATTCACTGATTAATTATTTGATATATTTATTCTCTTAAATTAAAGTAGACCGATGTGCGATGCCGATGACCCTGTGACCAATTGTGAAATTTTGGTTCAAATCTGAATTCTTCTAAAAATATGCGTTAAACAATATTCTTCGTAAATTACCGTTTGAATCGAATTACCAAATTCTTGATATCTAAATTTATAATTAAATCAAAGTATCAATTAATTTAAGAAAGAAAAAAATATGCAAAAGTTATATCTGTTTTTTTGATTACTGAAGTACAGGTTATGTTTCGGGTATTCAAACGGTGGTCTGGGCTAATTCTTCTGCTTCGAAAACGTTGAGGTTATATCTCAGTAAATCACTTCATGAGTTTTTATCAGCTAAGTCACGATACATTGATTCAAATGAACTATGTTTCATTTTCATAACCTTAAATCGCATTTGTAAAAATAATCCTACTTAAACTAATTTTGTCTCTTCTCAAGAGTTACATTTAAATGAGGATTAGCAACAGAAAAATGCTTGACGGATACAAATGGGATGCTAATCAAATAAACTGCATCTAACTATTTAATCAATATTTTCGCTGAAAAAGAAAGTTTAAAATCCATCTCTAAAGGAGGACCATGGTGGCAAGGTCTCGACTTAGGAATAGAGTCAGGTGGGATACTGATTCCTCAAAAGATTTGACATACATCCAATGCAAGTGTACCTCGTGCAAGCTATACGTAATCTTGGGTCATACCCCACCCGTGAGTGTGATGCAAAATCTTAGGGGGAAAAAAAGAGGCGTTCTCGGGTGTTTTCTGTCAATTAACAGTGGTTCAAAAGATCTTCTTTCAGTTTCAAAGCAACATTCGTGTCGCTTCGATGCTGGAAGTAAATAAAACCCAGATTAAACTTAACTATATCTAAACCTAATCTAGAATAAGATAAAGTTAGATCGCCTAAAGCCTAATCGTCTATTTAGTTACTTGTAAATGGAAGGAGATACAAACTAGAAACTTAAGTAGTTTAGAAAAGAATATTATCATTACTTTTAACTATAATTTATTCACATGCTTCTCTACAGTGACGGATATTATGTGTTGCCTTCTCCTTGTTTCGTTTTCTTCAGATGTCTAGTCAGTGAGTGGAGAACTATTTGGATTATGAAACACTCTGCCAGTATCAATCAATGAGATTAGGAAAAAAATACGTGAACTAATGGAAACTTCATTTTTTTTTTAGATGAAGGAGTCAAAATATGGAAGGTGGATTTACTACTATTTACTTTTAATGTGGGAATAAAGCTATTAGCTATATAATTTGTTTCCTTCAAAAAACTTGCTAATTTATTAAACAAAAATTTTAACAAACAATAAGTTTTATTCTTTCTTAATTCTTTAAATAAAATTTCTGATTTTCCATTTCTTAATTTATAGTAATGAAATATTAAAAGCTTTCAAGAACTCCGCAATCGCATACGAATTCAACCAATTCACTTTAATTGGACAAAAATTGAAATCAATGGGGAAAAATAGTTACAAAATCTTCTACATAGCATTATTAAAAAATTAAATCATTTTTGAAATTTGTTCAGCCTATGAAACACCATTTCTTTATAAAAATAAAATAAATATATTTTTTTTATTCTTTAAAAATTTTTAACCTGTGATAAACGTTTCTATATCGACACTATTCAACAAATTCTAAACATTCTAAATCGACACCATTCAACAAATTATGCTTCATCAAAAGCAAAACTCGAGATCAAATGATATTGTTTGAGTTCTCATTTCAATAATTAGATGAATAAGGCCAGTACTTATAGATATCAAGAAAAATGAAATTTGCCCTAAATTGCAAACTCGCTACAAAAATTCACGATTCCTTTTATTCAAATTAAGTGCTTTTAAAGCTCTTCTAGCACTTATTTTACTGTCGCTTTTTTCAATTTTTTTCTCCAATAAAAGTATTACGTATTTAGTAAGATTGTTTTGAGTCATTTATAGTTATAGAAAAACACAGTGTAGAAAGAATGCAGATTTACGCGGTATCTCCTGGGATCTGTATAACAATAATTTTACAATATTATTAATGTTAATAAAATAAAATAATTAATATTTACTTTTTCTATGGTAATATCGAACTTAAATAAATGAAAAGAATACCTTTTGTGGGACATTCAGAAAGAGTCATTGAGTTAAATACATTATTCTTCCAAGATTTACTACTATTTATTAATTGAATTTATATACGATATTTAGACTTTATAGCTATTTTGTATTGCTTTTTACCATTATTCCCAGACTTTTAATGTGTAAATTCGATAACTTAGCACGAATTGCTATATAATATTTTAAGAAATAGATGAAGGATTTTAACATATTTCATAATAAATAGATTTTGTGTGTAAATAATAAGCATATGTATTTTTTAAATAAATCATTTCAAATAATTAGTTGAATTTTTATCCAATCCCTTTATTAAAATTAATATGGGATTAGTAGCGAAAAATGTTAAGAAATTTTTAATAAATTTAGCTGATGTGTCGTTAAAAGGTGCATTTGTTTTTGTATTTGAAAGTGTTTCCTATTCTTTATGTTGATTTAATTTAATACATGAAATATTAAGAACTTAGGAGATTTTTTAAAAAATAGTTTGTTTTGTACAATGTTTTCATGAAAAAGTTAAAGGAAAGTGCTTCTGTAAAAGATTCTGTTCTTTTAGGCTGAGTTGATTTTTATATGAAAGCTAGCTCCGGTTTTCATAACTTTAGTAAAAATTTGTTGGTAATGTTATTTTGAAAAAATATGAGATTAATTCTTAATGCAATGATTTTCATACAATTAAGCATTGTAATTTAAGATTTACCGACCTTCTGTATGCTCGGTAATTTTCCTGGGAGCAATAGCATATTGACTTTTTAAAAGAGGCTTTATGGATCAAAAAGGAGAGTTTCTGAAGAAAAAAAATATTTTTATTAAATAAAATTTTTCCAAAAGTAATTCGAAAATGTGACTAAATAAAGATTTTAAACACAGGTCACATTCTTGCAAACTATGGAAAAATTCCTATACGAAGGAAAAAAAGGTTTCAGGACACAATATATCCTTTCAACGGTTCATGACCAAAAATTGGAAGCTCTTATTCTTATGTATGAAAAAAAAAATATTTATCACATATCTAACACTATAAATTATTACTCCAGAATGGTATACATATCAAATAAGTTAGTGTTTCAATCATAATCAAGATAATTCCAATTATGTATCTTCCAGATCTTTATGTTGTATTTACATATGTATCTCAATAGAATGTAAATTTACGAATGGCAGATATGATTTATTCAACGAAGCTTATTTCAACGTGTTTCATCTAGATGCACATTTCTTATTCTTGAAAAGTGTTTTGCTATTATCGATAATATTTGGTCATCTTCAATTTCATTTATCTTATTTTCATTTGGTTATATTTTCAAACAATTCACGTGAGGAAGAGTTTTGGAAGTGGTTTCTTACCATCTTTTACAGAAATATATTTTCTTTACATCACAATTTTTTATCTGAGACGGTCCAGTTCCACACAGCAGTTGCCTATTAAAGCGGCTTTCGATAAGACACTTCGAATGGCAAAATGATTAACAGGTTATTTATAAAAACTTGACCTCATCAGTCTTCCAATCTAAACCTTTATGGTTTTGACTGTTTAAATATATAAGGAGCTGTATTTATAAAAGAGATATTCGAAAGTTAATTGTCTTAAATAACATTAATTTGGTTCTTGTATTACACCTTCAAGTAAAGGATTTACATTATGCTGTGGAAATTGCTATGCATACAAAGCAAAGAGGCAGAAGACATGCCACTGTGATGATATCGTGGTTCCTCATATGATGGAAATAAAGGTATTGTAGAAATAGCTTTGAGTTTTATTAGTTGATTTGGCGTTAACTTCATGTGATAGCATGTTAAAATCTTTTTCCGTTGATGATATACTTCCATTTCTACAACAAAGGGCACATCAATGGTTGTCTATTAAGAAGTATGTCAATTGCCTGCTGTAAGTCACCATTTGCTATTTTAACCGCTTCCTCGATTATCCCGAGTTACCTCGGGTTCGTATATATTGCAGTTAATCATTAACCCGAGAAAACACGGAATTTTTCAGAACGAAATTTTTTACCACGGTTTTATTCAGCCTGGAATAAATAAAAGGAAATATTCAGCTTTGATTGGCAGCTAGCCGAGATTTGTTTGTTTTGCTGCTCTTTTGGCGGGGTTGGTGAAGTGTTTTTCCAATTGTATAGTATGCCTCGACTTGTGAATTAGTAATGCATAAAGAAGGATAGTTGCGTTGAAAGTAAGTAAAATAATTGCGATGCAAGACAGCTAAAGCGATGAATTTTCAGATAGTGATTATGAAGAAGTGGACACCGAAAATAGTGAAAGTGATTCTTCTGTGTGTAGCCTTAGTAAAGACAATAGTTCAGATGGTTCGGAGTCGGATGATTTTCCAGCAGCTCTTCAGTAGGGTGCAGTTTAATAAACGAAGTTGCCACCAGCTCCTGCTAGTTTTTCTTTTACTGCCAACTCAGGTATGAATGTCCATATTGATATCAATAATGTTTTGGAGTTTTTTCATAAATATTTTGATAATGAATTGATCGACTTGATAGCAGAGTACAGAGTGTCATGCATCCTTTTGTGTCGTCATTGTTTCAAAAACTATCATACAGAGACTTATATATATATATATATATATATATATATAAATTTTTCCGAGATAACTCGGTATAGTATACTAACATTAAAGCTAAATACTTTTACACCAGCAAAAAATTAAAAATTCAACTTCAAACTTACATATTTTGTTTTGTTTCATTTCCTAAGATTTAATAATAAATTTTTTTTTAAATGGATGATTTTTTAAATTTTTTTTCAAAAAAATCTCTAGGGGAAGTGGTTAATAGCTAAAATTTGAACTCATATTCTTTTCTTTGAGAAGAAGAAATCACTTACTTAGGAGGGCATACCTACGATATTGGTTAAAATGGCTGTCATAGCTCTTTCTTGAATATAAGTATAAGCACCTTCTGTTTAAGTTAGATCTCATCCGTATGGACATACATATATTTTAAGTTTGTTTCTTCAATATTATAATAAATAGTTTCCCTATCATCGGTTTGAAGAAAAATGGATTGTACTCCTGCAAATCAGGATGATCTTTTCATTGGTGAAATACTCCCTCTGCCCTGCTGATTGAAGATACTCGAACTATTGTACTTTAGAAAAAATATTTCGGTAGCCTTAAATGTTATTCATCTTACCCCTGTTAAGATCAAATATACAGAATAAGAAAGAAGAGTTTTTTTAGATATTTAATTTGTTAACCATATATTTTGAAGTATTACGAGGACTATTAAGAGAATCGCTGTCTGACACACTAGGCTGTGTTACAGTTTCTATGTTTCCTCCATTCTGAGATACTTTTTCTAATTAAAATTAATAAAACACAACGAAATGTAATAAGGTAACATACGGATATTTACGGGTTTCGGTAAGTGCAACGAAAAGGTGGTTATCAAAGCATGGAGATAACTCTCATTTACTAGAAACCGCAAATGATTTTTCTCAATAATGCTGGGTATTGAAAGGCATTATCAATTTAAAGGGAAAGAATTTTTTCAGATTGCCTAAATATAATTAGAATTTTAAGTCTAAATATAATAAACATTCGACAAAAGTGTAACAAAAATCCATTCCATTTAAATCAAACTATTAAAAATTATTATTCATTAAAAATAAACTGATGCGAATCCCGTTCACTTATTCGAATAGGCTTCCGCACGAATGTTGGCGCTCTGCAGCCCAACCATTTTATTTGTTGCTGCCACTCTTGGCAGATGCATATTTTTGAGGGTGAGAATGAACACCTCAGAGTTATTTTTCGAAATTTTAATTAGAATTTTTATTAATTAAAAATTAAGCAAAATGTTAGCTTTTTTCTGGAATAACTTTCGAATAAATATTACACAAACAGGATTTTTGTATAATCTTAAAGCACAACAAAATTTTTGTATAATCTTATTATCATTATTTTTTCGATGACATCAATGTTATAACTTATAAATTAAATTTAGATTTTTAATATTTTTGAGAAAATAATTTTTGCAATTATTTATTTCACAATAAATAAATAAATAAAAATAAAATTTAATCTGCACGAGGACATTATGCATGCATGGGAAAATTTAGCCTTTTTCAATGTGTTTTTATCAATTTGGCAAGATATCAAATTAAGAAATTAGATTTTTTGTAAAGTAAATCTGAAAATGGGGCAATTTCTGCTTTAAATTAAATAAGTATGAAATATGATATTTTCTAAAAAAACAAGTGTAAGAAAAAGATTTATATGATTTTTTAAAAATATATCATATTATTAGTTCACTAATTCAGTTTTATAGACAGAACATTTCCATCTACTAAAAATAGCCTAAATGAAGAAAATAATTAAATTTTTATGTAGGTTCAATAAAAAAATGCTCTTGAGAATTACGAATCCTGAATTCTTATACAAATCATGTATACTAGGAATCATATTTAATAAAATATTTTTGAAAGACTACTATTTTAAATTTAAAAAGGTTTTACTATTTTGTGAATAAAACTAGTCGAGTTGTGAGCTGTAAAAACGTGTGATTTGCATGACTAAGTATTTCCATAGATAGTCTGTTGAAAATTAAGACAATCAACACGTGGAGAACTGATTGACTTAAAGTAAGGAAATTGATGATTCTCATAAAATAATGGTATTCAAGGCTTTATAACTCGGTCATATTTGATAGCAGAAAACTGAAAAGACAGACTGTCAAGATTACTTTAATAAATTTTCCCCCAAGGGGGCACCTCGTAAATTGAGGATGAGATGCTTCCGGTATGGATGTGGGATCTCGCCAACCTTCGTGAGTAAACTAATAGGTAGGGGTTGGACTCCTCCCATCGATGACGGGGCGTACTTCCTACGGGGGCCAGTGATAGTCATTAGGACTCCACAGTTGCCGCTAGTGTTGCTGTTGCGGCGGTCCTATCATTCAGTTTTATGGCTGAGCCCTCTGCCTTCGTGGGGGTCGGAGAGTCTATCGATGACTTACTTTAATATATTTGATTTACAGGACCGAAGGAGTGTATAAAATTTAGTCTTCATAATTGTTTAAGTGCATTTATTGATTGAAATACAATAAATTATTAGTTATTGAATTTGATTCTTTCTGAAAGTGAAACTGAATATGAATTGTATCATGAATCGTATACATTTCATTGAATAAAGCATTTCATAAATTATAATAAATTTATTCTTCATACCTATAAGACTTAAAGGCAAACGGATTCGATTTTTAGTCATATTTTTGAAAAAACGAATTTAGTTATAATATAAAGGTTTTTGTATTTTTTATAAAGTGTAATATTTGCGCTTTAATTTCAAATTTCATTCTTAAGAGAACTGACAAAAGATTAGAGCGATACATAGCACAACGATCAGAATGCTGTCGGAATGTTATAATAGGAAGCCCTACATGACTATCAACTTTTGAATTTTATAATATTTTTCTCAAGAAGCTATTAAAATAGCTAGTTACATAAAATATTTCAGTGACAATTTTAGTGAGCATTAATGATCAGTTGGCCACCAGAAGCAGCTAGTGGCAAATAAAACAAATATAATGAATAATTTTGCTCTCATTGGAACAACGCTTGATATATAAGTGCAAAATATCATCGGGTTGCAACTTTTCAGCTAATTAATTAAAATGTTATTGTTTTTTTTATATTTCTATAACTGATTAAGAAGTATAAGATATCCTACGTATTTGTTTAATAATTTATATTTCTTGTATATCCCATATTGTATTCGGAAAAAGAATTTCATGCACATTTTAAATAAATGACTATTTCAAGAAAACACTAAATTATCAAATTTAATATATAATTTTCCCTTTCATATTAATTAAATTTAGCTTAAACTTCTTTTTTTTCATTCAAATTAGTATGCTATAACTAGTATTTATTTAGTGACATATTTGTATGAATAATTAATTTTTTCATAATGAGTTTCATAGTTTCTAACTATTTAAAAATTCCTTATTTAAAAAACAAATATAGAAAGATTAAAAAAAGGAGCTGATTTCGATAAAAAAATTGATCTGCTCATAATTCAGCAAGTAAATTAAAATGGATGAATAGATTCTTTACTAAATCTTATTGTTTTTATCACTATTAATATGTTTAATATCATTGGAATTTTATATACTGTTACACTGAAATTATATCCTAAAATGATGTTTGAAATTTTCTTTGTTTATATTTAATATTGCTTGTTTTTAAATTTTTCAAAATATCAATTTGAAAATGAGTGGAAATTCTTCATTACGCATTTTAAAAAATAAATGAAATAAATCTTTTTTTTAAAATTTATTTACAGTAAAAAATTTAAAGAACACATTTTTTAAAGTTTAATACAACTTTCTTCCTTTGTTGGTTTAGATAGAGAAGATAACTTGTCCAGATTTTTGTTGTTCCTTTCATGATTTTATTTTTAATACATTTAAACTAATATTAACCTGTCCATATTTTCATGGTTTCATTTTGAATACATTTTAACTAATATAGTAATAAAATATTTATTCTCTAAACTACTCTATACATAATCTAAACTTGTTAAAAAGGACCAATAATAAATACTGCGATGGTTTGCTCTGCTAAGCCTTTACTCCTTCTATCTCCATAAAAATCTATATTAATGATATAACGAGGAATTCTCATTTGGCCTTGTATTTCCAGATTTAATCAGGCAGAAAGTAAATTTACGGAAATCCTCTCCCGTTTCAGGTGAAGTTTTAATTCCTCAATGGCTTTGCAAAGAGTTCATTTGAGTCATAGCTACAGGAATCCAAGTGGCAAAACTATTAATAAAGAACCCTTCGATTTTGCCCTAAGCGGATCAGATGAGTAAATTCGTCCAATTGCAGTTGCAAACTCGGGTTCTTCGTCTGAGTCGTAACTTAATCCTATTTTACCGGCAAATGAGCTTACGGCAATAACGCGGGGAGCTTTTTAAGAAAGTGAAGATGCGCGTGGAAAATGCTTCTGCTAGATGAAAAACCGCCTTCCGCGGAGGACTCACTTTTCTCTAACGAACCCTATCTTAAACTTTGTTACCGTCCAAGAGCAGTAGCTGATATCTAGTTCTGCCAATCAGTACCAAATCGGTTTGAAGAGTTACTTGGCTGCTTTTAACTGTGAGTGAGGAATACCTGCGGAGATGGAGCTGAGTGAATGCTATCAACGATGAAATTCCCACCTATCATCGTTTAGTAGATCATCCATTTAGCGTCTCTATTTTCCAGCCTGAAGAGGTGATGAACACAAATTGGATCACGGAATCGATCTAACCGGTCTAGTTTTTGCTGGCAAGAGCAAAAATTTGGGCAGTACACTGCAGAATTTCTTCTGACCCCCCTTTTTTTTAGAGAGAGAGAGGGGGGTGCTCTCTTTCTCCAGCATTTCTCCAGGAAAGCATTTTCTTTGACCACCGTAAAAGGACTGGTCTTATTCCTTAACAGCCGTGACACGCTTGAGCTGCTTGAGCTAGCAAAAGTTGCCAGAGCGCTCGCGTAATACCGGCCCGAGAAATTTGATATTCCGCTTTTAGCCCTTGGAATGTTGAATGCGCCAACGCTTTTTCTTTCCGAAAATTCAAAATTCCGCTACTTTTCACCTCAGTTGTCTTCGTTCTGCTCTTTTTTATTCCATATTTGAATCTTTTAACACGCTTACTACTTTGAACGGAATATGTTGCTGAATGCTGACGAACGACAAAGTGCTCAAATATTTATAGGATACGCTGATCTGTAAAATAATGCTGATATTTAAACAAGCTATATTGTTTATTCTGAACAGGTTTCTTCCAAACTTTTCGCAATTTCTGCGCTTTCCGATTATAGATATCTTACAAATATTTGAATCGAATTTATTCAAGTGCGAATACAATCCATACCAGGGGTAAGTGGAATTAGACAAATTTTATCAAACTGCTTTTTTTAATAAATTAATAAAAGCTTACTTAAATTCATACATATTTTTATGATTTTTCTGAAAAATAAAAACGTTCCTTTCAAGCTTCAATTTGTGCATACAAACAGAATAACTAAAGAATCATTAATATAATTTTTTAAACTAATCTATACCAACTTCTTTTTACAAATTTATCTTTTATAAATATATAATTCTATATTTAAACATATTAAAATTTATCTTTCTTTTGAAAGAAGATTTGTATTTTATTTTCATTACATTACAGTTTTTCATCCGTTGTATTTTGATCATATATATACACTGATAGGGAAACGAGTACAATTAATGGTATTAAATTGGTAGTTTCAGAATGAAAAAAAAAACGAAACTTAAATCTGAAGTGGAAAATACTTATTTTCTTATTTGTTTATTTGAGAATGTTTTCAACAAAAAAATTTACTTTCAATGTATTATGAATAAGTTAACATCAGTTGTTTATAACTGAATTATAAACAATCTAAAATTTCCTACAACCCAAAATAATATATAATGAGAAAAATACAAAAATCATTTATGACATTATGAATTATAACTTCATCTTAAAATATTTCAAGATGCATTGGAAGCAACAAGATCTTCATAATATTTACTCAGAAGTTTATAATATTAATATTTATAAGTATTCTTTAAGTAAATCGCTTCAAAATAATTAAATAGTTACTATTTATTAACTACTAAATAGTTTAATAATTAAATAATTCAATAATTACATTGAATTTGCAACTTATTTCACTTAATTGTTTCTATAAGTTACTCAAATTTCTTTTTTGAAAATACTCTAGAAAAGCATCGTCGCTAACACTTTCAATTTATTGTGTTAATTATAAATTCTCGAGCCAATTATAAATAATATTTCTTTGAGTCAGTCAAAGTGGCACTTCGAACTATTTAAGTTTACTTGGCATATAACGAATTTTACATTAATATACAAGTCGTTACAATATTTTTCCTATCGAATTTTACTTTCACAATAACTTTTCAAAAATACTCATAATTCTATACTCCTAATTGCTCATCATAAACAAATGGATGATTAGATGTTATTGTTATTCTCGTGTTCCGCTTTACAACGTAAGGAGGGGTGCAATAACTTCTGAGGGTATGGACCCCTAAGCAGCCGAGGGTAGAAATCTGACTTTTAGCTCGATAATTAGATGTAACTGTATATATGTATTGAAAAATATTCAGCTAAAATGACTTACTGTATTTAATTTGAAAAAAAATAAACACCTTGAAAATGGAATTAAATTTTTTTATACTTGTTTTAAGGATTTAGTTTTTTTTTAACAATGATCAAGCGACTAAGATTTGAGTCCTAGCCTTAGCCTCACTCTCTTAATAATGATAAATCGACATTGAAAGAATCTAAATTGTGTACCAATTCTGAATTCAATTTTTTATTGAAATTTTGAGTCTGTGATACTCTATCGTCACCTCAATTACAACAATTTTTTTATTTTTCAACTAGTTTTACTTAAAAAATGCAATAAATGGAAGATACAATAATAGAAGAAAAACATAATAAATATAAGATATATAATATTTTATCAAACCAATCTACTTAGCTCACGTGGCGGGGTAAAACTTGAATTCATAATATTCGAAGAGTCAAGAAATGTTGATTAGAAATTCAATTTTGTAACTGGAATGTACGTAACTCTTTAAAGTTTAAGAAACGAAGGGGAAGTTCATATTTAAAAAATATTTTTAATCCATTCAAATAATATTATGTAGTCTCAAACAGAATAATTGGGAACGATGATTTCAGAGCACACTAATGAGGCCGAAGTTTAGAGAACTTAGAGAATCTGTTTATTACATTTTAGAGGAAGAAAAAGAATTGAAATAAAAAAATTCGTGAGTTTCATTAGTTTTTATTTTTACCGGTTGAAATCTGGTACAAATTCAAAAAATCATGTATTTCTTGGATATAAAGAGTAAATATAGATACATGTAAACAATATCGTCTTTTGACTCAAGGACCTAGTCATTTAGAGTTTGAAATTTACACGGATATGAATGAGAGAAACCCGCATGTCTCAAGATGAAATATGTTACTAGGAAAACTCAACTTTCGTAAGTGAATTTTCTTTTCAGAATTAATAGCTCAGAAACTCACCTCCTGACAGTTTTTATAGCTGGATAATTCGGAATACTTAATTTTAAAAATATAATTGTAACAAAAGTTTTTATATTTTATATATTTGGAATAATTTATAATATTGCTATAACATTATTATATTTGCTATATTTGGAATAATTCATAATAATTTATAATATTGCGGAAATTCAGAATCTCTACATGGTTTGCACGGTAAATGGTCCATTAGACTGGGTACAAGTAACGAAACACAATTCTGTACAAAAATATAAATACAAAGTTGCAATACACAGTTGAGGCATATAAAATTACAGAGCTTTCTGTAAACAATAACACACAAGCGGCAGAGAAGTACTAAATAATCGCAATAGCTCAAAGGGTTCAAACAAAACTTAACAACTCTTTCACAATTCAATGACATCGTGAGGTCATTTAAATTACTACAACTCTTCTCTTTATTCGTGTTTGCTTTTTATAACTACCATGACAAGGTATCGGATGTTCTAGGACAAACGTTCGGCATCAAATCTAAATGGTTCTATCTCCAAGAATTTGAATATTCAGAATCCTTCCTTTATGCCGCCTATTTTATACGAAAGCTCAAGGGTAATGAATCAAATAAAATAACAGGATAAGTACTAATTTTTATAACATGTGGCTATTCATTGGATGACGTATGAATTTAAATATTTTCCATATGGAAAAAAGCTCATTCCAATTGTGTTGCAAATCGAAATCTTATGTTTCTGTCTTTCGAAGTATGCATCCATATCCTTAGATTTCAAAGTTTCAAGTATCTTCGCTTGATATGATCTTGCGGAGTGATTTCTTGCCAAGTTTATCCGTCTTCTATATTAAGGCTCCTCCTTAGAATTAGTTTAAGATTAAAATCCTCCAGAAGCCGCTTTTGCAGCTGGGTCCCTTGCCTGTACACAATGGAATTTCTGTCCGTATTTTACTCTTAGGCAAAGCTGAATTTCCAAATACAATTCATGAAGCATCCATCTATCCGAGTAACTTTGCATTTTCACCTATAACAGTCTTCAAAGAAATATTAGAAGGCGTGTAAACGTGTCTTTTTTAATTTCCTAGAAACACTGGCATCTTCAAAGCGTTTCTAGAGACACTGACTCTTCAAAGAAACACTGGCGTCTTGATCCACTAACATCGAATATAGGATGATCTAGTAGATCTTTCTATTAAATTGAGTTAATTTTCTCCATAATTTAGAAGCTTTCCTTTCTTCAGGGCTATAAGACGAGGGTTTCTTTTATGTGAGTGGTAGAGATAGTGATCACATTCAGTTTGAGTCCCAAAATTTTATTAACTTGTAGATACGGGAAACAGTACACTCATTAAACAAAAATACGAAACGTGTATATAT
>JAOUZG010033074.1:2226195-2265622 GCA_026289955.1 Argiope argentata
TATAATGTGTGTGTGTGTGTGTGTGTGTGTGTGAATTTTAGCAATAACTCCCTTGCTTTCAGAACCATGTTGATTATTCTATGGCATTATTTGCTTTGTCACGGAAATTATAAATTATCGGAAAACTAAGTTATACTCAATTAAGTATTGAATCAGCATTGCGTATTGTGCTGAGCAGCTAATCCGAAGCGAGTTAGTTTACGAGTTGTGTAATATGCGATTTTTGTAGTTGATTATTACGATTTGATTTTTGTTTACTGCTATATTTTTACTATACTACTTTTCTTGCGCACATGTTGTTCTTGGCTAGAATTTTTACGGAACAATACTTTGCGACAGAAGTAGGAGCTGTTGTTGTTACTTATGGCATTTCTCACGTACAAGCGGGAATTTAATACTACTTCTGTTACAAATATAAAATGATGATATTAATCTTCTACAGAATTTATACTCTAAAAATTTATAACGAATTTATTTAAAGATTGAATGTACCATGATTTTTTTTAATTTTGGGCAAACTAAATAAGCATTTCATTTGGAATTTTCCTGAAATAAAAGATAACCTAAGATGGTCTTTCTAGATCCAAATTGAAATCATTAAATCAATAAAATATAGCCATAATAATTTTGAACAGTTTTGACTCCCCGAATTACTGGCTTACATCATGTTTGCTAAGACATAATTTACTTCCAAACTTTTGAAACAGAGCAAATGAACAGTCGTAAATAAGTAAGACATTTTTCAGATATCATTTGAAAAGACAGAATTATGGTTGCCACGGAAATTTTTTTTGACTTGAAATTATTTGAAACACATTTTTTAACCATATTATATCTATTGATGAGATTTGTGTAAATATTTGATGATTTTTTGTAGAAGCTTCGTTATTTGCATTGGCAGAAAAATCATAAGAACATTCACCTCAGGTGAACAAGTACCAAAACATTTCATTTCTTTTGTAATAACCTTGATATAATATTGCTGATAGTTTGGTTAATCCTACGTCGCATTATCTTTTTACGCTATATAAGCTGTATTATATTTCACTTATATCGGTCATTTCCTATTGCTCTTCTCGTTACTATACGTCACAAATCACCCGCAAAATTTAAAGTATCATGTGCCTTAATAAAAAAGGAGCATTTAAGAATGTATTACTTCCTACACTTAAAGTGTACTTAAGAATTTGTGACTCATCTCATTTTGCTGCTTGATTGAATGCTTAGAGAATTATCTAATCTATTTTTTATAAGATCCCCAGGATTTAATACACTTACATATTCAGGGTGAAAACAAATTTTAGTTTGATCAACTCGTAATTGTTTAAGATCAATTACACCTTTAATTTTTGTGTTAAATTATAGTTAAGAAATTCTCCAGTAAAATAAAAAAATGCATTCAAATGGGTATACATGATTTTATGATTTTATTGATTTCCATGGAACTTTAGCAACTAATAATATATGAAGAAATTAATCTTTAGGTAATCGATTTGATAATCAATAATGCTTCTTCATGTTCATGTAATATCATGTTTTTAAGAATACAGGACACAATCTATAAAATAATACTTCGACTTTCCGATTCATATCATGATGAATTAAGCTGAAATGTTTTTTTAAATCAAATACTGAAAAATTCTTTAATTTCAGCGAGTAAAAACTATGCTTCATTTTCATAGGAATTTCAAAAAGAAAAAGTGAAATAAAATTCGGTAGAAATAGAGCAAGCTGCAATTGATCATAATACAAAAGAATTATGAAAATCCATATCCCACTTTGAAAATTTTCATTTCTTTTTTCAAAGTAATGAATTTTAATGAAGAGCTTTTCGACACTTCATAGTCTTCCCGAGCACACGACTATATATTATACGGATCAAAATGAACAATAGTACATTTATAGGTTTTAATATATCAGTTAAATAAATAAAATACCTTCATCACATACTAACAAGCATGAGATTGGGTTCTGGGAAAAATTACAGGCCTCTAATAATTAAAACGGAACTTTGAAACAGAATTGTAAATCAAGGAGATGAAATGGCTTTAAACAACCTCCTCGCATCAAAACTTACCAAGTGCTAAAAATTCATTAACCACAGGGTACGAAAATTTTAGAATAATTACAATTCCCTGGAAAAAAATCCGAAATTTTTCTTATGATTTTCTTATCTAAAATTAAGAATAAATATTCCTATGTGAGACAAAGTTCAACAGTTCGGGGTAGCACTCGTTAATAATAATAGATAATTACATCACTGTCATTTAATTATTTATAATTTGCTTTTGGAAGTTAGTGAAACTAGCCATTGATTAAGCTTGGATGTATTAGCTGAATTACAGAGCTAAGTGCGAGTTGAGTGTCCACACCCATAATCAATCATCGAAATATCATAAATATAGAGCTCTTTAGCTCTTTTTCACCGAAAATCCATCCTTTTATTACTCCATTTTTAGCCACAACCTGAGAAAAAGCGATTTTTTGCGTGATTGAGATACTTGTCTGTCTCTGTATTGATCGATGTTGCAACAATTCTCCTTACAGTTTCATAAGGGTTAAAAGAGAGTTTGTAGAAAGTTAAAATTCCAGCTGTGAAAACTATAAATCCGACGTGTTAAAACAACTAATTTTGTAAACTTTTTGATATTCGATTCTACTTTGATGAAATTGTGAAATATGTATTGAAATCTTTTTAATGTCATTTTAACATTTTAAGCAAGTAAAAACAAAATTTCGGATTTTTTTAAATATTTGTTTAGTAAAAAATTTAAGTTAGATTGTTGTAAAATTATAGTGAACAACAATGATTGTTTTTAAGATCATTTTGATTATCCGAGTGTTGGTATACAAATATTTAAGTTATTTATAAGACAATATACAAGAAATCCTTAAAAAAGTAGTAGCATTTATTTCCTTTACTATTGGATTTAGACTTAAAGTTAAGAAATTTCATTATATTAGGTTAACGACTGTATGAATGCACTTTAACTTTTGTAGATCGACAGTAAAAAATTGCTATACAACCCTTACATTGTTGAGCTTTCAGCAATTAAAATGTTCCATTTACGCTTATATATTGATTTCAATCAAGGATAATCTATTTCTAATCTGGAATGATATAAATTTTCAAACTTCTTCTTATATTTTATGGCCACTCAATAACATTAAAAAGACTTATCATGAATTTAAACGAATTAATGTTAAATCTAGAAATGCATAAAAGCTGCTAAATGTTAATATTTTTAGAGTACATATTTAATCATCATAATTTGAAAGATATTTGGTAATCAGGAATTTTATAAAATATTTTGCTCTCATTTATCAACTTGCTATAAAACTTTAACTCAATGTAGTAGTAGCTATTTTTTCATTTTCTAAAAAAATATATTTCATTTTTTTAGAAATATTTTTTTTAGTATTGTTCACTTCCGAGCAGACTATTGCCTAAAAGATAGTATACGGATGTTTAAAGAAATTCATGCTACGTGTAAGGATGTAGAATGACTTTTTTCCAAATTTTTAGCAACTGTCTCGGAAGTTTGTTTAGAGAATGATTAAGTGACTACAAACAACACGATTCGATTCCTTATCACCCCCTCAAACTTAAAATCCTATGGGTAATCCAGGCTGGGCTGGAGAAAAAAATACATTGTTCTTTACCGGGAAGAACAAGGTAGATGAAAAGGGTAAAGAAATTAATATTTCTGCATATTATCCTCATGTTATCATAAGGACAGTAACTTCAAATTCTTAACAGAATGCAGGAAGAAGCAATTCTACGTAATAATCTGCCACCTGTGCAACAATCACAGACTCCTTAGAAAGAATGATATCCTGATGATATCTAAGCTCTTTCAACGACAAAACTGGATTGAGATGGAACTAAACCTGAAAAATACAATTTGGGGCAAATGAATATGAATGAATGTTCCAGAAAAATATAAATCTGTTCCCTATACGAAGGGTTCATCATTTTTTTATAATTGTATCATATATCATTTTCAGAAACTCCAGCCCATTTGTACAGAGATATGCTGAATGGGGACCGATTTATTGAGCTTAATTGAATAGCATTGACCTGAACTAATAGAGGAATTAACTTAGTAATAGTTCTACATGTGTGTTTGCAATGAGATGGAGCTCCATTAAATTCCTATCAATGTAAGAAGATAGCTGTAAATAGGATTTCCTGAGATGAATCGTCATTACAAGAACCAGTTAAATGTTATTCTAATACTCCTGAATATTCATTTTTTATTTAAGGGATCCCTAATGTCTTTCTTTCTTTACTAAACCTCTCGTAGAACTCCCACATATTTTCAAAGAATTTTTTTAAAAAAATACCTTGAAGGTGAAATTACGAAACTGAAATGAGTGTACTCAAGTAGAAAAGGTAATTTTATATAGGTGTCGAAGATATATATTTTGAATCCTTTTTGCAAGCACACTGTTTAACTATTAAAGTAATTTTTGCTTTCTCGTTCCGTTTTTAAAAATTATTGTAATTTGAATAGGATATATCTATTCTCTGTAGCAAACTATATAGAATAAAAATGTAATTGTCTCCCATGGTATTATAAGTAAAAGACAGTAGAAATCAGTTTGCATGTATGCATGTATGCTCTAGACCTACTCCAGTGCAACAGAGGAGAAACGGTCTTTGCTCATTTATTATTCAACAATAAAATAAAGAAATATTCGACTCTTCAAAACACAAAATTTATTTAAATATTAAATTATTTAGAAATTTACCAAATTGTTGAATTTTTTTGGTAGTATCTTTGGAAGAAATTCTGCAAGAAATACATTTATATCGTCTTAAAACTCAAGATTTTGCCCTCTATATCAGTTTTAATCTTTGCTGTGCTCTCTTACATTCTTTATAAAATTTTCCTAATAATTTTATAATCAATTGAATAAAATCAGGCAATTTTGAAACGAGAAAATTTATGCATTCAACGTTATTAAGCAATAGTGAAACATTGAACTATTTTCTCTCTCTTTTTTCGTTTTTGATATTTTTTGTACATTAAAAAATATTGTTGACCAAATTGGTCAAATTTTTCATTGGTTTTAAAAGAATTGTTATTAGAAGAATTAAAATTAAAATTTCAGGTGACGGAGAGGTTTTGTGTAATATTTTATATAAAAATAAGCTATTGTTAAAAAGTAATTTATTTAAAATGCACTGGCACAAAAGGATTCCATAGAAAGCTAATATTAAATATGATTTTTTTGCATAGAACAAGAGCAAAACATTATATGGAAATACTGAAGAATAAGCAAGGCTTAGTTCTGGAAATTTTTGACCATTAACTATTTTATTAGTAAAACACTTAAAAATTTCAATTGGACAATCAACTGGTAGTGAATTTAAAAGAAAACGAAGCCTTTAATGCTGCAATTCAAATTACAAATGTTCACACCTCGAAAGCATGATATTGCTATAATTAGAATTTTTTACAGTTATTTCCTAGCAATCATCTCATAAAGGGTCTAAACTACAACTTAAAGCATGCTCCCCATGCTCCTTGGAGATGCATTTTCTCAGTATCACCAACTGATACCTGCCTCTTAGCAATTTCAATTGGGCCTTACTGTAAGAAATGGGCTTAGAATTTTACTTGTTAAAACTGATATCCTAAAATAAATATTTTGATAAAATGCATATATCCAAAATATCTGCGAAAATAGATTACGATAGAAATCAAAATCAATAAAAAACTTTAAAATTGCATTGGATTGTAGGTACGCATTAAAACTCTTTAACGTGTCCAATGGAGCCTATCTGACTGTCAGCTGGTGGCGCACATAACATTTCAAACTTCAATTAGATTATATATTAAGATAAATATGCGCATTAAAGCTTATTCATTTAATAAGAAATATATAAGGAAATATATTTTTCCAAGAGTTAAGTCATAGGACCTTTGAATAAATGATAAAAAGTAATCAGAAAATTATAAATCAAACGGTACTGGGTTAAATGCACACTTATGCTCATTACAGTATTTTATGCATTTTTAATGCAGTGACTTTCCTAAAATCATTGATACCCTGAAGACCATTGCACTCGAGTCGCCATTCAGAGTTTCGGATATTTACTTCGACTGACAAATGCAGTCGGCGATATTGGTTTTAATTTTTGAGTAGTCTTATAATTTGAAACTTTTACTTATTCCTAAGGCTGAAGAGATAGATTTTTGTAGAAAGCTTCTTAATAATTCTGTTACATTTAATTTTTTATAGAAATGCAAGATTCTGAGGGTAGTTAATATTTTTATTTCAGTGTCGTTTTCTGCACTCAGAAAACCAAGGAAATAAACAGGAAATATTTTGGGAATTTTTTATTAAATGAGACAAAAATTAGCAGGGTTTTGCTTTCATTTCTCCCAGTAAAAGTTAAATCTCGTCTCGTTTAGTTATTCCTTAAGTTTAAAAGTTGTATTTTCTTATTCTTTTACACTTGGTATTTGTAGGGAGGAATTAATATTTCGAATATGGAATACTTTTATTGTGTTTACATTAAAAAGCGTGAAGTAAAATGCATTACAATATTATTCAATTAAACAGATTCTCTAAGCAAAATATTTACCTACTTCAGTATTAATTTCTTACTTTTTCACTTCATTCAAGAGCGATTTTTTTTATCTCGAATATTAACGGTTTCTTTCACTGAACTGTACAATCGGATTGAGTGAACCATCATAGCTTTAGTTTAAAAAATATTTTTTTATTGTTCTTCAGTTTTTTTACAATTTTATCTTATGCTAGTGACTTTCAGATTCAATAAAATTAAAAAATAATAATTTATTTAATATTTATCATGTATTTAGTATGTTTTCCCTTTATCATTAGAATTTTATAACTACCTGCAACTTTCAAAGCTTTACAACTTTCTATTCAAATAGGTTTTTGTTCCATTATTCCATAAAGTTTCCACAAGTAAAGATGACATCGATATTATTTATTGAATTCACTGAGTTGAATCATTCAGTGTTGTATATACTCGTTAGTCCAAATTTAATTTTGATGCAGTTTATCTTATGAAAATAAAATCTTATTCTCTTTATTAAGAGTTTTTCCAAAATTTACCATGCAAACCTCTGCAATGCTTTTGACATGTATATGCGTCATCGCTTGGCTTGAAAAAATAAATTCTGCATTGGACTTTTTAAAATACCTATTTCGTAAATTATAGATACTGAAATTGTCTAACTGTACTGAATGGTTTTGTAGAATTTGTCATCTGAATGCTCAAAATTCATTAAATGATATTATCTCTGCTCATCAAAACTTCCCCCGTTATTTGAAACTATTAACAGTTTCATGATTAACACATGGAGACTAATTGTTCGGGAAAAAAAGAGCAAAATACAAGGAACATCTATATCTTACAATTATATGATTTCTTGATATAAATATTGGGTAGAATGTTTTCAAAATGATGTTTTTCAAATCTGCATCTGCATTCTCTTTTCATTTTTAGGATTGCGTTGATTGCGGTAGGCCCGAACTCCGTACCTTTTGGTTAGTAGTCCAGTAACAAATCCGTTGGGCCAAAAGTGCATTTCTGGTTCGAGGGATGCTGGCTGGTAGATATTGATGGTATTCACCACAGAGTATCTCCCCAGTGAAGCTTTTGCGAACGATAACAACTTGATCGTATTTAATGCGCGTCTAAAGCTTTGAGTCGCTGATAGAGGGCGCCACGACAGTTGATGCGAAGGTTGCGTTTATCCAAGGTCGGACGGGTTACCATTTTAGAAGGTTAGCGAATGGCGCTAGGCCCGAACTCCGTACCTTTTGGTTAGTAGTCCAGTGCCAAATCCGTTGGGCCAAAAGTGCACTTCTGGTTCGAGGGATGTTGGCTGGTAGATATTGAAGGTATTCACCACACATTCATAATATTTCATCATAATATTTGTATATAGAGAATTTAAAATGGCTTCGAATGTAATTTAAGATAAAACAATGCAGTACGGTGTTTTCTTTCGGGATTTATTTGCTGGTATTTTTATAACGACACATTTGAACTCTTCTTTCCTTAAATTGAAATCGAAATAAAATGCACGAGTTTTCTTCTTCTTTATTAAATTAGTTTTCAGTAAGCTATCAAAGATTTATTGGTAACGTTTTAAAATAATTATCAATTTTAGAAATTTCTTTTAAAAATATTTAGAGATTTAGTATTTTTACAAATATTTCATCATTTTTATCTTTGATTGCAGGGTATGTGTGTTTTCTTCTCTCTCTTAGTTTTACATTTTGAAATGAATCGATGTAATTTCTAAAGATTAATTCTTTTTCATGCGAAATTTCTAAGGAGATTTCGGATACATAAGCCAGTCTAGAAAGGGAATTGCTTGAAAGCCAGGGGATATAAACAGGAGGGCCTGATTCTCCTCAAATAAGTAATAACTGAAGATCCCTTGCTCTCCACTGATAGGCTACTTTCATCATTTTGCATTCAGCCTTTTTTTGAAACAGAAATCGAAGCAGATTAAAGTTGGTTAATAGAGTGTCGCCAAGTTATTAGGTTCAACTGTTCTGGAATTACGAAATGATGGTCCTTGAAAATTCCTGTATGCCTGTTTTGTTTTCTTAAATATTCAGTAAGGCTATGATTTGAGTTCCTTATATTGAAAAGTTCTAAATTTACCTTCAAGTCACATTTTCTGACAGATCATTGATGGCACATATAGCCAAAACTTGAGTTTAACTTTCAAGTAAAACAAATTATATACACATTCAATTTGTTCCATATTGTTATCACCAAGCATCATTTATCGTCAAGAATTCTTTTCTCTTTAGGAATTGATATTTTTTGAAATTTATCTCCAATCCGTAATTAGAAGCAGTTCCAAATACACTTTTCAGTCTTTCTAATTCATCAGTCTCATATGTTAGCGAAAGGATCAAATCATACGTGCAAATTATAGTTATATCGTTCCTCATAGAGTCTATAAAATTTATGTGCATGTATATGTGAAATATATAAGGAATGGTTCATGAATCAAAAGATATCTTGTTGATTTCAAATTGATCATCTGGAACAAAAGAAAATGTAATTTTAAGGGTGACTTCACTTCATTAACACGGGAATTTCCATTTTTTTAAATCTAAGGTAGTATACATTTTCACATTTTGAAATTTGCATAAAATATTCTATTGACGGTAAAAGAAATTTATATGTTACTAGTTTCCGTTATATTTTCCAGCAATCAGCGCACCACCTAGTAGTGCCATAATTTTTCTTCACTATTACAGCACGCCTGATATACTTATTATTCTTCAGAGCATACTTTGGAAACCTGCAGTGACCATGTTCCTATCGCTTATCGCAAAATTCAATGTTATCCGTGAAATTCAGCGAAGAGTGCTCTAAATATCGGATTATGTGATTATTTCAAATTCCGACTCAGTTGCTGCCACCATATGCAATAATAATTTTATAAATTATTAAATACAAGGTAAGCAAGATAAGCGCTAATCAGGAACTGAATCTATTTTATTCATTTTACACTTGGCAGTCTGTTGCCAAATGTATGTACTTAGACAAAAAAGTTGATAATTGCCTGATTGGAACCATAGCTCATTGTAAATATAATCACATCTGATATATTAGAGTATAACTGACCTCTTATATGATCAAATATTGATTGAAGGATTCTTTATTTGAGACCCGATTTCCCTACTCCAGATAGTATTAAATTGTTCTTCGATAATTTTGAGTAATAAATTGCTCATTAACAAGAGTGACTGAAATACTTGTGTCTACTAGAGCGACAATCTTTTCTTGTCCAGAAATAGGTTCTATGGGCTCACACTTCCACGCGAGGAAATGTTATAAGTTTGCAATTAAGTGTTTGATTCTCTTAGTGGTTCCGATATTTTTCTTGGTTCTCTTATGGATACCGACGTTTTATAAAAGTTGAGATGATTAGAATCGGAATATTAAGGAGGATTGTAATCATTATATTTATTAATCCCATATTTTCTGCTTTGACTTATCTCTGAGAATTTCCTCTTGGGTTTGTTTCCATTTCGTCTGCGATTATCAACCTTTTATGGGTGTTGCTCAAATTGCCTGAATCTACTTAATCTTTTTACCTCGCACCTGTCTTTAGACTACGCACCAAACAATTTAAGTCTTAGTATCTTTCTCGAATCTTTCTTTTTTCTGCTCATTCACTCTAATAATTAATTGCAGGTTATTCATTAAATAAGTATTCTTTACAATCTAGTGAAGCAAGCTGTTTCATCTGGCCAGCAACCAATGAGGTCACATATGCTTGAAAATGTCGATTTTCAACCAACGCCCATCGTCGTTGAAATAAGTTTTAAGCTGCTTAAATAAATCTCGACAAGTCTTTTCAGATAACTTCCAATCAGAAATTAAAAGCTCTATAGATATGTTGGAGGTTAATTTGAATCTTCTCAATAATAGATTCTTCACATTACATAATTGTTCACTTTCTCCCATGATTCCTTTCGAAGCGATTGCTTCCTGGCCTGATAATAATTATAAATATTAAATATAAGCTGAATGTCATTTCAAGCATATGAAGAGTTTTATTTCATTAATTACCTAGCGTTCAAGTGTTTTCTGTTGTGCTTTCCCAATTTGACTTAATTTGAATGCACATTTTCTATTTTTTAAATTCCTTCTCAACTCTTCTTTTCAATTATTGTAATTCGCTGGTGTATTTTTCAATTATTTCTTTATATCTTTTTTCTTGCTCTATTCAAAAATATTATTGAATATCAATTTATAAAATTCAGAGTAATCAGCAAGTATCAGAGTAATTTAGGATTAAATGGGCCTGTTTCAAAATTGCCGTACCTGTGTCATAAGAAGTATAAGGTAACTAGACACAATTATCCCGTTATATTCACTAAATCCCTTTTTTCTTTCTCTTCGAAGAAACGATATTTTTATAGCGGAAAGAAGGCAAGATATTGCACCAAAAATTGATTGGTGAAAAAAATACATCGATTAATAAGCTCCGACATTATTGTAATTTAACAAACAGGAGTCTTAATTCCTGATCTGAATTAAATAGTTAAGTAAAAAGGTACTAGTTTTCAACTAAAATAAAATTCACATGTTACCATAGATAATTAAATAATTAAATTATTGACATAAATTTGTTGGTTGGTTGGTTCTAATGGCACTTGCCTATGGACAAGCTCGCTGCTGGACCCAGCAGCAGATTTAAGCCGAGTGAAGCGTCTCTTGTTTCAAGTAGCGCCAACTAGGGCCAAGAGTACGACTTTTGCTACACACTCATCTCATTCGCTTGCACAACCCCTTTTTACAGGGGGGCACATTCACACATCTCACAGATAGTACACAGAATAACAACCATGCCCGAACCAGGACTCGAACCCGGGACCTCCTGAACACGAGGCAGACGCGCTACCCCTGTGCCAGCAAGCCGGCTGACTTAAATTTAAATTATAGAAACACACATATTCAGCAAAATAATGTTTAATAATTTCCTTTTATATGCAAAAGATTAAAGTTTATACGATTCTTAAATTCATTTAACCGTTATAATGAAGCAAGAAGTAGTATAAATTCAAAATATAAAAACATACTT
Organism: Argiope argentata; assembly: GCA_026289955.1. Classification (NCBI taxonomy): domain Eukaryota; kingdom Metazoa; phylum Arthropoda; class Arachnida; order Araneae; family Araneidae; genus Argiope; species Argiope argentata. The sequence goes on from JAOUZG010033074.1 coordinate 2,237,805, forward strand.
ATTTTACAAAAAGTATTAAAAATCGTAATTCTATTTCATATGTAAAAATTTAAAGTTGATTTGATTCTTCATTATTTTAAATATTGCAAAATATTTTCACTAAGCATTTTAATGGAAATCGCCCGCTTAATAATAATCATAAAAATTAATCACGTTTTTACTTAGAATGAAGTATATTCCCTTAACTTATACGCATTATTTTAAAACAGAAACAATTGGTTATTTTCATTTGGTAATTACCAATACCCAATATTATTTGTCATATAAAACGATATCATATAAAATAGTTAAGGTTGAAATCGAAGCAATATTGACTAATGAAAGCAGAAAACGATAATCTTTACTTATAATAAAGCTCAATGTATGTGTGTTGGCGTTCTACGGGCCAGACCGTTCGACCTACATCAACGAAATTTGGTACATGTATACCTGGGGGGCTGGGAATGTGCACTTCGGAGCTCTTTTTTGAATTGTTACATAAAATTTTAATTAATTAAAAATATGAGAAATTTTAACGTTTTTTCACTATAACTTCAGAAAATATTACAGCACAAAATTTATTTTAAAACTTAAAAAAATAGCTTTTCAATGATAATGACGTTTTGAACTATAAATTAAAATTCAATTTTTAATGAATTTTTAAACATTTGATTTAATCGTTTTTTCAATAATTTATTTCGTATAAAATAAAAATAAAATGAACATCCTTTAATTTATCTGACGCTTAGATACACTGGAACTTCAATAACAATTACTTCCTCGGGCAGAGTTCATTTCGCAAAAATTCTTGAAAATAATTATGAAATGGTGTAGTTTTATTAAAATAGAGTAAATAAAATCCCTCTCATCAATGAATAAGTCAAAAATATTTTCTTTTTTACTTTGAAATTCTATCGTATGGCTTATTTGTAAAATTTCTTGAAAAATAAAATGCATCAACAAAATATTAGCCCTTTTTCGGGTCTTCCAATTATTAAAAATGATTATTTAAACATAATTTTCCTGCCACTAGACAGCTACAACCAGCTATTCAGATGTTATTACAAAGCAAAATCTGTAGCATTTGTAATATTAGCCTTAAAAGAAATGTTTTTTGTCATTTTTGCTAAATACTACGCCCTTTGCTTCAACTCATGATTTAAAGCGTGAACATTTTTCTGTTGATAGGCATAAAAAGGAGCTTTAGAGCCTTATTTTACAATTGGCCTAATTCCTTAGCATATCAATTCTCACAAGCATAGTTTGTGCTATTTCTTTGGAGGCGTCCCACCTAATTAGTATTCATTCATTTCATTTAACTATAGCTGATTGAATTGACTGGAAATGATTGATTCTTTCTGCTCCATCTAAAAACCTTAAGTATAATATTTTTAATATTATTTTGATATTATAAACATCAACTTTAATACTTTGCAAGAAATATTATACCTTGTTTATTTCACGTCCCCTCCTGAATGAATTTTATCTGTGATAAGAAATTCACAACATTCATTCAAGAATTGGATCACATTTTGATTTTGAATCGATTTTTCTAGTTCAACCGACCGATTTACCTTTGCGAATCTGATGGATACTAAGTGATGCGCTGCAGATACTCTCAAAGGGAAGAAATATTTCTGTGATAATCTTAATCCTTTGGCTCGCTCAAAACTGATATTAGATACACGTTTTAAATAAAGGCAGAAAAACTGGTAAAAAAGGAGAAAACACAATAAGCATTTAAGATTTCAAGTGATCCAAGAAATTAAATATTTTTGTGAGATGTCCCACATGGAATTTATAAAACAATTTGCCTGTGGAAGATTCAGTGGGAAAAAAATGACCGTTAAGTATTTCTGTAAATCAGCGTTTTACAATAAAAATATGAACGAATGTGTGAACTTAGGTTTTTTTGGAGCTTAATAACTTCTAAGCCTTGGAAAAATAAAATAGATAAAAATAAGTAAATAGTAATTTTTCTATGAAAAAGTCTGCCTAACATTATTATTTTAAACGAAATGTATCGTATCATATTGTTTTTATTTGATTTTTTTTCAAGACTTTGCTTTTTTTTAATTCTCAAGACTTAAAGATTTTTAAAAGTAATATTATTATAGACGAGGAGAGTTAATGCTGAGAAATTTTGTGTTTTTACAAAATAACTAATGCCGATTCAGTGAAAAAAATTAAAAGATATTTGCGTATTACAATGAAACAAAGAGAAGCATGTAACATCGGAAAATTAAACATACAATAAAATTACCATACAAAAATAATATCCAAAATTCTTTAAAAAATGACAAAAAAAATTATTATTCTTGTTTAATAACTAGAATGTCTCAAACAATCCTAAATTATAACTATTTCACAAAGAATGATTTACTTTCCAAAATATGATTTCATATCAGGCATAAGTGAAGCTATTTTTTACATTGTATAAATGATAACGAGTTAAAGGTTTGTTTGAAGCATCATTTAAGCCCTATGGAACGAGGGATACTTCTGTTACTGTTTGGAATACGAATAGTTTGAGAAAAAAAAGGAAGGAATATGTACATCATCATAATTATGTATTTATTAATAATGAATATTTGGCCAATGAAAAACGAATTTCTAGGATTCCTCTAGAAATCCTAGGATCTTCAATGCTATTGTTGAACATAACAGTGTATTTTTTAAGTGTTCCTCTTCTTGATCAACTTATATGTATAATTTACTACAATACATTTTATTCTGATTAAAAAAGTGTCCGAGGAAAGTGAACATAAAAAATATTTGAAGTTGTTTAAAATATAATTACTCTTTAGCTTTAATTGCTCTGCATCACTAGTTTGTGAGGCATAATAAAGAAACTCTGAAAATAGTGAAACTCCTTTCAAGTTTATATATTCTTTAATAGAAGTTATCTGCATAAAATATTAATCACGGTAATTACAGGATTTTCAGTTATTGAAAAACACGGAAGATATCACATAAAATTTCTATCCAGATATAAATTACAATTCTGGCTATTAATTAATTACACTATTACTATGAAAGGCTCATATGTTAGAGTCAAAGAAATATTAAATCATTACCCATTTCAGAACCTTATGTAATTTTTTCTGAAAAAAAAATTACGAATTAAAAACAGTTTCCTTTTTTAGATGAACCTTTTAATTATAAAAACGAAGGTAAATGAAGTTTAGCATTTATAGTCAAATGAATTGTTAAAAAGTTAAAGTTATTTCAATTCCAGAAATTAACATATCTCAAAATGTGTTGAATTATTTGACAAAAAATGCTCTAATAATATAATATTAGATCCAAATTAAGTTAGAGTTTAAATTAATTTGTGCATTGATCATTAATAATTTAAAAGTAAACCATTTAAAACACTCTTAATTGACTAAAATCAATCTAATTTGAACAGTGACTAAAACGTTTAGCATATAGCTTATTTATCCTGCTTTGAGGTTGTTCTTTAATTGATTTTTTTTTCAATTTCTAATATTCTGAACCTAAATATGTTTCATTCCCGACAAAGTATTTTTTCCTGTAAAAATGTCTGTTTTAAAAAAATGAGTTTAAGAACATTTTTGTAAATACCTTAATGTTATGAAAAATTGAATAAAAAATATTAAGCAGATGATTTTGGTTATTTTTGAATGGGAATGGGTAATTGGACAGATTTTTCTTTATCACTGATTTATTTACAATTTCAATATTTCATGAATGATGTTCAACCCTTATTTAACCAGAGGAGTTGTTATAGTAAAAATATAAATATTTTTTACTACTTATATGAAGGATCACAGAGAGCCATTAACATCTACGTGAATAATAACGACTTTCTAATGTATCTTTTTCATTTCAAAAGATTATAGAAATAAAAATTACTTTGAATTTTCCCCGCAAACTAAGGTGATTTCTTTCAAACTGCCTTTTCATTTTTCATCTTTACCGGACAGTTTTCTAACAATTGATCGATTCAAAATGAGAGACACTCCATCAATTGGATATTTCTTGCGATTCTACAGATGGTCCTGAAAGACAAACGTCATGCTCTGAAAAGTTTTTGAAACGCCTCATCACGCTTGAACAGATCAATCTAATCTTTCTTCCCTTTTTAGGGCCTGACTACTGGGGTTTGCTAAATCCCGAATGGAAGTTGTGCAACCGTGGTCGGAGACAGTCTCCCATAGACATTGAACCTTCAATTCTTCTCTACGATCCTGGAATGGGAAAAGTGGAAGTGGACAAACAAAAGGTACGTTGAAGGGAATCTGTCGAGTCTTCGTACTGTTTGTTTCCGTCCCTGCGCAAACTTTCTCTTTACTAATGAGATGAAGAGTTGATCAAATAGTCTACCAGATGGTGGAGTTTATTCGTTGTAGGGCAATAAAAAAGGCGGGTATGTCCATCCTCCTTTTCGTAATAGAGGATTCCAGGCGTTGATAAATGAGGAAAAAAGAGCTTGATATACTATACAGTAAGTCGATATAAAACTGCAAGGATCAGCGAAACCTTGAATGTTAAGCAGCATAAAGAACAATTTGTGCCGTCTACGTTTGTTACATGTTGTTCAATCAAATATGAGTGATCAGCTAAGTCAATATGACTAAGCCATTCAGTCAAATATAACTGAATCTTTCGAAAGATATTTATATAGTTTTGATTCATTATTTTTGCCGGATAAAATTTTAATTAAAGTTTTAAAATATTTTAAAAGTGTATGAAAACAATAAAATGTTTCGGAACGTCATTTTATTTATAATTATTCGAATAATCTTAAATGTGACTTTTTCTTTTTGAAAAGTAAAGCTGTAACACTTTAAAAGTATAAAGATATATTATGGCGCTAAATTAAATTAGTAAAACTCTGTTATTGGTAACTGTTAAACCACGATTGCGAAGCAAACCTTTTATGCTGTAAGTCTTTCAACAAATTACGATTGATTGTATCGAATTCAAATAATAATAAATTATAATTTATTATCGTAGTCTTTTTTCTGATTAAGAAAATGAGTGAACTCTTAGAATAGGTATTGTGCTAATATCTATACTCTCTACGATGTTGTTTTATATTTTGAATGGCGATAATATGACGTAGATATCATAAAACTATTGTGCTGCATTTTATGCTAATAGGAATATTTTTTTTTCATATACATTTAAAATGTATTGCCAATAATCAGCATGTCAGAAGAACCGAAAATTAAATTCTAATGACGTGACTAAATACAAATAATTGATTATTTAAAATAAGTATTTTCTATTCATTGTGCGGTCTCTCTCACTTTGAAAATGCATTGAAAAAGAACAGTAATTATAAATATAGCATTATAAGATAAATTACAAAATATTGCATGCCCAAACGGTCAACACAAATTTTCTTTCCTTTTCTACTCTCATAAAACTAAATCTACAAACAGGGTAATCCAGAAATGACGGAAGGTGTTCATAGCCTTGCAACGTGTTATGTACTGGACGAAATAAAACAAAATTTCGCACCATGCTCATTAAGCTATGACGTTTCAACAAAAAAATTAGTACTAAAAATCACTGATAGGGGAAATCCTGGCTGGGAGATAGAAAAGTTTAATATGCAATTTGCTTATACGGGTATTGTGTGACATGACATAGAATATAAAAGGAAGAGTTGTCGAAAATTGATGCCATTCTATAAGAATTCACTCCGTCGATTGCGTTGTCACTAGTCTCAGGAGTCAAGCTATTTTATCAGTGAGATGAAAATGCTAGTGCTGCTCTTCGTGACAACTGCTGTTTAGAGTACCGATGACTATAACTAACGTACGAAGAAGGTTTGAAAGATTTGAAACAACAGGAATTCTCGGAGTGCAACCAGACTGAGGGCATAAAGTCATCAAGCAGGAACAAGTTGAAAAAGTGGCAACAACTGTTATGGATCGGACGATAGCTAATAAGTAGGTTATCAGCACTGCACGTTCAATAACAAGACAAACAGATACTCTGTTCTCGACATTGCAGAGGACATTGCACAGAATATTTTTTATTATTTTATTTGCAAGCATAATTTATTTCAGTGCTTCAATTCTCTTCAAGTCAAATTCATTTAACAAAAAACAGCGATTTGAAATATTGTATGTAAAACTGTAGCTAAAACTTATTTATATAATTAGAATAAAACAGTGCGTTCATATAAAACTAATATTGTTTCTATTAGAAAATTCCAAGCATTGAATAGTTTTCTGGGAAAAGTAAACAATAGATAACGCATTCAAAATCTCTTTTTATTGACATAGATGGTGAAAAAAATTTCCCGTATGAAAGGGTTTTATTAGTGGGATTGATAATTCTCCTCAAATACTTTGTTGTGGAATATCATTTTAAGCTCAGATTAAATAGTGAAATTTAAAGTGAATAAACGTTAATGGGAAATTATACTCCAGTACGATCTAAATTATCTCAGAAATTTCACTTAAAAGTGACTTTTAATATTTATTAATAATAATGCAAAGGTTAAGTTTTATTGATTTTGAGATTTCTTAAGGTTTTGTATTTAAAGTAAAAATACGGAAGAATGATTAATTTTTGTTTTACATTTCATATTTATAAGTAATGAATTATAATATACTTTTGTTTTAAATTAAAACTGAATGCCTAAGGGATAAACGTAAGAAAAGTTTTCATTTTTATGCTTCGAATTTCCATCTTGCAGTTTGTTAGTTTTTTGAACATTTTAGAATATATTTTAAAGAAAAATGGAGACTAAAACAAATTAGAAAACGTTTTAGGATTTATATTTACGTAGTTGCTCTAGAAAATACCCAAGAATATGACGAAGAAAAATGTTAAAGAACAGAATCAAATTATGACGTCATGGCTATAAAACCAAGCTCGAATGAAGGTTTTATCGTGATTATTCAGAATCTTAGCGTTTTTCATAGAAAAAGCTTTAATCAAATCCTCCTCCCCCCAAAATCGCTTTAATTTCTGAGAAAATTACCTCCACGTTTGTTTAATGCAATCGGAGTTTTTCTGCTTCTTGTTGCCTTGATAGACTCTTAGTTTTTTTAAAATTTAAAACTGTTGTTAAAATAGGGTTTTGAAATTAATTTTAAAGACATCCAAAAAAGAGTATAATTATCAGATAAGACAAAAGATTTTAAATCATTGCTTGCTACTTTCTTATTAGGATATTTTAATTCAATCCAACATTTCTCAAAATTTACCAGAAATCATTCCATGATTTTGAATATACAATTTTTCTCATCAATGATGAATGAAATAATTAAACATCTTTTACTTATTAGTGCAAATTTTTGACATAAATGCAAATCATTTTCAGTTGAATGCAGTGCTCCTATAGGAATTTTAATGATTCCTAATAATGGATAAAACTGGCTTCTAACAGCCCCATAGCCTATAATATTATTTGTAACGGTGATTAGGCCAATCATTTCTACCCGGGCAGTGTGGGGCTAATTCTTTGCATTTATAGTTCAACCAATTTTTTTCGAATGTTTACATTATAGTATAAGACATTTTATAGCAAAATAAACTAGATTTCTTTTCATATTCCATACTTTAATTCTCACTTTTAAATTCGTAAGTCATCTTGTTTTCCAGTCTTCTAAAATTGTTGATTTAAATTTTATCTTTCAATGATTTTTTTGTCCATTTTCTAATGACTTATTTCATATTTCAAGTTAATAATGTCTATTTTTACTGAAATCAGTTATTATTCTTTCTCGTTTACTTGCGAGGCTAGTTTCCACATGTCTTAACATAATTTTCTTTACAAAAACACCCATTTTTCTTTCAGATCATTCCAGAAATTAAGACAAAAATGAAACGTAAATTTATTCCTTTTATTTTAAAATTCTAAAATACAATTTAAAGGGAAGAAATGGAAATTTTTATTTTCTTTCGGAAAAAAATGACGTATTAATTTGTCGAACATTTTCAGGGAGCTAAGCACTTAATTATTATTAATTTAATCATACAGTGTTATATTAAGTTATTTATGGTGAAATGCTTGCATTACAGACAGTGGGATGTTGAATGTAAGAAAAATTATTCCCATTTTCTTCTTTTTTTTCTTAATCTTGCTGTATTATAAAATAAAAAAAATTGTAAAAAAAATAAGATTAAAATATTTTAAAACAATCTTACAAAATTTACGATGTTTTAAAAACACTGTTTTGGACTACTTAGGTTAAGACTATTTTAAATATAGATTTTGAACTTTATTTTTATGAATGAAGATAAAAAAATATTTAATATTAAGGAGAAAAATCCATCGATGCTTTTCATCCCTCATCGAAATGAATAATACTGCAAAAGTATTAAGATACTTCCAAAAAAAATTACAACTTTAAATGAACATTATCAATCATTTTAATAATTTAAAGTTGTTGCCTAAATTTGTATTCATTTTTCAATAGTTTTGCATTGGATTTCTTTTAATCACTTCTTGATTTGAGGCTATACAAACGCTCATCTAGATATCTTATTTACGATTTAAATGACGTAGACGACGCATAATCCATTTAAACGTGAGAGCATTGCCCAATTTAGATTCCTGAAATATGAAGTATGTTTTGATTGAAATCGAAACATTCGCGCCACTTGCATAAAACAAAGAATACACAATTTTTTCACTTTAAAAATATAAGCTAAAGAGAAATAAAATCGATCTCCGATCCCCCTCCTCGAAGGCACGCAGGTAAACCATAAAAATGAATGACTGGATCACCGCATCAGCAACACTGTCGGGAACTGTGGTTGAGTTTCAAGCGATATCACCGGCCACGGTACAGCCCTTATCGTAGGAAGTATTTCCCATGATAGATAGAAGGAGTCAGATCCCCACCTATTTGTGTACACTCCAGGGAAATCAGATTCAGCCATCATTCCAGAAGCATCTCTTCAGCATTTCAAGTCCATCCGCGGGAGGATATTTCTAAAGACAATTAAAAATTCCATATAGCCAGAAATAAGCCATTCGATTTGCACACTTTTTTTATTTAAAAATTATAGCAGAAATTTTAATGTCCGCAAAGTCATTGTGATGTTTCAAACAAGTCGTTGATTGTAAGAATTAAATGAAGGAATTTAAAAAAAAGCAAATGATTATTGGTTAAGGTTTACAAACAAGCCAATCTAACAGTTTATCATCTCTTCTTGAATTCAAATTGCAAGATAGGTATATTAAGTAAACTTTTGAACTAGAATACTTTTATTCTAATGATTCTCGTTCTTTATATGGAAGGTATGCTTCCCGAGTAACAGATTTAGGTAAGGTTTTTAGTCTTTCATTCCAGATTACAAAATATCTTCATATCATCTATTTACAGAAAGTCACACAAATAAGTTATTATTTAAATAATAAATGACGTGATTGGGTTTATTTGATAAATTGAATTAAAATCGAATAAAGTTATGCCAATCGAATTTATTAGGTTTCATTACTTAATTGGGAATTCCAACAATTCACGCGCGTTCCTTTCATGTACTTTTACAATCGACCAATTTCCTGTTGGCAAGGATGGAATTTGTTATTCGCTTAAAACTATATTAGAAATATAAAATTTTATTCACCATGATGAATTGTTTCAAAGCAATAATAATTATTTCCGAAAATTTAATTATCAGTCAATGAATTCATTTCAAAATTTTTTGATTATTATGTTAATATGTTTAGGAAAATATTGATTTCACAATTCCGCGAGATTTATAATACCTAATTATAAATGAAAAAATAAAAAGGTACAAAGCCTTACTTTCAGCACAATATAGAAGTATGTATGTTTTTCTTTTCAAATGCTTTTGAAATTAGTATATTTATTATTTCTAACAGGTCAACGGCACTTTGAAAAACACTGGCCACAGCGTTCGATTCCGTTTGGATCCTGCCAGCCCGGCAGTGATGGTGAATGGCGGACCGTTATCATATAAATACCGAGTACATGAAATTCTTTTGCATTACGGAAGAACTGATGACAAGGGATCGGAGCACACCATTTCCGGTCACGCGTTTCCTGCAGAGGTAAGTGCTCTTCTGGAAATTTGCGCTGTGATATGATTTTTGTCTTGTAGGAACATATTAGGATAAAAGCTTTGCTTTCTCGATGATTGAACCAGTTATCCGACGTATTAAATTACTAAATAAAATCACGCAATCATCGAGCAGAACATAAGGAACGTTAGGTTTAGATGCACATCACTTTTACAATTAACCATTAGGCCGAAATGGGTGGAATTGTTCGCTGTATTTCTTTTACTAATTTATTAAAATTATAACACGAGCTTTTTTCGATCAAAAGAGAGTAGTAGAATACATTAGTTAACAAATTTTATCATTTTGAATGCTTAGTTAATGAGAAAAAATAATGATATTTTATTTAAATGAAAATAATAATAAGTTTTAATAATTTTGTGATTAATTGTTTTTAACTCTATTTAATGATGAAAAAATATTCATATAATTATGCAGAAAACTAAGCACTCTAATTACATATATTTTCGAAGGGTAAAAATTCTAAAGTATAAAAGCAATTATACATGACATGTTTAAAAAATGCTGAACTCGTTTTCCTTGCAGTTTTCACAGTAAATAACACTGACACAAATATATATAAAACTGTCAAATAGGTTTAAAAATATAATTTTTAAACTCTAATTAACAACATGAAATGTTTTGCATGCATTCTGTCAGCACATGCATCTTATTAGAGATTCCAAAGGAGATCTCGAAATAAAATTCATGACATTTAAAATTTTGCTCAAAAGAGAGCTTCTGAAGAGAGAGAAAAATTACGTTTCCTTTCTGTATTTAAAGTCAAAGCATGTTGTTCGTCCTGTGAATGATAGAGTTTTCTTTAATCCAACAACATGGTATCGTTCATAAAAAGGGGCAGTTCAAGGACAGGTTCCAGCTATAATAAAAATTTTGCAGCACATAAGTTTTATCCATTATTTATTTGGCTCGCATGTAATATCTAAATTCGTTTTAATTTCCTGCTCTTTGGCTGAGGTCCTTTTCATCCTCAATCAAAGATTAGGGAAAAATAGAAAAAATACATGACATTCATCATTTCCTTTCAAGGAATGAAGAAAACTTCATTATTTTTCTAAGTTTGTGAATCTCCTTTGTCCTAATTCTCACTGCTTGAACAAGAGCATTTAAAAACAATCTCAATATTTTTCAGGTTTATTTCAGCAAGGAATTTAAGGAAAACGAGCCGTAGGAGAAAAGAGTAAACAATTGTTAAGTATTATCCAATGTGTAAAATATTTCACAAACTATTGTCGATTAATTTGTATTATTTTTTTTTAATTTAAAATAAATTTTTTGACAGTTTGTACTTACAAATGTTTGAATGTCTGAAAGAACATTCTTTCAAAATTTCAATAATCTGAATATTATTCTGCTAGATCTAATTTAAGATAAGAAAAAATAGCCCTGATGGAGAGAAAAATACAGATAATTTCTAGGATCATAATTTATTAAAAAAATATTTAGTAAGTGGTTATAGTGCCTCTTATATGTTTTGTTATTCCTTCTAAAAGAAAAACCTAAATTTTAATTACTTTAATTTCTATTAGATATATATAATACCATAAATGAGTAATTATTCTTTCTTTTTCATTTTTTGCCCTATAAAGAGAAGAATCATGATTGAAATTTTTTTTTATTCAAGAACTATTCATAGGAAATTTTAGTTGTATCCACATTTAGGACTCATAGAGTTTCTTTCCTCCCTTTCTGAATTTTTTTTTCAAGTTATGTCTATTTATAAATACCTGAAAATAATAGTTAAGTTCCTGAAATCGTTCGAAGGATTCAAAATGGCTCGATATCTTTAAACCCATAATTTTAGATCTGTATTATATTTCTGAACTTAACTAAAACTGTCCTCTCGCCACTCATGTGATACAGTAATCAATCGTCACTCATGTGATACAATAATCTGAAAAGGTAATGATATCTTTGCTCGAAGTAAATTCAAAAGAGATTTCACTTCAAGTAATTTTTATCAATACCAATAAATATTAATATATATTTATACATATAACAATATCCGTACATTTGTATGTATATGAACTGAAGACTTACATTGATTTTTAAATTATTTCGTTACTTCCTTCATATATTTCGTTACTTCGGTTTTACCATCTTTATCAAAAGGAAATATCTTTATTGTGAAGGTATGTTTAAACTGTTAAGTGTTACGAAAAAACTACATATAAAGTTCAAAATATATAAAGAATTTTTCCATAATATTTACTTACATTTCCTCAATTTCAAAATTTAAATATAATACCTCAACAATTCATAACTGTCAAAAGGAGATAAAACAAATAAATTTTATTTCTAATGAGGTTTTAAGATTCGATTGATTTCTTATTAAAATTATTTTTATTCAAATGAAATCCTAAGTTTGAAAGTAAATCAAAATAAAACCATTAAAAGTTATTGAAGTGCATAAATTATGTTGATTATTTTATTAATCTCATTTTAGCATGCTAAATTTGAAAGGTTTTCTTTGGGAATTTTATTTTATTAATCTTTAGTTTAAACCCAATCATAAAATATTTTTAACATGTTTAATAGGTTCGAAGACCATCCAAATCAAACTTTTTTTTTTGAAATCTTGAATATAGGTTTCAGAAATCATGTGTTTACATAGAAAAATATTTTGCATAAAAATAAACATAAAATTTTGAAGGCCTTATTTATTCTATTTTAAAAAGTAGGATAATTACTTTAAGAAGAAATCATGTTTTGTAATGAATATTTTCCCTTTCATATAACTGAAATGAACAAACCATGTTTCAATAAACTTTTCATGTATTTACAAAAATGATTAATAATAAAGTTGCTTCTAAAGCTAAATTTTCTTTTGAATCTTTAAGTCTGTTTCAGAGTATACTACACTGCAGAGAATGATGATACTTTAGTATAATTACATTAAATAAAGGTTGATTAATAAAGGTTATAATTACATTAAATAAAGGTAGAAATGTTAATTATAAATCGTGTTAAATTAACTTCATTCACTTTTTCTGTCAGCATCAATATCAGTTTTCCTTAGTTATGCATATAATATAGAGAAATACAACGTAGTATAAACACTAAAAGTAAATGCTTCAGGATTAAGAAAGAAAGAAATATTTCATTTCTAATTTTAAGGAGATTTTCGTACTAAAATTCCATTCGAGTAAAATAATTCAAAAATGCTAAAGAATTATTTTGCTAAAAGGATATTGTATTCGGATGCATGAGTTTCAAAACTTCTTCTGTTTTCTATTATTTTCGAGAATATAAAAAAATGAAGTTGGAATTTTTTTCTAATTTATGGTTTAAGGGAAAGGGAACATCTGATCTCGCACTACTTTGATAAAAAAAAATTCTAACATTGCTGAAGAAGAACTTATTTGAGTATACACCATTGGTCAACGGAATTTTTAATGCATATCGAAATTCAAACGAAAAGTAGAAATAACAGAACTTTTTTTTCATTTTCAGTTATCGTTAAGATGTATAAGTTATCGGGCTTCTTTTTTAAAATTTGAAGAATAAAAACTATACATAAAAATCTGAACTAACATATTTGTAATTTTTAAATTTCACGATTGAAAATAACTCCCTTTTAGAATTAAAAAATACTTGTAAATTTTACATAAAAAATTTATAATTTAAATATTTGAGAAAACGTTCAAAGCTAGTTATTATTATTTTTAAAAACCTCTATTATTTTCCAAGGTACATGAATCCAAGCATTTACTAAAAAAATCAATAAGCTATTTTAACGTAGCATATATAATGCTTTCATTTATGCTAAAATTCTACAGATAGTTGAAAAATGTTCTCAACAATGCAGTAATTTATTTCTTGGGTTTATTCTGGAAAAATACACTTTCATTACTCTTGGAACAAGTTAGTAATTCAGACATTGTATTCTGAAATACTTTTTTTATTTTATTGCTAACTTTTCTGTTCAGTATGAAATATGTATTGTTTCATTACTACTAATCTGAAATAATACATACTTCTTATGATATTCCGAAAATAGAGTAAATTGCATAATTGAAATCCATTTTAATACTTTTATATAAGAAATGCTTTTTTAAAAAGCCAAGCCAAAATCACCTTTTACACCAAAAAAGGAGACCATATTTTGTTTATGTGTAATATGTATGCTTTCTAAAAAGAATCTCTAATAGAGAAAATGAATAAATATTTAATAAAAAGCACAAAATTTTTCAGAGCACCTTAATATATATTTCAACTGTTATATATTCACCAAATTTTTAAAGAAGTGTTGAAATAAATATATGATTCCTAACAAATAGTAAAATAAATTAAATATGCAAAAAAATATTCCATTTTCAATTATTTTAATATTGTGAACTAAGTGCATGTTCTTCACAGAAAAGCTGCTACCACTGAGAGGCATAAAATCTAAATTTTGAAAACTGGAATAGATCAATTAACATTTCCTATTCGATAAGCAGCTTTATATTTGTTGTAGATAGTTTTAATACAAAATTTCTAGAAACAAATGGGCTTTCCTTTCAATGTAAGTACAATTTTTAAATCTTTTTTTAAATGCTCAAAATAATTACTTTTAAGAAGGTAAGTGGAATTTCTGATTTTCCTTAAAAATCCTACACTTTCAACAAAATGAAGTCAATAATTTCCATATCTTGAACTCTTCAGACTGATTTGGCTAAAAATTGACTAGAAAACTAAAAATGATCGCACTAATCTCACTAATCTTGTATAAAAATATCCAAAAGAAATATCCTGTATAAAACTTCACAAGATCCCTTGCAACGCGTTGTCTGAAACGATATTACCTATGGTATATGCAATGAAATGTTATTGCTTGGCAATCTCAAAAGAAATTTAACTACAAAAATATATTTAACCGCATTTTCTTATCATTACACTAAGCAGCTTTTGTATATTTTAAATACTTTAAATTATTTTATTTAATAATTTTTTTTGATAATACGCAATCCCAAAATCAATTTTTGTAAATTTACCGCTAGACAACGCATCTCCTATGGAATCCTAATTCAATTACACAGTTTAGTTAGCTCTGCCTATGAGAAAATAATCTTTTAATAATTTCACGTTTTTAAAATTCCAAATCTCTAAGACAATAGAAACTGAAAAAAGACCCAAGTACAAAATTTCAACTTTGAAAAAATGAAATATGCCAAATTTAATAAAATTGTAAAAATAGCCTAAATGGACCTAAAACTATATTTCCTCTTATCAGTTTGTCATTATTGCTGTTTGATTTCAAAAATTTAATTTTTAAACAGACAGTTGTTGAAAATGTGAAAGCTCATTAAATTATAATGCCTAACATTTTAAGATTTACAATACTTTCTCTAGAGATGTTTCGTAAACGAGAAAGTTAATTTACATTGTCATGAAAGTGAGCAATTAAAATAAAGCCTACACAGGTATTAGGCTCTAAAAATCTCTATATACAATCTTAATCTATACAGGTATAAAAAGAGGAATTTGAGTAACCGAGAGTTTTACCAATTAAAGGTTTATCTTTAATTTTTTTTTGTCTTGAACCTCCAGATGTTTCTGTTTAATACTACCATCTTACAGCATTCAATGTGTTTTAACATAATTCTTACTTAGCAAAGATTTATTTCTCCATTTTCAGATGTTTAATGAACCAACTCCTTAAAACTTTGAAAATTATTACCAGTTTACGAATGAAAATAATCAACTTGCCATTTCTTTTAATTGAGTATCAATTCACAATGACTTGTAGTAAATATTTGTTATTTCATATAAGCATGTCCTCTTTTATGCTATTTGTACACAAGAATTAGGGAAATTGTATTTACCAAAGTTATTCCATTATATTCATTGAATCTTTTTCATATTAGTTGGAAAGAAATTGAAGATGCATTTTCATTTTCTTTGAGTTCTACTCAATGTTTGAGTTTTTATTCCTGATACATTTTTTGGAATAACTTTGTTCAACCCAGATTTTAGAGGAGAATCAATTATAACTTCAAGGGGTCTTAAAGAATGGTAAGCATTTTAAAACTTGAGTTTATAGAAATATTTATTACTGATAAATATATCATTATTAAACGTTAAATGGTAGGCAGAATTAAGTACCAAAAGCTTCGCAAGTAATTAATAGTAATATAAAAGTCATTGACCATTATTAAATGAAATAATTCTCTGATTCCCTAACTGCACTATAATTATTGATAATAGGCAGGCCGTGAAATCAATTTAGTTACAACCATAAATAATTTGTGGGGTAATAGTACGGACTTTAAATAATTAGAATAGATCTAGAATAGTTAGAATTTCAGAAATAATCTTAAATTAGTAATAATAATGATAGTTTCAAATATTATACAGAAAATAAGCCAATATATTAAGAGTCTATAAAATTTGTAAACATGTTATTAAGTAAATTATTCAGGAAACAACGGCTTTTTTAAAACGATGCCTTTAGAGAAAGTGTCAGATTTTTTTCCATATTCATATTACAAAGAAGTTGATTCCACAACTCCTAACTGCATAGTACTTAGCACACAGTATATCGTCCAACTTGAGGGAAGAGAAGTGAAAAAATTAAAATTACGAATTTGAAATATCTACATGAGGATAAGTTGTCTAATTCAGAGCTTATTTGTAAACAAAATCTCAGCTAAATCAAATTATATCCTTGAAGGCCTAAACAGCTTAATATTTTGTTTAAATTTTCAAAAAATTGGTAAAAGCAGATTCATAAAAAACACCTTTGATTTGTAATCATAAATAGCTCAAATCAAGCTGCCTAAGAAATTAACATGGAATCAATCCTTAAATGATCTAGGGGAATCAGAGAGCTTTCAGGTATAAAATGAGAAATCGCTTCCTCGGGGATACTTCATGTTTTCTGTTTTGCCAGTCAGCATCTACTGCGTCCTTTCTTCAAATTGGTTGCCTGAATATTATTCAAACGCATTTCATTAATTTTTGTTACTTGATTTAATTATTTTATTTTAGGCTATTTTTGCTCTCATTCAATATATTTCTTGTTATCATGCGTTACTTAACACATTCCCCGTTCCTTTTGACTCAATGGCAGGATTTGTATCCAGTGTTGGTACTCCTGAAACCTTTAAATTCTACCAACTACCTACTTTAATTCTAATTCTATCTATATTAAGATTTTATAAGATATATTTTATATCTAAAACAAGAAATTTTAAGAGAAAACAAACTAAAATTTGCTTTGGCTGATGTGTATTCACAATTAATAAAGAATCACAAAAGTTTATGTGGAAGAAGTTAAATTCCTATTGTATTGAACCAAAAAATAAGGATAAAGTAAGAAAATATTGTAAAAAATGTCATGATATTAAAGAGAGTCATGTTTTGAGATGAGAAGGAGTGGGGCAAAAGTTTCGAATAATGTCGGGTCATCTAAAAAATCAAAGTAGGAACATCTGTTTGATATTCATTATATAAATGAAAGAATTTCTTGAATATATCAAAGAATATTTCGAATAATTGTAATTGGAAAAACTGATATTATAACTAGTATAATTTTTGAAGTGATTGCAATGAAAAGGAAAGACAATGTAAGAAAAATGTTCAAGTGTAAGATAGGGATGGAAAAAAGCTAAAAGACTTTATCCTTTTGCTAAAAGGTATTTTTTAGATTATCCAAATTCTTCTAATACAAGTGATGATATTGTTTATGAACATAAAAATGGGAAAGTAGAAACGCATTTATAAACTAAAATTCTCCTCCAACTTCGTAAATGAGAAATAAATTTCCAAAGGTAGCATAAAAACTGGTGTATTCTACAGATCAGATTCAACTCATAAATGCAGGGGTGAAAGATTTGAAGTGCATTTACCAAGGACGATTCTTCTAAAGTAGTCGATCGTATCAATATCAGAAAGGAAAAAAAAAACTCTAATGGACTTGAAAAATAAAAATATATTCTTTGAGATTCAAAAATACAAGACTTTCATTCAGTTAAAGGAAAGAAATAAGGAGAGCTAACAAGTGAATAAATGAAGAACATGTTGCACTACTTAAAGAACTTGGCACAAAATATGTCGGGAATATTTCTTAGTTTGCTGTCCTCATAACATTAAAACAAGTACTTTTTTTCAGAAAAAAAATGTTAAATTTTCTTTTCTATGAGACAAAGCGGTGACTTTCTTTGTGACAAAGCGGTGATAAATATATGTTCTAAAATCAGTACCATACTACAACTTGAACAATTCTCGTTGGAACATCCTTTGTGATGGTTTGTTTATTACACATAAATAAACTACCATTACACCATCCATTGCAACATTTGGACGAAATAACTGTTGGATCAAGAGAATATAGTGAGAAAATTTGAACAAAACTAGAATAATAGAAAGAGATCCTTGCCACAAATTTCGGTAAATAATTGATGAGCTTAGTTATGATCAATAGCCTCTCTATGAAATGGGCATTGGAAATTCAAACGGAAATATTTCTATACTCCACCAAAAAATAGTTATTCATGTTCTTAATGATAGAAATGGAAATTTTTAATTATACTTGATCTAAATATCCATAGAAGAAAATTTTAACAGACATACGTATGCCCTGCTGTAGGCATCCGCATGCAGCTATAGGCATGCACTGTGTTTAATATCAAAATGAACACTTTTGTAACGTAATAAAAAAATTCGCACTTTCGCATGAAAAGTTGAAAAACTCTGCAGAGAAACGCGTATTTTGGTCACTGAAGTCACTCAGCTTTCAATGTTGCCTGAAAACTGAAAATAGGCATTCGAAGAGTTTTGAAATATCAGAAAATGGCTAAAGTCAATAACTTTGTGTAAGCGTACGATGTTAAATTTCAAAATAAAAAAAAAGTCTTCAGTTGGCAGAAACATGCTTTGAATTAAACGGATATTGATTGAAATAAAGTGACTACTTATGGCATTTATGTCTGCTAATGATGTTAATTTAATAATTTCGGATATTCCTGATGGAATTCTTCTTTAAGATATCCATGACCTTTACAAGCAATAAAAAGTTAAATTAATTACTGAAATATCAGCAGTTTTATGCGGTAACGATGCACAATAGTGAATTAAAAAATCACACCATTAGATTTACATTGCCAAAATTTGAAATTATATGTCAATCTTGCAAAGTTTTATATTCAAA
This sequence comes from Argiope argentata, assembly GCA_026289955.1. Classification (NCBI taxonomy): domain Eukaryota; kingdom Metazoa; phylum Arthropoda; class Arachnida; order Araneae; family Araneidae; genus Argiope; species Argiope argentata. Next base: position 2,256,962 of record JAOUZG010033074.1, read on the forward strand.
GTTGACCTATTATATTTAAAGACAAAGGGTGAGTGAGTTGAGTTTTGAAGTTCGATATGTATTTTAAAAATTCTTTCCCTCGCTGAGACACCTGTTTGACTGTTGTAACATCCGGTCAGTTTTGAGGTGAATTGTATGACCCTCTCACTTTGTAATTTCTCCAACCTTCCAGATGGGGGATTCCCTCCCTTAATGAAATCGTTTGAACGTTGAGTCGAGTCCAGATATTGATATACACGTGCGCTTTTCGCGCTTCCACGGAAATAAATCTTAAAAGGGAAAGAATGTCAAGCCCTTCGGATGTAAAACTTTCTTTACTATGAAGGGTCAGCAACGAGGGTGGATCATTAACTGGACCACTGGGTAAACTGGAGACCACTGGGGATATTTCTAAATAATTTTGGGTAACCGAAATCTCATGTGCACCTATGTAAAATTGAGAAGCGGAGTTTTGACAGAAGATAAAATGGAAAATTTTGAAGATAGAGGGGGAGCGGAGAAGAGAACTGCTAGAGAAGCTTCGTGTGAATCGAGCTTCTGATTTAATATACACCCGATGTTTATAGATGGATCCCTTGAGCTACCCCTATAATAGCCGGATGTGTTAATAGCCTAACAGCGTTTTTTGTGAGGTTGTTTATCCAAAAGTAATAGAGAAACTGTTCATGTAGAACTATTAACCGAGTTTGGAATATTATCAATCATATCAACCTAGATAAGAACGAGTTGTTTTTATGTATATAAGTCTAAAAATATAGAATCTGTCTTTAAACATTACCCTTTTATTTGATAGGACAGGATTAAGTCATTGCAGTAGTGTCCGCTACATGGGGCAATCGGGGTTGTTTTCATGTTGAAAGCAAGCGAAGTATAATAAAATAATTATTAAATCTTCAAAATTGGCAGATTTCTGTGTCAAAAGCGCTGCTAAAGATTATTTCATAGAAAGCTGAAATTTCACATTCGTGAATATATTTATAAGGAGGAAACTTGTCCGCATACCGACTAATAAATTGAGAGAAACACTTTTGGCGAGGTTTTCACTTCAACCTATTACACGTGCCAATCATGTCACGTAGAAAACCTTTTTTTTTCCTATAAGATGAAGAACTAGTTTCAAAATGAGTTTGAATTAGGAAATTTGATTCTTCCTGAAGCCTGAACTAAGTCTCAGTTGGCTCTACAGCTTGAACATAATATAAATAAGCCTGAGAGGATTCTGCATAAAGAGTTTTATTTAATCGTCCACAACAATTTCATTTTATTAATAGGAAAATTCAGAAATTCACAGATTTCTGAATATCTCCTAAATTATCTGAATATATACTAATATCAAGTAATGCAATAAAAAAATCAAGCAACAGAAGTTTTACTTTAATTGAGGAAATAAGAAACATATGAAAAGTCAGTATAAAATTATGGTAAATGTACTATTGTGTAAGAGATCATGGGTATAAAACAAATTGTTGTTGTTTTCAAGTTCAAATTCCTTCAGAAATATTAAGTAAACAATTTTGGAACAAAACAAGATTGGAAATTTCTGTGCAACTAACGGCAAGTTACTTTAATTTTTCTTATCGAAGCAAAATTTTACTGCTTGGTTTATATACTACTACTCTAATATGATGGAAATCATAAAGAGGTAAAGTCTAAATGAGCATCATATGTACATTACTGAAAACAAACAATTTTTTTCTTAAAGCAAGATAACTAAAAATTGTGCAAAATCAAAAAATAAGTAACTGTAACTGTACTTAAATGCGCAGTAGATATTAGATTTACTATCCACCTCAGAGAAAAAAGTTTATTTGAAAAATATATATATAAACTTTGTTTCATTGTATCTAAAATTTAAATATAAACCTATCTGAATCTATTTAGTAAATAAAGACAAAATTAAGAATACACTTTAAGATAATTCATGAACAAAATGTACAAATATGCAAATCATTGTTATTTTTGCCGGATCTAAAATCTGAAACCATTATATTTCTGAGGAAAATTTTGTACATTGTGAATGCATCAATCGTCATAATTTGTAACAATGATTTTTTTAAAATTTTTTTTCTTCATCGATAGAGTGTCAGTAATATTTTTTCTGTGTAATTACTCTCCAACACTATAGTAAAGGAAAACGTTTCCTGCTCGTTTTTTTATGATTTGTCTAGTAAAAAGTATGTAGTTTTCGAAGACCTGCCAGTTTGCTTATTAATACATTTTCTTTACTGTCTATATTTAGTTACGATATGTTCACTCTTTTTCATTTAATTAAAATTACTGAATAATGAATATGTGTATTTCATTTCCTGTCATCCGCTTGCATTTCTTTTTTTTAATAATAGATGGATTCTGAATATTAAAATTATCACTGTGCATTATTAAAATATTTTCTTTTTCTGAAATAAATATATCAAATATTTTTGTCTGAATAGCTTATTGCTGCTCATTTTATTTTGTTGAAAGTGTATTTTCATTAAATAAATATGTGGCAAATCAGATAATAGCAGTAAAATAAATACCTTCCTTCTAACAGAACTTTATTTTATTCCAGTTGCAGATTCTAGGTTATAATAATCAAATATACGACAGCATGGCCGAAGCTATGCCTAAAACACAAGGTGTCGTTGGAGTAGCAGTCATGGTTCAGGTAGGGGAATTTTATTTATTTGGACATATTTTGAAGATTATCTTCCGATTTGTTTCAATTGATTTGTAATTGAGTGATAGATATTGGAAAATCATACGCAATTATTTTTTGAAAACTATCGATCAATACATTTATATAAACTAAAAGATTTTCGGTAACAGAGGATTTAGCTAATGTCATTATCGTAAGGATGTTATCTATAATAAAGTAAATAAAAGTAATGTCCAAATTTACAGGTGAAAGACAATTTTTTTGTTTGCTGGAGAGCGTTTAATTTAATTAAGTACCCCCAAATAATCAATATTTTTTTTTAAAAAAATTTCTAATATCTAACGTATGCATTAAAAATATTCAAGAATAAAAATTTAATTTGAGAAATTATTGGCCTGTAATAGAAGGCCCGTTAAAAAATTTTAATCTAATTTAAAATATTTTTTTGAATAAATATTATGCTGAAGCTTCTATAAAATGGCCAGCCTAATCAAATATCAATGCATTATCTTAAGTTCCCGAATGTGCTGCGTTGGTAAAATTAAGCATCAGGTAAAGTGATTATTTCTTTATTTCACTCAATGCTCCAAAATTCCTATATGTAGAAGATTTTATGCCAAAGGTAAGGCTATGAGACAAAATAGTGATAATAAATAAATAAATCATATAAAAGTATTACAATAATTGCACCATCTTTGAATTTCAAATTTTTATACCTAATGTTTATGAAGTATATAGTTAGAAATTAGCATTAGATTTAAGTACATTTTAAATTTTAAATTCTTAATTACTGAAAAAAATAGAAGATAATGCTTAGAAAATTTCGACAAAAAACGAAGAAAGTAGAAACTAAATTGATTGCCATTCTATAAAACATCATCGTGCTTTTTTATGGACGGTTTGTTACTATCGAACAGAGGGTTGAATCTAAGATCATAATTTGTAATTTGAATTTTTAGAATCAATGAGAAGGATTTATTTCTACTTTTTAAATCCTTGTGATGGAAGAAGTATTATTATTATTTAAAATTAGTTTTCCTTGGAGAGGAAAAAAATTAAAAACTCAGTGGCTATCTATTACAAATGTGTACGCTTTATACTATGGATGGTTTAAATAGTTCAAAAATAATGAATATAATACGGTAATAATCTTATACTTCCAGATAATACATGTCAACGTATTGTTAGATAGTAAAAGTAAATGAAATGTATAAAGGGAAAAACAATTTTAAATAAGTACTGGAGACACTTCTAATCTTAAAAGACTTTTAACCTCATAATTATAAAAATGCAAACTTTTAAAAAATATTGATAATTTTCTTAATTTTAAATTTATAAAAATTTGTGAGGTCTAATACGTAATTAAAATGATTTGTATTGTAACATATCCAAATCTGTTGTGTCGTAATGTAATAATTACAGAACACTAACAAATTTGTTATAAAATCCCTCATTATCTAAACTTTAATAATAAGTTGTTACGAAGAGTATTTTTAAATTATTATTTTCTATGTTTTTATTACTTTAATGAAAATGCATATTTTAAAAATAACTCCTATTAAAACTGCTTGCTCATTTCCTCTAAATATTTACCATTTTTTTCTAATACTATATACTAAATTCTGAGTCATATGTAACCCAATACTCTTTGAGAAATTAAACAGACATGCTTTATTTGATTCTCCTTTCTTATCTAGTTGCATTTTCCAAAATTGCATGGATGTCCTCTCCCTCCAGAAACAGTTATATTTTTCTTCAAATGCATACAGAAGACTAATTATATAATGGAAACAACTATAAGTTAAAGTGTCTTATTCCCATTGTGTAATCAACCGGTGTTTTCTAGAAACAGTGCATTGCTTTTACACCGGCTTATAAACCGATTAAACAGAGACTTTTATTCATGGTATTCTTGCATAAAAATTTCAGTAACAAGTACCTGGTATTTTTCCTTTTGACTTCAACCAATTCCTAAACGAAAAAGAATAGACCATTATGTAATGATATGATGGCTCGTGCAACATACAAAATTTACATGCATTTCTGAATTTTTTTGCTGAAATTCAATTACTTTCACTTTCTTTCGAAAGTAACAGGAAGAACTTATATTTCAAAACATTTTTCCCTAAAACCCTGAAATTGTGTTTTTCATCGAAAGCGTAAAAACTTTTAGGAAAAAGTGATACATATGATTTTTTTCTATGTGTTCGTAGCCATCTGATAATTTATGCAAAACACATTTATATTTACATTATAGATTTTATAGCCCACAAAACTCTTGTTCCTACATATACTTTATACTTCATCATGTTTGGACTAGTCAAGAATTAGTAAAAATTAATTACACTTTTCTTAAGCAAAATATAAACAAAGATATTTTTTTATTTCTTAAAGATAAGGATTTTCTTTAAATATAAATCGTTTAATTCTGAAATATTTTTGAATTTTGTTAACACTGAATTTCGTGATATTTTCAAAATATGTAAACCTGTAGTAAAATAGATTTTATGTACTATTTTAAATAACATTTTATTAATGAATTATTAATCCTAAACTCACTTTTAAAAATTTTGAAACTTACATTATAAATTTACTGGGAAAATTCTTCAATTTGAAAAGAAACTCTACGATTTGTAAAGTAAAAATGAAGCATATGAAATATATATGCGACTTTTACAACGTCATTTTATACTGGAATATAAAATATGTTGAAATAGTTGTATTCTTTATTTATTTTTTTCTTTTGTTTTATTTAAAGCATATTCAAAAGTAAAAATCAAAATTCATATAAGGAAATTACGCCTAAAATACTTTTTAATTAAAGATATTCTAAATTTATTTTTATGAAATGCTAACTTAAAAGTTATTTTTGTTTTTAAAGCAATGATTTTATATGACATTGTTAAGCGCTGATTGAGGATAGAAGAGGAAAGATTCTAAACTGGAAATGGAATTGTCTGATAACTACATTTATGTTATTAAAGGTTGTAAAAAGCTTATTATTTAGAATTCTAAAATTTTAGTCGAATTTTTTTCAGCTATCAAAATTCCTTGTATTTAAGCATTTGCAGCATTCACTTCTAGAGTTAACCCTTTTCCTTTCTTTTAAACTTCGAATACATTCTTTTAGCTCATCTTTCGCTATGAATTCTGCGAGACTACTATTCCTTTCATCATTAGAACTAAGAGAAATTAGTTATTAGACAATGACATAGTTATGTAATACATATGCACAAATAAAAATTGCAATAACTCAACTTTTTATACGTAATGCAATGGATCGAAAAATACATTATTTTTGTTTGTATTGTTAAACTGAATTTTATTGGAATTAATCAAACCAATTTTTATATAATTAAAAATATTTATTTCTTTGAGTGAATTTGAAGCTATTGCAAAAGTAACTCGGAAAATTAATAAAGTTCAAAAAAGCTATTGATTTCATTTTGCGAATATTAATGCAAAATATAATTGTAAGAAGTTACGAAATATTTCTCCTTAACTATCATATCATCAATTTAGCGGAACTATAGAGGGATGATATCTTTCTCATTCGTCAAATGAAAAAGTTAATGGAAGTGCCTATGTGAAGCATTAAACGCCACAATCTAGTTAGCACTTCAAGAATTTTCCTACGGTGAAATGCACAAACAATTATGGATTTCATTCCATTGTAATATTCTTCCTTATTTTTATAAATTTTTGATGAAAGCTTAGCCCCTTTTGTTAATTTGTTTGAATTTTATATTCATTAACTACCTGTGCAGCTACTTAGCATGGGATATTAGTCGTCTTGCATTTCAGTTAAATCTCAATAACTTGATGCTTATGATCCCCCCTATAAAGCATTTTTCAGCATCAAACCATATCAGATATCATTTTTTTAAAATTTCCCCCACCTGTTCCTGTATACTCAATATAAGTTAAATAACTATGATGTCATAGAAATTGATTTCAAGTGTTTAACCAAGTCTTAAACTTATTAGTGCCATTAAAAACATCGTACTAAGCATAGTAATAAATTTAGCAGAATATTTATTTTCATGGTAAGGATATCGCATTATTAAAAGTTTTAATGAACACAGTTCTAATTTTATTATAACAATGAAATCGATTATTGAAAATTTTGCGACAAAAATGGTTCAAAATTTATTAACATTAATATATATATATATTGTTCGTTTTATTGATTATTGGATTGATTTAAGGAAAAATGAAAGTGATTTTTAAATGTATCATTTCCTCCCTCTTAATATTGAAACCTATGTTGAATTTCTACCAATAAAAGTTGCATTTCAGTATGTTTAAAAGATGATTATTAAACTAAGCATGGATCTAAATTATTATGATTTTGGATGTGAGAGATTAATTTTAATACATGAAAATGATTATTCCTAATCGGGAAGTGACTCTGATAACTATACTTAAAATCCAGAAAGCTGCAGATGTATCCACCTTCTCTTCCAAATTTTCTATAACTTCAACTCCAGGAGTCGATTATTCTACAATAATTTCCTTAGAAACCAAGATGATCCAATAATAATTTTCATTATATTTTTTGATGCCAAAAATATTAAATTTTCCATTCAAGGATAAAAACAGTTCATGGAAGATATTTTCAACAAGTCTAATATGATACCACCATGTATAACATTTAATTGGAAAAATAGGAAGTAAGCCAAGGAAAAAAATATTCTTTATAATCTCTTAACTTCTAAGAATAATGTTAAAATATCCAGAAGTATGAAATAAATGGTCAATGGGGTCAATTCATGGGTCACGTGTCACGTACCAAACAAACCAATTCTGTTCAATTTTCAACCGTTCTGCGCATCTCGGGATGTCTGCCGATAACGTTGATGAAAGCATTGCAGTTGCATGTTACGCTAGCCGAATAATCACTAAAAATGTTTGATATTTTTTTTAAAATTTAATATTTGGAATTACTTTCACAAAACTTTTGTAGTATTATAATTTTATTTCTTATATTAGAATTTCAATTAATATTTTTAATGCAATTAATTTTTGTCCAATTAATTAATATCACTTTTTAATTTGTTTGCTAACCTTTTATTCTTTAATTTCCCATATTTTTTTTTGCCCAAAAGATACATTTTGACAAATGGCTACGGCGGTGTTTTTTGAAAAATTGCATATTTTCTTTTTAAAAAATTTAAATGTTAAATCACAGAGAAAAAGAACATATACTTCTCTGTATGTTGAATTTTATGAATATAGTTTTTAAAAATAAATATTACTCTTAGATAAGTTAAGATTTTGAAGTTTACCAATACAATTATTCCATTTTTGAATTTTAGGAATATAGTTTTTAAAAATAAATATTACTTTTAGATAAGTTAAAATTTTGAAGCTTACCAATAAAATAATTATATTTTTCACTTAAGTTATGATTTTTCTTAGGAGACTTTCTAAAGTAATGATTTTTATTCGAGACTTGGATGTTTTCAATTTGTTTAGAGAAATAAAACATGAAACTCAAATTTTTATCTATTGAATAAATTTTGTTTACAATTGCAAATTATGAACTATAAAAGGTATACATACCACTTTTTTTTAAATCTATGCAACCATAACCAATTATATTATGTCTTCATAATTTTTATTTACACATTACAAAAAAAGATAAAATACATATGATAATTATTTGGGATTATTTAATAAAATATGATTAAATGAAAAGTTCAGTTCTCTTCAAGCTTTGAATATTTATGCAATTATGGGTTCTAAACTACTTTTTCGTTTACAGTAATTTATGAACCTCAAGATCCTCAAATTCGAAAGTGACCAACATGGAAAAATACTTTAAGAATGTACTTTCGCTTAAAAAACCACTGTTGGAACACTATTTATTTTCTTTTATTAATTTTTTACCTTCCTTCTAATCCTTCTGATGCCTACTATGTGTAGTTAAATCTCTCAACGACCAATTGAGAGATTTAAACACACACACACACACACACACACACACACACACACACACACACACACACACAAACACACTC
>JAOUZG010033074.1:2275622-2286904 GCA_026289955.1 Argiope argentata
CGCAAATACGTATGCTCAAATTATTAAGAGATATGTAAAAGAATCAATGGAAGTGAAAGCGTAAAATTGTCCTTTTCTCCTAGAGAAGGATGGAGGCGTGACGCATGTGATTCACCGTCAGAAAAGGTTGGGATTTTAAAGGGTCCTTGTATTTCAGCACTGTGCTTTTCTGATATTTATTGAAGGAGCCATTTGAGATTGTAATGTTTATTGAATAAAAGATTATAAATATCAGTCTTATTCATCTATACACTATAGTCTCTTTCGGATTCATTTACCATTGTGGCAGCTAGTTTTAATATATTGAAATTGTTTTCAAGATTATCCTTTGTCTGATTCCGTTGATAGTAAGTGAATTCTGTATATACACATTTATCAGCTGACAAATGTTTGCTGTTAAATTTCTGACTGAAAATAAGTTTATAGCAAGAATTACAATTTAACGTTAAAAAAATAGTTATGATTCTTAAATGTCTCTTAAATTATATTTAGTTATTAAATTATTTACATATTATTCATTTCCTTTTAAATTTAATATTTTGCTGAAATTTCCATATTGTTGACGGATACTTTAAGTTACAGAAGCTAAATAATTTCAGAAATTCCAAATACAATAATAATAAGCTTTCCTGTTTGTAAAAGAAAGTGTGCGTAGATAAATTCATTCTAAAGACCGGCAGAATTTGGAAATACTTTAGATTTGCTCTCCTTCATTCTAAGATGACTTATATACATAAAAGGCTGATTGATCTTTTATTTTAACAGTAAATAATCGAAGAGCATTTTGAGGAAACCACTTGCGAAAATGCTTTACTTTTGTAAACAATTTTTAGCTCAGAGCAATGAGGAAAATTTGAAAACGTGAAATACGTTCCACCAAAATAGAAGATTAAGCTTTGAATTTGTTTCTGATAATGAGAAATTTATTTTACAAATTGAAGCATTTTAAGCAAATCAGATAGCTAATTTCCTATCGTGATTCGAGCGTCCTGTGAGTATGGGTGCTGTTCAGGATATGTAAATTCTTTCTTTTTTTTGCGTAATCGAAACAACTATCTGCGTAAAAATGATTTTCTGTTTTTAGAATGATTGTTTCTGTATTTTTTAAGCATTTTTCAACCTTACATTGCTTTGGCAAAAGTAAAGACATAAATTTTTCGTGGCATGCACTGCTTGAGAAGTAATGAAAGACAGTGCATAAGTGATTTTACGATCGAGCTTCGAACAATTTGCATACGTAAGTGGTGGGAAAATTTGCAATTACTAGGCGGAAGGGGACTTTTTTAGCGTTTTCCAAACACTCTTTTCCGGTTATGTTGATTCACAAACTTTAGTTTCGTTGTCTTTCTAAAAATTGCCTATTAACCTAGAACTGCAAAACGACTTTATCTGTCTATTTTTTATTTCTGCAGAAGAGTTTTTCTTCTTTCATTTTCCGACAAAGAAATTAAACTTAGCTAGAAAAATCTTGATTATGACATTATAATTTGAGAATGCACAAAATGAATTTAAGTAGGAAACTTCATGTTATTAATTCTAAAGATTCTATTAATAGAAAAACATTTTTGCATCTACATATTAATAACATTTTTCTTAAATAGCGCAAACAAGTTTTTTTCCTTTCAGAGGAATCAGACCTTCGAGCCTTTTCTTTAATTCTCCTGAGGCATTAAGTAAGGACACCAATCTGTTAAAAGAAAAATATTTGAGTTAATTTCTGAAATTTACTTAAGCTTAACTCTGATAAATATACAAAATCTTAAAGTAAATGCTTCTACATTCTTCGAATCATACTTACATAACACGAGTGTGAATATCAATATCAATGATATTTATTAACTGATTTCTTCAAGATTAAAATTGATATCATCTGACCACTGCTCAAGAATAATAAGATATCTGCATCGTTTTATCCATCCATACCAGTTATTATCTCCTGAGAACTCTCTTTCTGTAAATTGTTCAGTTTTAAGTCATTTCATTCTGCTCTATACTTTGATATAATTTTTATAAATATTTATATTTGAAAACATACATGTTTCTGAGACACATTCATATTATTTATATAATGTTTCAAAAGCATTTACAGCAAAATAAACTCATGTATTGAAGTTTCTTTTCAAACACTCTCTTGTAAGAAATCTTCTACACTTTGTGAAAACTTATTTGTACATTTTATAATTTCATCTATCACATAAATTAATAAGTTTTTGATAAGTGTTGATTGTTGTAGAAAATCCTTTCAAACCATATTTAAGTCTTGGAAGTAATTTTAATATGTTTTTTCTCAATTTTTGAAAATGGAAGAAACTTTTTTTCTGCCATTACTTTATCTTTACATGTACCAGTTGTTTTTCTCCCCCTTTTATTTGCAGAAGGATTGTCATTGTTAAATAAGTTAAGTTCAAAAATTTACATAGTGTGGATTTTTATCATTCTCATCACGAAAATTTTAAATTTCCAGAGATTCTTAAATCCAGAATTTATGTTTAGCACTCTCATACGACTATTTTACATTTTTTTGTTAACTTTGATTTAATCATATTTATTACACATTTTAAAAAGTACAATACTGTAAATACTCTCTGAGGAATCGCAGTCATATCAATTGAATATCATACTTGAAGCTATAAACTTGAAAATAAACAGGACTATTCACTATTCATATTCAATAGAATTTGAAATTATAAATTGAAGGAGATTAGTACTGTTCTTGTTATATTGTAACAATAGCACTGAAAAATTTGCTGGAATTTTCTGAAAATTTAATGTAGAAAACTTCTGTGGGAATCTTTTTGATGCCTAAAATGTAGAATGTTTCATTGCCATGCTTGAAATATCCATATTGACACGAACATTATTCATGCTCTGAATATTGCTACAAGCATATCAATTGATCCAGAGAAGCCATTCCTTATTAATAAGAAAGAATTTAAATATTATAATAAACAAAAAATGTATTACCTTAGGTGTTCAAATTTTCTCTTTTTAACAAGGAAGTATTTTTGAAACATTAATTTTTTTAACTTAACCAAAAGAGCAAGTGCGAATTAAATATAAACATAATTTCGGAAAATTAGTGGAAAATATCGGAAAATCAGCGCTATATTTTATTTGATATATGACTGATTTCATTTTTAAAAAAGAGTATGAATTTTTGTCAGATTATATCCAATTCAAAAATTTCAAGTACTAAATATTAACCGTTGATATTCATTGCGATTTTATTATAAAGTTCAATTACACTGAAAATTGGGATTACAACTTTAATTGAATACATGTATTTACTGAAGCTCTAATGAACAAAGGAGAAATATCAGTTTATAAATAAAATTCAAAATTTATCTAATATATATTTATAATTTATAAATTAGAATAATTTAACAAACTGGATTGTAAATGGTTTTCTGATGACCGCTTTCGCTTATTGTGGATTTTTTTAAAAAAAAATTAATTAGCATGGTAAACATGTCAAGTTCATTTGAAAAATTTATGCTGGAGGATTTTTTGTCGTTTCAATAAAATGTAGAAAAATGATAATTTTGATATTAAGGTTATTTCATGTTATCTTCAATAAAAAATATTCTAGTAAATACATTCCCTTTTTAAAGCAAATGATTTCACTTTCCTTCAAATGCCCTGGAAAGTTTGAGAAAAAAAATATTCTTTATATCAGATACATGTTGCCTGTTTTCTTTTGAACGTAATAGAAAGCCATTCCAGATGATTAAAAGTTGAATAAACATTTGAAAGACAATTTTTTTTATTTAAGAATTTATTTTCAAATTCAATGACTTTTGTGGAAGAAATGTTAATTATATAAGTCCCATATTAATCTGGGATGCATATACATGAAAATTAAGCTATCGATCAATATTGAGATTTTATTTGCTCTTATTTGGCAATTGTCTAGTAAATTATTTAATATTTTTCTACTTTTGAATCTTTGATTTCAATGTTTCTATCTTTAGTTTAGTTTTTTTCGATCCTGTACTCTCTATTGTTACAAATTAGCATCTTATTAGACTAATCACCATGTAATACAACGCAACCGTCAACAATATTTTATGAACTCCCCAAATTTATAATAATTTGTAATAAATCAAATCTTTGCCAATTAGTAATCTTCTTTTTTATTCAATTTTTATAAAAGCTCACAAAACGTGATTTTAATTTTAAAACTTTATAAGATGTCTTAATTGGCAATTAATTACAACTCTATTTTCTGTCTTTTTTCATTTTAGATTGCAAATGTCTCCAGCCCCGACATACGTTTGCTCACATCTCAACTTGACAAAATCATACACAAAGGTGAGTAACATCTAAAAATATAAAATTAGAGTGATCTTTATAGCAATTATAACTTTTTAACTAAGGAAATATTTAGATTTTATTTTATTTTATTAATTATGGCATTCGTATTTTATCATTCAATATCAATAATCAATCATTATAAAATTACTATAACGAGATTCAATAAAAAAATTAGTATACTGTCTTATGGAGGAAAAGGTATATTTACTTCCAAACGTGAGCTTCCATTGACGCCCACTTTCCTGCTTCGTAAAGAGGAAAGAGAAGCATTTAAGTGAAAATAAAAGGTGTATACAATATCCTTTAATTTTTTTTTCACGGTAAAGTTGTTTATATTCCTTCTTGACGAATGAAAAATTCTGAGCGTGCAGTCAAATGTATTAAAGAAAGGCTATCACAGATTTTCCCCTATTCTTTGACGGCCATCATTCCGGCATTTCACGATTATGGAAATAATTCCAAACCAATAAAACATGTATCCAAAAATCTGTGGCTGGTCATCCAAGGGTTACGTGATCCTTCGTGAAATATCGATGTATTTCTATAATTGCAATTGAAGAGCTACCTCTACACTATGACTTCTTTGGTTACATCTGCCATTAGTAAGACGATATCTGCTGCTAATATTTCCCGAGGGCTACACATGTTAAAAATCTCAACGACCAGGTAACACGTGTTTTTATTCTTCTATTCATCCAATACAAAAGATCACGATTAAAGTGGTGCCCCTAGCATGTGAATGTGACTTTGATTGGGTCAACTTTCCGTTCTACGGGTAAAAGTGTCGGGAGGGAATATAGGCGACAGAACATCAGCCTTTCAGCTGTGGAAGCATTATGGTACGTTTAAGAATTTCAATGGGATATTACATCGCCCTGCACGTCTTCAGATGGAGTTCTGTGATTTCTATAGGTATCGGGGTGAGGTTTTAGACCCCATTGTGAAACTATACGAGGCAGCAGTTGGTCCTACTTTTATTTTGATGGACGCCAATGCCCGTCCTCATAGAGCTGTCGTTGTCGAAAACTATTCGGAGAGTGAGGAGATTACGCTTATAGAGTTGCCGACTTACACCCCGGATTTTAATTCAATTGAAAATATTTGAGATTACTTCTGCTGAACTGTGTCCACTGGTATTCCCCTCCTCACCTCCCGGGGATACCTCGAAATGAGGATAGGATGCTTCCAGCATCGTGGTTCGATCTTGCCACCCTGGATGGTACACGAAAAGGAGTGGGGTCTGAATTCCTCTCATCGATTATGGAATGTTATTCCTTAGGCGAGAGTTCTACCGTAGCCAGTGATGACCCTTAGAATTCCACCAGAGTTCCCACTAGTGTTGCTGTTGCGGCTGTCCGGTCAGTCAGCATTTATTATCCATATGCCTTCGGGAGGGTCACAGAGTCGATCCAATGACTTCCCCCTCACCCTCTCTCACATATTAGGAATTTGCTCTAAAATGGGAATGACGATCACTTAAATTATTAACCACTTCGTAAAAAGCATAATCACACTCTGTATGTAGATTGTGTGAGAAATGAGGGGTACTCAATACCCTTTCGTAATTTTAATTATAATTTTGTGAATGACGCTAACGTATAAGTAACGTGACGTCTGCACATAATTAATACAAATTCAATATTGCTTCATCTCTGTATGTCTTTACTTGTTTTGTTTCACCAAAACTATTTAGACTATTTTTTCATTCACCAGGCTGATTTTTTATGGGGTCTTTCTTTGTCTTAGATATATACATAGATAATATACATAGTTTAAAAGTTTAAAAATAATATACATAGTGTAAAAGATTTTTAAAACGGAATAATCACATTGTATTTGCATAACGATAAATTAATAACTTTCATCTAATTTTGAAAAAAATAACCAAATAATATATTAGTAAAAATGCTTCAACAACTTGTTCACAATGAGAACTTTAGATACTTATATAAAGTTGACTTCATCTGATAATACTAATGTATATACGATCCATTTCCACATTTGTGACATCACGACAGACTTCAATCGTCGTTGTGAAGGAGATGCAGCGTCTGCAGGAGACATGATTATACATTTAAATAAAACTGCTTCATAAATAAAAGTCAACAACCTTGAAGGCCGGTGATTGGGGGAATTGAATAGGCTAATTCAGCATCTTGTCATTGTCTGACATGAAGTATAGTAAGGAGAAGCTGAATCTAACTTTGACAGTATCTATAAATGTATTCTAATGGCCATTACTATCTTTCGGAATATAGAAAAAAATCCATTTTCTGCTTAGTTCTTCGTTTCAGAACCAAGAGAGTGGCAGTTGAGAGAAATAGTGACAGATAGATTCGAAACGGTGACTTATGAATTATTCTGGGATACACACAATGAAAATAATTTAATAATTTGCATTAGAAGCATTTGAATTTCTATTGATGATGCAGTTTTGCTCATACGCTATAATACTAATGATGACCTAATGTTCCTAAAATTGACAGAATATATAAGTCAATATTCAGCCTATGCTTTTACAAAACAGGAACAACCAAATTATTTCTAAAAATACCACACCACATATTCACAGAAGCGCTTTATTGATGATGAACCTTCTGCAAAAAGAATAGATTTTTTTGTTTAAAAAGGGATCGTTTTATCGTTTTGAGCTTCCTTCTCGATTAATTTTGTGTACTTCGAAGTCCACAAATAGAGATACAAGTAGCTGTGTTGGAATATTCTGTGTCCTGTTGCTTTTTGAAAGAGGATATCAGAATACGGTTTGTACATAAGCCAAAATTTCAATATCTGTATTTCTTGTAGAGCATCCCATCCTCTCCGTAGAAATAAGAATATTGTGAAATCTGCAGTATCTAGACCATTTAGTAATTTTCAAGAAGGAAGTAGGAAAATTAGAAAACTGTTTCTGCATTCATTGGCAACATGCCCATTAGCGTACATTACTTAAAACAACTAAAGGATATTGAGGTCGTTGGCTGATCTTGACCCGGAGAATTGTTTGAAAGATTGATATATTATCGACAGACGTAGTAAGTTGTGTTAGATAAAAAGGGCATTTGTTCGGTAGAAAAAAATGCATTTTATTGAGGATTTGGGAACAAAAGGAAACAAATTGCAATTTGTGCATATGAGAAAAACAAATAAAATAAAGGTCTTTCCGTAAAAAGAAAATCGTTTTTAGTATGGAGTATGGTTTCACTGACCGGAAATGGTGAACACAAATAAGGCATTGAGCTAATTAAACTATTAACGAGGGGATGGTGTATTTTGTCCCATTCCACCAGAAGAACTCTTTCTAGTTCTTGGAGAGTTTGTGGGGCTAAGAGGGTTGAGAAGTGCGTCAGCCTAGAATGTCCCAAACATGCTCGCTTGGTTTCATCTCCGGAGAACACGCTTTTTTATTCATTCGTATGAGTCCTTTCTCCAAAAGGAAATCATTTACCAAGATAACACGATGTGATCTGTAATTGTCGTCCATTAACCAAAAGACATCCCCATTGCTGCAGCGTAAGGGACTACAATAATTCTCAGGATCTCATTTCTATATCGGTGACTAGTCAGAGCTCCATTTGAATGATATGGAGATTCGAGAGGCCATCAGTGGAGGTGTTAGCATAGACCATCACCCCCCACCACCAAATTTTATATTTTCGTGTACGAATACAGGATAGTTTTCCGTGCTACTTTCCCTCCAAATGAAAATACACCTATAATCAAGATGAACAGAAAAATGAGACTCGTCGCAGTAAAGAATATTGAGCTATTCATTTCTCCTGTAGTTGACATGCTCTGTTGCTTATTCATTGTGAGCGCGACGGTGCCTTGCTGTTAACGTGGCCCACAACATTGGTCGGCGATCTTAAAAATACACAGCATGGAAGCGTTTCGGACAACTTGAGTCGAAACTGTCGTGCCAGTCGCCGAGCGAAAGTGTTATTGACGAAGAGTGTCATTTATATTTCGATGTCTCCGAGCGGTGAATAATTATCTTCATTGGGCCTTTTTGCAAGTCTACGCCCTTGACCTGATCTTCAGTCTGCATTTCCAGTCTCTAAAACACAGTTTCAGATCCTGGAAATCAAACTTTGTGAAACTCTAATTGCTTCAGCTACTTTAGCATGTATTTGGCCCTCCTTTAATCCGCTAACAATTCTCCAAGTTTTTGATTCTGTTAAATGACTTCGTTGAGACATCGTACTCATCGAAACAACGAGCTTACTGAATGTCAACCATTCTTTACGGCTTTGCCTAACATCGAGTTGAAACCCAAATCAAATTCATGCCACTAAAGCATCGTTTTCGTCGTCAAACTCAAAATTTGTGAACTGCAGAATCTTCTTCCTTAAAGAAAAAAAAACTTATACCGTTATTTTATACAACATCCTTCTATTGTTTTGAAAAGTTTGTTATTTTTGGAAGGTATAATTTAACACATATGACTGCAAGGAAGAAATTTAATTTTCAATACTCCATTACCTTTTTGGGATATCTTCACAATTTTCTATATGATGAATGTTTGTATTAGAGTTCGAATGTAATAAATATAGTAAATTCCCTCGTCTAAATTTGTGGCAAGTCCTTCTTAATTTTAAGCTAAGCATATATTTGCTAATTTTGTTGATATAAGTTTAAAACTATATTTGCGTATAGATAAATATAAGCGAAACATTCTATTTACTAACTCTTATAATTGGAGACCAGTATAAAAAGTTGATTTTTTAAAACTATTTGTTTGAAGCCCCTTCAATTAAAGTATTTTCATACCAATACCTATCTTATTAAAATCTTTTAAATTAGAAATTGAATTATATACTAAATATTTAGGAAAATATACATTTCTTCTAATTTTTTAATACCTTGTATAAAAACAGTAACATAGGGTGCTCAAAAATGGTTCTTATTATTTATATTTATTTTTAGATACATAAACATGATTCCATTAGATTCTAAAATTCAAGTCAGTGAGCTACAAGTTCAAAACATTCACATTTTCATTCATTAAAACATTGCACCAAATTAAATTTAGATAATTTATCAGAATTTATACACCATTCTATTTGTGAATTTCGTAAAGTGAAATTTGATTCCTCATAACCTTTCATTAAAAGATGAAATCAATGTTCACTATTAATTTTTGGATTTAAAAACAAATAAAAGAGAAAATATGCGTAAAAATATAACAACAAAAATCGAAACTGAATTGTAAACCAGAAAGAAAATTGCTTTAAAACACGCAAAGCACAGGGCATATGTTAATGCACAAATTCAAAAAATAAAGGATTCAAGAGAAGTATGAATAAAATTCAGGGAATCACGGAGAAAAATTGCAAATCAATGTTAAAAATGAAACAGATTATTTAGATTATCTTTTCCCTTAATTGTTTAGATACATAAAATTCTCGTTAATTTTGTGTTTCAAATTAGTTTCACCCCCTGATTGACAATTAACGCATCATTAACCGTGTCACCCATTACCTGTTTTCACTTACAATATTGATTTACAATGTCTGCACTTTTAAATTAAATGAAACTTTCTTTAAGAAGTATAATACTTTTAAGTAAATTTAGATTATTCTTAGATATCGTTGCAAATAATTTGAAAAGTACGTTTCTGAATTTAACATCCAAAACTGCAAATATATAATATTTAATATATTAGATGATTTATTGCGAGAAGGTTGAGATGTAGGCTGTAACCAGGTCGCCAGTGATCCGCGAATATCGAATATCCGCGAATAGTGTTATAACATCGTCCACCATCTTGTATCTTGGACTGCTGGTGGAAAATGGAATTGAGAGTATACAGTTGCCGGTTGGGCCGTCAACATTCCTTCCACAATAATCTGCATGCAGGGAAAATGCAGCTGTCCTCACCGGAGTAACAATCAGAGACAGAGATTCTAAGTCTTGCGGAGATATTCAGTAATGAGTAAATACAGATGAGAGTTTTGAAAATGGACAAAGGAAGCTCTAGCACTTTCGGTAATTTCTCCAAAGTTCATTACAATAACGCCCTGCGTTTAAAAAGATGACTGAAGTTGGTTCATCTGAGCAGTTAGAGCGGTGCGGTTGCTTCTAATTGGCCAGATTAAGAAATAAGGCATTCAAAAATTTAACATCAAATAGAGACACAGAAAGTCCGAATTTTTTTACGACTTTGAAGGCACAGCCTCATTCAAGTTAAATGATTGGTTGCTTCCCCATTCAATCTGTATTTAGTATCTATGCTTCTCATGTATGAGTTTCTAAACTTTCATTGGAATTGGAATGATTGTTTCGTCATTAAATCTGTAATTAGTATCCATGTTTCTCTAGCCAGATTTTCAAAACACTCATTGTAAAATACGAGCAATTGTTTTTTAAAATCCAAAAAGCAAACCATCTAATACTTAATTAAACTGATGAATAACGGAAACAAATTTGGCAAACATTTAATACTATGAATGTGTTTTTGTTGGGAAGTAAAATTTTAAAAATTAATCTTTAAAATCGAAGCCTATTATTTGAAACAACACTCGCAATGGAGAACCAGGAGTTTAAACTGAAGATGGATGGTTTATATAAGCAACAATCATCCAATAAAGGAATCAGTGACTTTAATTAAAAATAAGGGTTCTATCACTAAACAGATGAAAGTATCTTACTTCGATCTCAAAAAGTCTGATACTTGTCGAAATAAAAGTCTATAAACTTTTTTTGTAAATATCGAAGAATATCTTAGCGCTCGATTAATTGTAATCTTGCCCGAGAAATTTCAAATTAAATAATATAAGACATTATTAAATATGCATTAAAATAACTTACTGATTTTATCAAGGATGTATCTGACCAAAGAAAGGAAAGAAATTGAAAAAGTAGCAGAACAAGAACTTTCTTTTTGACTATTTTTCTGAAATAAAATGTTTTGAAACATGTTAGGAAATGTAAGCGCGTATGTAATCAAGGATAAATTATCTATTCATATT
>JAOUZG010033074.1:2287004-2310867 GCA_026289955.1 Argiope argentata
TATATATATATATATATATATATACACTGAAGTGACAAAAGTCATGGGATGACTGTTAATATCATGTCGGTCATCCTTTTGCCCGGCTAGGTGCAACAAATCGACGTGTCTTGGAGTCCACAAGTCGTTGGAAGTCCTCTGGAGGAATATTGAGCCATGCTGTCTGTATAGACGTCCATAATTGTGAAAGTGTGGATGCTGCAGGAGTTTGGGCACGAACGGACCTTTCGATGATGTCCCATAAATGCTCGATGGGATTCATATCGGGCGATCTGGGTGGCCAGATCATGCGCTGGAATTGTCCGGAATGTTCCGGAATGTTCCAATCGCAAACAGCTCTGGCCCGATGACATGACACATTGTCATCCATAAAAATCCCATCATTGTGTGGGTACGTGAATTCCATGAATGGCTGCAAGTGATCTGCAAGCAGCTGAACATAACCATTTACATTCAATGATCAGTTCAGTTGCACCAGAGGACCGAGTCCATGCCATGTAAATACAACCCACACCATTATGCAGCCACCACCATCTTGAACAGTGCCTTGCTGACAGTTTGGGTCCATGGCTTCGTGGGGTCTGCGTCACACTCGAACTCTACCATCAGCTCGTAACAACTGAAATCGTGACTCATCTGACCACGCCACGGTTTTCCACTGGTCTAGGGACCAGTCGATATGCTCACGAATCCAGGAGAGTCGCTACAGGCGATGTCGTGCTGTCAGTAAAGGCACTCGTGTCGGTCTTCTGCTGTCATAGCCCAAGGAAGACAAATTTCGCCGCACAGTCCGATTGGACACGGCCTTCGTACGTCCCACATTGATTCCTGCTGTAATTTGATGAAGTGTTGCGTGTCTATTAACATTGACCATTCTACACAGACGTCGGCGGTCTCGGTCATTAAGTGCAGGTGGTCGCCCACTGCGCTGTCCATGATGGGATGGGATGCCTGAAATTTCTTACTCTCGGCACACTCTTGATACTGTGGATCTCGGAATGTTGAATTCACTAACGATATTCACAATGGAATGACCCATGCGTCTAGCTCCCACTAGCATTCAACGTTCAAAGTCTGTTAATTCTCGTCGTTCCGCCCTAAATCACGAAAAACCTGTTCACATGAATAACTTGAACACAAATGAAAGCTCTGGAAAACGAACTGCACCTTTATACTTTATCGCTGTGATACTACTGCCATCTGTATATTTGCATATTGCTATCCCATGACTTTTGTCACTTCAGTGTGTATATATATATATATATATATATATATATATATATATATATATATGCAATGTATTTATATGCCATATATAGAGATTTCGAGGCGCTTCAGCGTTATTTGCAGGAGGAAAAGCATAGTCCTGAAGTCGTTACATTTTGAGAGAAAAAATATAGACAGAAAGAATTAAACGTAGCAAATTTTGGCTTTTTAAAACACAAGTACGGCAATAGCTGCAAGCATGCAGAGAATAAAAAATATTCTTGAAAAATCGAGCGAATATTTTAAGTATTAGGGGATTTCTTTTGAGCCCGCTTCCCCCTTCCTTTTTTCCCCATTTTCTCATTCCTCTGTTTTTCCACTTGGCCTACTTTTCTTCCCATTTGCATTCCTGAAAATTAAAATAAAAATAAGAAAGCGCATTAAACTTACTTCGTTGAACGAGCGCATTTAATTAAATAAATTCACGTTTATTTTCAATAAATAAGATATTTTCCTGCATTTTCAAAAACGCCTATGTATATGTTCCGAAGATTTTTTTTTATTTCGTTGAAAAAACAATAACTATTTTCCTTTCGTTACATTCTATTGAAAGTTAGCTTTCCTGACGCCAATCAGTAATCCTTTTCTAAACGATGAACAAATTAAGGATCAATAATTAAGGATCAAAATGTAAATTATTTCAATCAGATATAAAAACTTTTTCGATTATATTTTTAATTGTGTTATTTGTTTTCATATTTTCCTCGGCTGAATGACAAAAGACCTTTTTTCCCCTCATAAGCTGCGAATGTGTCAATAATTAGTGCTTTGTTTCATGTTCAAATGATTTATTAATGCCAGGATTACTTTTTTTGTGTTATGAAATATTTTTGTATTTAGCCAGTGTCATATTTTCAGAGTTCACAAATGAAATTCAAAAAAAACTTAAAGAATAAGGGATTCCATTTCCTTTCTTGACTTAAAAACATTAAAAACTATTTTTTAAATTTCTCAGTAGGAAATTAAATTCATTAAATAACCAAAGTGTAGTATGCTAAACGCTCCAAACGCATTGGGGCGTTTTATTCTTACTAATAATTAAAAATCTCTTTCATGCTGGCATGGATGAACGAAACTTGGCATTTATTTTTTTTAAAAAAACACTTTTTTGCCTTCATTTTATAATTTTTATTCTAAGAAAATTATAAAACCTTCTATAATATGTTAGTATCTCAGGATTTTAAACAATATTTGAATAATCAAATTAGGGACTATGAACACTTTCTCTTTGTATTTGAGGGTTAACGTTATCAGTCATTTGGAGAAGGTCATGCTTGTTTTTATGCTATCTGGATAGATTTCATAATAGTTTGATAATTGAAGAAAATGCAAGATCTAGCCAGTTTTATCGACAAACCCATTTGGATTGAAAACTATTTAAAACCTATACTTTGAAAAACTAATAGGAACACAATCAATAGTAACCAATAAAAATAATGAAAAGAAACTCTAATAATAGGAATGGACATTAATAAAATAGGAAACTCCGTTAGACAATAATTGATACACTGACTATTCCGATCCACCCAAAAGCACATGGATAAATGATGATTGCAAGAGCAACACAGACGGAAACTATGGTTGAGTCCGAAGGTTTCTCACTGGTTAAGGTTCAACATTTACCGTCCCGTCATCGATAGAAAGCAGCTGACCCCCTCCATTTTTGTATCCACCAGGGTGGAGAGAACCAACCATTATACCAGAAACTTATCATCGTCAATTTTGATGTGCATTCCCAGTAAAATAAATAAATGTAATAATCAGAACTCTAAAAAATGCTTGAGATATCACTGAAAATCAACCTTTATTTAGGTAACATTTGAAGTCTGGCAGTTTTTTGTCAATTCTCTATGGGTGTGTTAAAGAATTCTTCAGCTGTAAGGATATAACGCGTTTTTATTTCTTACAGTTATTTTTTCACTTTACAGCTGATAAATTCTCAAATAACTCATGATACTTTCTTAATAAAGATTTTTCTTTTCTTTTTTTTCATTTTCATTTTGTTAGAATTAACTAGGTTTCTGCTTCGGTTAGCTCTATCTAAATCCTTAAGCCGAAATAACAATGTACCTTAACAGAATGTACTGAATAACAAAAGATAGTTAGTCACATAATCAAGGATTTAAAATCGTTTTCTATGCTCCAATAAGAGATTAATTTAGAAAATTTTGAAACATTTTTATTAGTCGCACTTGCTTCAACTTTTACACAAATAATTAAAAGTGAATGAAGTGTTTTATAACCATTTGGCTGGAAAACTAAGTAAATCTGCGCAGGAATGTCCAATCTCAAAAAACATTCAAGTGCATTTACAAAAGTTATCTTAAACAGAATTATTTTTAAGACGAGTTGTAGCCCAATGGTGGATGATTCGTTTAGAAAAAGGAATCGCATATGGAGGCGAATGCGCAACTGATACAATAAACTGTGTGTTCGGTGGAATCAATAGATTTACTTATTTAATTAGTATTAAAGCTACTACGTTTAGTTAGTTCACTAGTATTAAGCAGACGAAATAAACATTGAATCTCTTTTTATAGAAAGTGCACTAATTTTAGAAACCCGAGTAGAAAGTTTCATTTAAAATGTATAATATTGAATCAGCGAAAAAAAAAGGAAGCCAACTAATTTTATGTTAATTTTTTTCTACTATCGATCATGCTTTGTAAAAACTAAAGGAACTATAGTATTTTAAAGGGAATAAGGATAAATAAAATATGCTGATCCAGAAATTTTCATACGGAGTTTTCTATTTATTTAATATTGTTTAAACTTTGAAATTTGTAAAGACAACACCCTTTTTGATCTCATTAATATATTCCCCGTGGGAAATTAAAAATTTTGGCTTTTATACCATCATTACGTGGAGGAATATTTCCCATTTTATCTAAACGTCGGTAATTGAAGTTTTTTTTGTGAAACTTGAAAAGTATCTGCAAAGTTAGAATCTTTACATTTATAGTGAAAGTGTGTGGGAAAATGTTGCCTCCTTTCCTCGAAGAAGTATTGAAGGATCTTCATATTGCAATTGAGTTTGCACCGCCTTCATAATGAAAGCACTGGAATTACAAGTTTTGCTTTTTGGATTAAAATTATAAAATCGAATACTTTTTTTTATTTTTTAAAGAAAACTTTAGCTTTAAAAAATTCTACTGATGGAGAGAAAGAAAGTGAACTGCCTTTTATTCTTTTTGCTCTTTTTTTCTGCATTTCTTTAGAAGTATATACTATTTCAATTGTCGGTACTTACTGTTCATAAATATACATGAAGAAACGTCACCACAATACAAAAGTAGTGTTCTTCATTCACTGATCAATAGAAATAAGCTCATCTGACATCCTTTACCGTTAATTTATATACCAATTTTAATTACCGTCATTATATATGATTATAATTGTTTTAAATATAATTATGATTAACATTATTTCATAGGTTGAATTTCAGAAGTGCTTAGTTTCATAACCAAACATTTACGTAATGTAACATAACAGAGTTGATTGAATTAAATTGACATAGAAAAACGTAACCTTTATCATATTAATCATATTAAATATAGAAATAAAATCAATAAAGGAATTGCAGCATATAATAATAAAGCTAAATATGATTTACTAAAAAAAACAATTATTTTTGAAAGTTTGAAAATAGAGATTGAATTCTTGAATTCATTCTTAAAAATTTGAAAATATTTTCATTTTTTTATCCATTTATAGTTTTATTCAATATTATAATAATCATACCGGTATTCTGGCACAGAGGCAGCGCGTCTTCCTCGTGGTCTGGTTGTCTCGGGTTCGAGTCGCGGTAGGGCATGGTTGTTCTCCTATGTACTATCTGTGAGATGTATGAATGACCCGCCGCCTGTAGAAAAGGGGCCATACAAGCGAATATGATGAGTGTGTAGCTAAATCGTACTCTTGCCTCTAGTTGGCGCTCTTCAAAAACAAGAGACGCTCATTTTGCTTGAACAAGAAACGCTCATTTTGCTATTATTTAAAACAACTTTATTATAATCATAATAATGGCAGATTAGTTTTATGAATTTAGAAACTTGCTGAAATAATAAAGAACACTACTTTGAAAAAACGAATAGTTTTAATCGTTACGAATTATGGTGATCGTTACGCTTTAAATACTAAGGAAAACAATTCGTCAGAATAGTTGTAAGATTAAATAGTTAAGTACGGTAAATTATTTGTTAAGAAATAAAATTTCCATTTTTCAGCAATTTTGTGAATTTTATAAGTGATTTAATATGAGCCAAGAAATAAAAATTCTAGGTCACAGGAGTCAGAGACTATAGTTCACATTTAAAATGTTAGCATAAACTAGTCATAAAATATTATACAGATGGATAACATTCTTTTACAGTATTTTCTTGTTTTTTTATCTTTCAATTTTTTATATATTTTTTACATTACAGCAGAGTGGTAAACAACATTTGTTTTAAGGAATGCATGGGTAGAATATTAAACTACAAATAAAGAACTTTCAATATTTTGAAATTTGTGAATTTGCTCCTAAATGCATTGTTTTAAAGTACCTACAGAAAACTTAATCGTAACGAAAGAATTACCCTTAGACGTAAGTAGAAAATGTCAATGCCCTCATAATGGTCTTAGTCTTCGTTTATCTGCTCAAATTTCATTTTGCTGGTTTAAAAAAATTAAGTTTAGTGTAAGTATTTCCGGGTATTAAAAATTATTTTTTAATATAAATACATGTGTAAAATGTATAGAATACATTATAATTTTAAAACTAGAAATTTTAATTCAATAACAATGACACTTTTTAAGATATAATGAAAGTTCAAAATTTAATTTTAACATTAGAAATTAAAAAAAATTAGAATATAATTTTGTAATGAATATATTTAAACTAATAAAACTTGATTTTTGTGGTTAATTTTCATCTAGTTTTAAAATTTCATGAAAGAAATAGAAATTCTGGAAATGCTCGTAGGTTTTTTTTTATTTGTATGTATATTTTTTCCCTTATGAAATTTTTAATTGAAAAATACATAGGGATACGTTAAGCCTTTTCGAATGTTACCTTCCTAAGGAATGCAAAATTACGATGCTAAAATAAAAATGGATGAATCGGTTTTTTGTTTTGTAATTTCCGTATTTATTTCTAATATTTAAGGGAAATCTCAATTTAAGATCGTAAAAAAACAAAAAAATATCTGAAAACTTTAATTGATGTCACAAGTTTTAAATTTTTAAATTACGACATTAGAATAAATAAGTAGTCTATATATGAATAGCCAATATAATTAGATTAATAAAATTTTAATTAAATATCTAATGCAAGATATAAATGTCTGGTGAATGCATTAAACAAAAGAATAGACAAAATAATAACCATTGGTTTTATATATAATACTTTCATTATTTACATCCACTTAATAACCTACTTCAAAGGTTGCAATGGCACAAATTCAGGAATATCTATGTAAATGCAAATTTGTAAAAATTAAAGATTTTGTTTTGCTCAATGAAATAAATAACAATTTAAAATTAAAATTTAAATTTTATCTATTTGAAACACCTCTATAACTCACTATTAAAATTACAAATACTTTTCATATTATATAATTGAAAATGACCAAATACATTTCTTACATCGAACAAATACACCAATGATCAAAGTTAAGTTTTAAAACAGTTTAAATAAATACCATGGTATAATGAGAATATAGTTGTATTTATATACATTATTATTGACTTCTAAAGTTAAGCTTTAACATAACTGATGTTACTTTGTTAGTATACTTAAATCAAGGCTTTCTCAGAAGGTTGACACTTTTTGGAAGATCTTACATTTGATGCACTTATCCCAAATGAGCCATCATTTTTTATTTTCTTTGCCTAAACATTCAGAATTTATAAACAGTTATCCCAAAGTATGATGTTCCCTTTCCTGAATCAAGTGCAATCTTGATCCCACCACGTCAGATTTATTCCTAATTCACTCCTTTACTGGAAGGGCACTGATACAATGTTCACATCTCTGCCCCGTATTCAGCAGAATAAGATGGA
Organism: Argiope argentata; assembly: GCA_026289955.1. Lineage (NCBI taxonomy): Eukaryota > Metazoa > Arthropoda > Arachnida > Araneae > Araneidae > Argiope > Argiope argentata. Next base: position 2,294,313 of record JAOUZG010033074.1, read on the forward strand.
AAATGGGGCAAGGGGATTGTCTTCAATTGCAAACAGAATTTCGAGAGCCTCGAAGCGTGGATATAGAAGGATTTAAAGTACATAATTTTTATGAATTCAGTGACATTTAAAATATTTTCACTTTAAAACAAAATTAACGCCATGTGTGAAACAGCTCAGACTAGAACATGCAATTGCATTCTTCCCGGGTTTGCGCTGTGAAGCTGAAAATTGAAACATATCCTCTCCTTCTGAAGCAATCCTCTTTTTAGCACCTAAGATCACATATTTTAATTATCTGAATATAAAATTGATCGAAATTATGAAATGGAATCAATATTAATTTCTAACTTTACTTTTTAAAGTTAGTTTTCTGCAATTTGAGAATTGTTATCCCTCCCTTTTATGATATACTTATTTGATATATCTTATTGAAGTGACTAATCCACATATATGCATAAATATCAGATTTTATTCCCATTTTCCTCTTTATTATGGTTATCATAACTAGTATTTGATCGTCATAAAGGAAGTATGAATTTCAAATAACTATGCTTGCACAAGTAAAAAGCATGAATTAAAGGTTTAAGGATTTTAAGGGCCGTTAAAATACAGGGTAAGTCAAAATGAATATAGCGATTACAAACGGCTATAACTATTTAATGAAAAAAGATATATCGATAAGATTTACACAGAATGCAGACGGAACTTCAAAATTTATTAACGTAAAGCGCACGTGCAGCCAAGCGGATGCCTGCGCATGCGCGAAATCGAACTTCGCAACGACAAGAAACCTGTTCAGCGCGGCGTCTCATTAGTGGAAATGGCTAGTCCCGTGCAGAAAGCATTCTCTGTGTTGGAATTTCACAGTTGCCGTTCTGTTATTACAGTGCAGAGAAAATTTCGTCAGCGGTACAATGAAGAACCTCCAAATGCGAACAACATACGCAGATGGCATCGGATGTTTGAGGAAACAGGATGTTTGTGCAAAGGAAAAAGTAGCGGAAGGCCACGTGTTTCATCGGAAAACGTTGATAAAATTCGCGAAACGTATCAACAAAGCCCACGGAATCGACGTACGAAGATGAACAAATGCTTCAGAATGTATGGCGTGAAATGGAATACCGATTAGATGTTGTCCGTGTGACCAAGGGAAGTCACATAGAACATCTATGACTTCTGTATATAAAATTTTGAAGATTCTTCTACATTCTGTGTAAATCTTATCGATAAATATTTTTTCATTAAATAGTTATAGCCGTTTGTAATCGCTATATTCATTTTGACTTACCCTGTATTTTTATAATTAACATTTGAAGAAATTTTGCTTTTATAAAAAATGCATTTTTAATTTCTGGCGTGTTTGATATAATAATATTATTTCTTCTGATGGAAATTTTCAGGGTCAACAATGCTCTCGGTCAACCATGAAAATGTTTTTGATTTTTACCTTTTAATAACCGAACCACAGTGAAGAAAGAGAATAAAGAGAAAACGGATTAACACGCATTTCTTGCATAATAATAGATAAAAGTGTTAAGAAAAGACAGTAAATTTATTTAAATATCTTTAATCACAAATTTTTTTCCGGAAATGTAATTTTTTAAAAGCCTTTTTTGAAAATTGACAAAAAAATATAAATAAATAAATCCAATGATATGTGTTTTTTTTTCTTTTCGCCAAGCCAAAAGATTTTAGAAAATTGAAGAATGTTCCAAAATACAAATACATTTTGAATAATTATTAAATGAGTTTCGTAGCTCAAATTATTTTATATCAAGAGTAGAATACAACCGGTAATTCGAAATGCCCGAAATGCAGTTCTTTAACATTCGGATGTGGAAGATAAAATTCATCGATAGGATAAGAAATTAATACTTTGAATGGCATTTTCTTTCAATGAATACTCCCAAATATTGATTGAAGCTAGTTTCCAACTTTAAATATTATATTTCACGCATCCTCGCAAAGAAAAGTTCACTGAAATGAGATCTCACGGCGTTCAGTTCTACCTCTTTGTCCTGAATAGCTGTTCAGAAAAATTTCATCGGGATGAGATCCCACATCGGTACACTAAGTGGGGGTGTCACTATTGTAGCAACTCCAAGGAAATACTCTACTTTTTAATTTAACTCTAGAATGGGCAGAGATCAGGTAAAGATTATCAGTCCACGTACTCTCCGAAAAGAAAAGTATAATTGAGCTACATGCTTTTAAAAAATTGCTACAAGATCATTTAAGATAATATTGTTCGGCAAAAAATAACCGTTCACCAATATAGTTTGCATAGTCGAATTTCATGGAATTTCTTTACCAATTTTTATTTATACTTATACTTATAATTTAGATGCTTCATATGTTGACTTAATTTTATCATTATATTATATTTGAGACATATTTTATACGATTCAAATACTGCTTAAATACAGCTACTGAAATTTACTTTTCTGTTTATCTTGGAAATTAAAGTTGATAATTCAAAACTATGTCAGTACTAGAATCAACATAAGACAATTGCTTAAAAAGTCACTAAATTAATAATGACTATAAATCAGACAAGGTAAAAGAATAATTTATTGTAAAACTTTGTAATTAAAAAAATGAAAATTTTTTCTTCATAAATATTACCAAAATTTATTAATCCAAGAAACCAAACCTTGATGTAAGTTACAAAGTTTTCGTATGGCAATAAATGGTGAAATCATAGTTATTACTATCAAATTATTTATGTATTTTTTTATGAATGTATGTGTTCTTATTCGATAAATATGAAAGAAAGGAAGACATTTTTATTCAAAATGTTGTCAAAAATGGTTACATATTCGGGCTTTGACTTTTCTAGGACAAATGAAGAATATAACGCACATATCAATCCAAGGTTTGTTACCCGATACAAACCAGTTCATGACTTACGAAGGTTCGACTACAATGCCTGGTTGCCACGAAACTGTAACATGGATTGTCCTTAATAAGCCAATTTACATTACAAAAGCTGAAGTAAGTAATCATTTTTAAATATGTAATAACATGTTTAAATCAAACTGAAAAAAATGTAAAGATCATTATTGATAATGCTTTGCATTTAAAAAAAGGACGGTAACTTTTAGGTGGTTGTGATATATAGAGATATTTTATATTTATATTCTATATTTATGTCGATTTGCATTTCATTTTAGTTAAATAGGTACATTTAAAAATATATATTACATTTATTAATTCTTTACATTCTAAGTGGAAATTTAATAAACTATAATTAAAACCAGAAATATAAATGTTATAAATGTATGTAAAAAAAGATAACCAAATGTTCTATAAAAAAATCGATTTTTTTCCATTTATGACGGCTTTTTCTTGTGAAAAAATTGCTTCTCCTCAGACGATGTCTTAGATATTAATTATTTTATTCAGAAATGAATGAAAACGAATCTCGTAACCGTTATTTGTTTTCTTTTCATCGCATCAAAAATGAGCATCATTTGCAAACATGTATTATCTTTTAAAATTGATAAGCTTCATAATAACCCTTTCGTCAACATAAACATTTGTCTGTCGTTAATAATTTCTTGCACTGCAAAGGCTTTAAAATCTTGAAATTAAATAATTAATTACGAATCAGTTCCCAATATTTCGCCAGATGCTGCGGAACTGGAGAAATGACGGGGAGAAATCTCGCATATGAACCGATGCAGGAATCAATTCGATCAAATAAAGATGCAATGTAGTGCATGAACTTTCAAAATAAAGCTATTTTTGACATGAGATGAGATATTTTGATAAATTTCATTTGAAACTTTTCACATAAAAGAGGTGTAACTCTTAAAGTATTTCAACAATATTTTGTGTTAAAATATAGATAGTTCAGTTAAAATAAGGTTCAATCTAGTTTTCCTGTTAGATAAAGACTTATAGTTTACTTGTTGGAAAATTTGCAAAAGTATTTAATTTCTAATGCAGTTTAATCATCCTAAACAAACGACAAGTTAAATTTACATTCTAATGAAAACTAGCATCCTAAATAAATTCTTAAAGGTTTTTCAACGAAACCAATCATAATATTTCATAATTATGTGCGGTGAAATATTAAATAGTGTCAGCACATTATTATTTGTGAGTTAATCCCTATATAAAACTGCAATTATGCCCTAATTAACTTAAATACTGACTACTTCTCAATTTTAAATAAACTCTTATTCAAAATACATTAACAAATAAAGAGAATCATTATAAGTATCTAAATTCTTCTGCGCCAATTTAAGCATCTTGTTATACAAAACCTTGACTTCGGTCTAATTCGAAGAATCCGTGAAATCCCTAAAGAATATCATAGCACATCCAAGAATATTTTCATCATGAATCTTAAACAAGCTTACTCGATTGCGAAATGATTGAAAAGTTCTCAATAGATTTCTATTTATGCTGAAATATTAAATCGGAATCGGATTGTAAACTGCCTGCTCTTGTTTGGCCTCAGAGGTGATTAACGAATGATTCAGATCACAATACTTGCATGAAAGTTGCATTCACCTCGCACGCTTCGTCACCTCCATCTTTAATCAAAGATCAATTGTCATTACATACATGTAAGTCCGAAATTCATTTGTAACTTATCATACAGTTGTAATTAACATGTGGGCGGAATCCTGGAAGAGCTCGAATTCTCAGATGCGTAATCTAGAATTGAATCAAATTTGAATTTAATCTGTTGTCGCTTATCTCTCTCCTCTGATCTTCTGCTATTGAGATTGAAAGGGGATAGACTCATTTTCACACTCTTAACCGGGAATATAATTAGCTGCCCTCGCAAAATCGGCAAGGGCTGTATACAAAGGGAAACATCAATACGAGGGATGACTGGAGAGGGTTCATCAAACTGAGAAATCCAGAAGGCTATTATTTATGAAAGGAGCAATTAGCTGAAGAAGAACCTCATCTCTGCTCTTTTCCTGCTCTTCAGAGACTTTGCAGTCGAATAAAATTCTATTTTCAATTTGAATCTTTTTGCTAGCGGATATTGAAAAATATATCTTAACTAATAAATTAACATATCGAAATTCAATTAAAAATGTTATTTCAAATGCTTTGAAAAGAACGGAAAAAATATCACCAATAGATCACCTCTGTTACAGAAACAAAGTTACTTAAATTGAACCTATTCATGATATTTTTACTGACATACACTTGTCCGTTACATTTCAATGAAAATTTAATTTTAGGGATAAGTTGCTTTATTTGTAAGATTATATAAATGTCTTGTATAGTAAAATAAAGGCATAAAAATAATTATTTAAATTTAAGAGAAATATTATTAAATATAAATACAACATCTATAATATTTTTTAAAAGGTCATCTTATTCATAAATATTTAAAAATTACAACAATAATAGTATTTATCTATAAATGTTCAATTGATTCTTAGAAGCATAAGCATCATTAATTAATTAATTCATTCATTTTAAACAAACTTAAAACTTTAATTATCTCAAATAATTTTGAATTCCATACATTCACATGCATAATATCTTCATAAGAAATCAATTTTAAACTACACGCTTTTGGATCAAGCCACTTGTATCACCATTCTCCATTTTATGAATTAGTTTAATATCCCAGGATAGAAATGATTTTATATCCTTGTTTTTTGTTTAACTAATTTAATAAAAATTTGATTTCTGAAAAAACCATCGTTTCTATTTTAAATAATTTTTATTCAATCATATTTTCTATTTCAAATATCAAATTATACACCGTTCAAAAAATTCATGTAGCAGGTATTTAATCGCTTATCTGCTTTCACTGAAAACATTCTTTCTTATAAAAATGCCTATAAATATTTCATACGTTGTAAATATGGCCCGTATAAACAATGGCCCTTATAAACAGGAATCTTCCGTTTAGAGAAGAACGTGGTTGATTTATATGATAGTTCAATTATCTACCCTGACTAAAGATTCAGAACCGATGATTTTTTTTTGAGTAGACATATTCCATTAAAAAAGATTCATGATAATTTTAGATTTGTTCTACCACTTTTTAATCTTCTGTGCTTTAATTTGTAAATAAAATGGTTTAACTCTTACTTCTCATTAAATTAATAATTTATAAGAAATATCTTATGTCTGATTTGTAAAAGTTAACCTTATCTAACATTCTTTACAATCTGAATTTTCTCATGTTTTAATCTGTTAATCATCGTCACCGCACCGAAAATTGGCTGGAACGCAGGGAACAATGGATTAAATATGCAAGCCAAACAATAAAAGTATTGGCAGGTCAGATTTTTATGAAATTGTTAAATTTGATGCTTTCGAACGTCCGCAATGTTACTCATGTGACTTCTGAGATCAAAATAATTAAGCAGACTGAGTGAAAAAAGTGACTCAAAACCCATCATGTCTGCACTCGTTTTTTTATTTGCAATTGCATTCGACTAACAACACAGTAAAGATCAACGTAATATAGTATGTCATTGTTTACACCACATATTTTATTTCAAGACATACTATATGTGTTCAAATGCGGAAAATATCTGAACACCCAATTTTTTTTACAATCAATCATACTATGAGAAAACTAAGAATACCATTTTAAAGGCATTAATAAATACAAAAAAATACTATGCCTTAAATTTCCATAGGAAATTGTCAACATATTTCAAACTGTACCAACTTTGAAATTTTCAAAGGCAAACCACATTTCTGGATCTCATGAATATATACTTCATGTAAAAATTACCCTGACTACAAATATGGGTTTATATAGTATGTTTACTTGGGGTGATAATTGCCATTTTCTGTTGAGGAGTTGTTTCCATTATCAGATGTGAAAAACTAAAATATTATCTAGACATCAGTTATAATAACTTCTTCTATTACTTTTTTTTGGAAAATTTAAAAGCCATTTTTTAGAAAGAATAATATAAAATTAAGGGCTTCAAAGCTTTGTTGGAAAATAATTGATAGAATACTAGCATTCTGCAGATCTAAAAAGGAATATTTGTTATTACTAAGAGTAAAATGTTAAAATGAATTTTATTACACTGTGTATATTTGATAAATTTGAATCCATCTATTACTAAATACATTAAAAATGTTTTAAATCAAAAGCAAATCCTCATCAATTATCCTTTAAGCATTCTTTGAATTTTATTTGCCACTTTTGAAAATATGAAATTGAATTAATTAAAAAAAACCTAATACAAAATTGTAAGCCTACCAATAATAAATCTATTGACCATGAAACCAATTACTGATTATTTATTATTCACCGCTAATAAAAAAAATATGTATTTTGTCATTCAGCTGAGCAAAACAAATAACTTAACGAAAAATATAATTATCAAATATGTGATCATGTTTTATCTAAATATTTTATGTTTTGATCCTTTTCTGTTTATTCTTAATTGGTCATAGTTTTTAAAGTATTGCTGACTGATTGCAGATGAACTAACTTCCAATATAAAGTAGCCAAAGAAAAACAGCTATTGCCTCCTCAACGAAACAGAAAAAAAATCAGTTGGTGCATGTACATGGGGAATTTTTGAAAACGCAGGAATGTCCTATTTATTGAAAATAAACGCATATTTATTTAATTAAATTCGTTTATTAACCGAATTATCTTTAACGAGCTTTTCCTATATTTATTCTTGTTTTCTGGAAGGCTTTTCCTCCTATAAACAAAGCTGGAAAGCTCTGAAAACTCGATAAATGACATATAAATACATTGCCTTTAAGATCCACTTTCTTTAATAATTTGAAAGCGGAAATTATTTACCAAATTCAGTCTTCCCTCGTTTTTCTCTGTATTTTTCTCAACTCTTCCATTAGTTATGCTCCATTGACCATATTTATTTATTTATTATTTAGGTCTTCTCCCTCTCTCTCTTTCAATTATCTATCTGCGAAAGTGCTTGCACAATGTCTTCTTGAAGGTTTTATTTATATCGTTTATAGGAATAATTATACGTCCTTTACGCCTCTGAAAGGGAGAGGGCAGGAGGAGATTCAGCGTAGCGGTTGCGCACTTTGAGGAGGCTTATTTTTTAAAATATTAAGACGCAATAAGCAACCTGTTTCAAGGAAATGCTCCTCAAACTTTCAGCATAGATCATATACAAATAACGTGCTTCCATACCTGCATGCTTGACGGTGTGGAATTCTCGAGACCAATTTCGGTTCTACGTTTGGGATTTCTGTTTCTTTTTTTAATTTATTTTCTTTCTAAATTATTTCAAATTAATTATACAATTTACAATTTTAATTAAAGCGTTTTTCAAGTTTTATATAAAAATAAATATTGATTTTCCTAATTCTTGGATTATACTTTAAATTTTAGAAGAAAAATTGTTAAAAATATGAAAATTTGTTTTTTTTTAATTATTCCAAATTTCTTCAATTATGTTAGCAAGTTAATAATGGTCTCATTAATATGATACCCCTTTTTGTATGATTTTTTAATATCTGGATTGCAATGTTACTATTTTTAAATATTATAGATATGATCGTGTTTCTCTTTAAAAAATATTTAAATAAAATTACAGTATTAATTAAAGTGTAATAATTTCATCAATCAAAAATTAATATTTTCAAAATCAATCTCTCTTAAAAATAAATGTTCATTCACTTAATAAACCATTGTTTTATTTTTAAGCGGAAATATTACAAACTTCACTTAAATGGTGATAAATACTCATTATAATTGCTGACACCATAAAAATATTGTTAAATTAATAAAATTGCTGAATTAAATTGTAACAAATTAGAAAAAAAAAGTTTAAAAAAAAACATTGACCTTGTGCGGAACTCGGCTATCATGAATGCGAGGTTGGCGTCTTACTGCCTATGCTTTTCGGGCCATCGACTTCTTTATTAATATACTAGACGGCTTTGGCGACCTGTCGGTTCACCAGAATTAATGCCAACAAGAGGGTTCAATCAATTTTTTACATATAACTTGGTCTCATATTAAGTTTTTCAGCAACATATTTTTAAGCTTCAAATTTCGATAGTCATATAATTCACTTCTACTGTTATGTAAACCTTAAGCAGTCTTGATCTTTGAACACCGCATCAATTTCCGTAAAACTCAGTTTTAAATTAAAGTGGAAATGATAAAACTTCAATTAAAATATATAGACCTCTTTACTCAATCAAGCATGTCTTTAAATAAAACTAAGAACTAAAAGCAGATTAGTCTGACATTAAAGTTTTATGCTCACTACAGAAATTGAAACATTATAATTTTTTTGTAATTTATAGTATCTCAAAGAATTATTCAGCAAACATTTCACAGATTAAATGAAACATCCAGTTTTTAATTGTATTTTTAGATGTATATAAATGATCTCAATAATATTTTTTTAGGTTTATAAATATATTTCAAAAACTTTTGGTTCAGTTTCCTTTGGTCTTATAGATTCATATTCTGTAAAATATTCTTAATATTTCAACTTCTAAATATATAAATAAACATTTCTATCATCTGCGATCAAATCTGGCTGATTTATTCAGTTCTGAATATTGCAAATTTAGAACAATAATCATTTTTATAATCTAGGCCAATTATTCTAAAGAAACTCTGATTGTCTTCTTGGAAACCTAGATAGAAGAATCTAAAATCGCCAGTTTTTATCGAAAAGTTATACTGAAATTTTCATAGATTGTTCAGCTTTGATGATTGATTTAGTTAATTGGAGTACCACTTTTTTTATTTTAAGGACTTATTGTCTCTAAGGATATTTTGTTAAAAATGATTCACAGAGCAGATAGTATATGTAAAAATTTAAAAGGAGTAATTCATCAGTATTTTTTCCCTCAATCTACTAATTATATATTTCACTAAGACTGTTTTTAAGAGATGTGTGTCTATCACAAAAAGTTAACTAATTAGAGGTTGGGTTCCGATTACAGAAGATGCCTTGTAGATGTTAAGCCATATTTGCCTTAAATAAAACTGTTTAATTGAATTAAAAATATATGTATTATAAAATATCATGGAAAACGTTTCATTGCATTTATTTTCCAAATATATAATGTTTCATGTTTATATCATTTTATGCAGACTTATGCTGAAAATAACATTTTTATATGTTTAATTTGGAATGATTTATTTTTTCTCATGTGAGAACATGATATTGTTTTGGTTAGAAAGTTTTGATGTCTCTGAGACATGCGGGTAAAAAATATTTTTACCTGTTTTACAAATTTTGCATTATTAATTATTACGTATGCTTGTTTGAAAGCAGATGCGTTTTGAAATAGCTGACCTGCTTTTATTAGTATACCTTTAATATTAGGTATGCTTCGTTGAAAGCAGATGCGTTTTTATTTCACATGATTCACTAAAATGCCGAGATAAATTACAATAAAGAAGGAGAATTCTTTGATTTGCACAATATATCTTCTTCATATAAGTAAAAGTAACAATTCAAAACATTTCTTATTGTTATAAATTTTAAAAAAACACGAATGCAAAAATATTTTACTTCTACTTATTATCAATTGCTTTTTGTTCGTTGTTTCTTTGAAATGACATCATCGTCTAGTTTGTTTAAGGTTTCTTTCTTTTCTGATTAAAAAAACGCTTTCTCGCTTTCAGAAGATTATCTTTTGGAATTTTTCTAAAAATTTCAGTTTTAACTGTCGCACTTTTGTAATATATTTTTTATTTATTTTAATTCTTTAATAGAATTAATAAATTTGATGTTACAAATGATCAAGAAAATTTTTCTCTTGCATTCATTTTTTTTTAAAAATAACACATTTCCTATTTATTTCATTTCATATAATCACGTGATGAAAATTATATATTTCTGTTTTATTTTTGGTAGTAATTAACTTGTTTTTTTAATCAGATCTTCAGAAAATGTGATGACAATATATTATTAAAAGCTGATTTTTTTAGATCCTCGTGAAGATAAAATCTTATTTTTATTTTATTCGATATAAATTGTTGAAAAATACGATTAAATTCAATGTTTAAAAAATCATTAAAAATATAATTTTATTGTATATATCAAAACATTAGTATCATTAAAAAGCTAATGTTTTGAGCTTTATCTTCATGCAAAAATAAATTTTGTGCTTTAATATTTTCGAAAATTATAGCGGAAAAACGTCAACATTTGCTTTTTTTTAATTAATTAAAATTTTAATGAAAAATTCAAAAAAGGGCTCAGAGATGCGCATTCCCAGTCCCCAAGATATACATGTACCAAATTTGGTAGTTGTAGGTCGAACGGTCTGGCCTGTAGAGCGCCAACATACACACATTATGCTTTATTATATGGAGAGATAAGCTAAGTTGAAAGTTTGAAAGGCATTTTTTTCTAAATTGGCTGCATATTGCACTGTAATATTTTAAAAAAATGAACTTCCTAAACACATACTACTATTATGTTAAATCTCTTCTCGAATATAATCTTTTAACCCCTGCCCTCTCCTTGTTAGGTAACCTGCTTAATAATCGGAAATTTATATTAGAACTTATTTACATATACAGAACAAAATTTAGTTAGACTGACGTTGGAAAATTCAGTATTTATGAATCATCTGTGTTAAATCAATTAATGAATCAATAAAAAGCGTACAGGTTAAGGTAATATGCTATTACAAATCTATGCATATTATTGGACATTGTCAAAATGACATGCGTAATAAATAATGTTTTAATGCCTGAAGTCTTTAATCCATTTTTGATTATTCACAATGATACAATAGGCATTAATCTTATAAAATTTGAGACTTGTAGAAGAAATATTGTGCTCTTGACAAACATCATTAAATTTAAAGAAATACGAATAGCTTTTTTCTTCTTGTAAAATATAGAATTTGCTCTCCCTAAATTATTAAGAGAAATAATTTGTTGGAATTTTTTAGATATTATATAGCTAACCTTGACAAAGTATATATTCCAAAAAAGCCTCATTGCTTTGGAATTTGCTATTTATTGTATATGATATTGTTTGAGCTGTAAAAATTCTAACTTATTACAAGGACATAGAGTAACCTACGCATTTAAAAGTAATGAATGTTAATAACATTTTATAGCAATGTATTTTTTATTTCGTATATTTTGCAGCTAAAGAAATTTTTAAATGTGTTTGTAAATTGTAATTTTATACACAATGATATTTTTCTCAAGAAAATAGGCTGTTTGATTTATTTACATATTTAATTTCATTACCTTTTAGTGATTTTTAAACTCTTAGTTTTAATAACTTTTCACGTATCGAAAATTGTTTTTTTATGTAAAATTTGTATAATACTTTGTATTTTCATAACGAAAAGAATTTAGGTGAACTACTTTATAAGATTATAATGTTGAATAAAAGCTTAAAATTTAATTCTAAATTAAAAGTCAACATTTTGTTAACTCATGATTTCATGATGAATTGACATTAACTAATGAAACTTTGTTTGCAGAAATAACTTTGATGTTTTAAAATTTTATGAGATAAGTGAGTATTGTCATTAGAAATTTTCAAGTATTCTCTTATTTCAATATGTAGAGGTCCCTTACGAAAAGTTTAATTCGTTATTCTTAAGAGTATGTTAAGCCCTTTCAAATGACTCCTTATTTATAACTGTACAAGGAACGATGTAAAAACAAAGATGGGTGACTCCTTTCTTTTCCGCGACTGTACATATATTTATTTTTAAAAACTGGTAAGAAGAAAAAGAAAAGTCAGCGTTTCTAGAAATTCCGTTACTGCAATCTAATGGAGAAGTGGGTCAATTCAAGGAATGTGAAACCGAATTTGTCATCAGTATCTCGCAAAATAGCGATAAGCCATTAACAGAAAAAATATATATATGTAATAGACATAAGGTTAACCAGCTTAAATGATCTGTTGGTAACTTTTAGCCAGTTATTGTGTATTTATATGGCATGCGTGAGCCGTAGCTGAGCTGCACACAAAAATGCAAAAGATTCAGGTGGAGCATGAATGATTTCTATGTAGCGAAAAATACCTTACTTGTGAGCCTGCTTCATTTGATCAACTGCGAATTAAGATATACAAACGTAAAAGATCTTTTTTTCATAATATATATTTAAAAAATATTTCCTTTTTATGTTTAATTAGTAAGTAAAACTAATTTCTGAAGAAATACGGGAAGTTATTTAAAGATGGGAAGAGTTAACTAAATATTTCAAATATAAAAAGTGTTATCTACTTTTAAAATGCTGAATTTCGAAAGAAAATCTGATGATTATTTATACAATGTGGCTTGACATATATTGAATTTTTTTAAATAAAACTTGAAAAAAAATTCGAAATTTTTTAAAAAAATTCCAAAATTCATTATTTTTTTTTGTTTAAAGTTTATTTCTGAATCTTACATCTTTACAAACTGCAAAAAGATAAGAAACTTGATTTGGTGTATCATAAGCCATTCATGACTCCAAGAAGTGGTTTTACACCACATTATGAATTATGAAATCGTACTTCAAAAGGCAAACTTTTTAAATGTGTTATACTAGTTTTTAGAGAGCAGTGGGCCTGATGTTTGATACGTCAAACGTTATAAACATCATCATATTCGTTAAAATTAAAAACGATGTTTTTTAAGTGATTTTTAAAATTCACTTAAAAAATATAGATATTTAACAAAAATTCTATCATGCTTTATGTAATATAAGCAGCTTTAATTATACCAATTATAAGTTATTCGATTGAATATTAGGTACAGTAATTAATGCAATCAAATATAGAATACATTGTAAAAAAATCTTTTTTTTTCAGAATGTTAAGAGTACAATATTCTCAGAATGTTAATTAAGAAGGTTAATTAAGTACAATATTCTCAGTTTTATATTATATATTTTTATTTTTAATTCATTGCCCTGCCTAAAATTTCTAAAATTTCTAGAAATAACTTATTAAATCCTATTTTGGTAAAATGGTGAAAGAATTTTAACAGCAGTCTTGGATATGACAATATTAATAATTCGTGCATTTCTACAATCTTACCAACAGCAAAGACAGTGTTTTGATTTTTTTTTCTCAAACGCGTGATTCAAAGCAGCGAAGGTAGAAATATTTCATTTTAGTATTTTTTTTTTCATTCTGGGAAAAGTTTTTATTGAAAAGTCGAAAGGAAATATTTTGTCCATTTCTCAAGAGTTCAGTAGGATGGAAATATTTTTCAGGTTACTGATATTCCATTTTGTTGACAATTTTTTATAGATTCGTTTTATTTCCATATTTCATAGCACATATTGGTAGATCCTCTTGATAATTGATAGTCATTCATAAATGTGGAAATTAAAAATTCATTAACGTGATATAATTAGAAAAAATATCTTAATTTTTTTTAGTAAAATTTGCACAAGAAAATAATTTTTTCTTGGAGTTTAGGCCATCTAATAAAATTGTCCGATAATTGTTGTTAGTGTGGCCTGTGCTTCATACAATTTCATTTTTTAAAATTTCGATGTTAATAGGGGTTTTTTTTATTTAAAATTTTTAAGCCTGCTGATATTGACTGCCCTAAAAATTATATTATCCCTTTTGGGAAAAATATTTGTTTAAAAATTATAGGAACCTAAAAGAACATTAACCTTTAACAAATTATGCATTGTTGTTGTGTCAAATGGCATCTGTCATGAACAAGCTCGCTTCTGAAACCAGCAGCAGATTTAAGCCGAATGAAGCGTCTCTTGTACTTGAGTAGCGCCAACTAGGGCCAAGAGTACGACTTTGCTACACACTCACCACATTCGCTTGCACAACCCCTTTTCACAGGGGGGCACATTCACACATCTCACAGACAGCACACAAAAGAACAACCATGCCCGAACCGGGACTCGAACCCGGGACCTCCAGAACACGAGGAAGACGCGCTACCTCTGTGCCAGCAAGCCGGCAAACTATGCATTAAAGGGGTTGTGCAAGTGAATGTGGTGAGTGTGTAGCAAAGTCGTACTCTTGGCCCTAGTTGGCGCTACTTAAGTACAAGAGACGCTTCATTCGGCTTAAATCTGCTTCTGGGCTCAGCGGCGGGCTTATCCATGACAAGTGCCATTTGACACAAACTAAGCATTAAAAATACACTGCTCAAAACAATTAGGGGAGCAAGCAAAAAAATCAAGAAAACCGTGCGAGACAGCCACGTAATGGTATACAATGGGTAGTACACGCGTATCCATGCGCAATACAGAGAAAAAATTAAAACAATGTGGAATTAAGCTTTAATTCTTTAAGAAATATGAAAAAAACATGAAAAGATGATTTAGGGCAACAATTTGGTTACATGTAAACGATAAAAAAAAGGCTCTGAATACACATGATGCAGAAGTTTTAATAGGGCGTGTGGTCTCCTCGAACAGCTAAGACTGCTGATCACCTGTTTGCCATGGATGCGATGAGGTTATCGATCAGACTTTGGGGAATACTGTTCCATTCCTCAAGAAGTGCATTTTCCAAGTCTGGGACAGTCACAGGCGGCCATGGCCGCGCAGCAATACGTCGTCCAAGCATGTCTCAAACATGCTCGATTGGATTCAGGTCAGGAGAGCATGCTGGCCATTTCATACGCTGTATTGTTTCAGCTTTAAGCATGTTCTCCACCAGACGAGCTCTATGCGGTCGGTCATTATTATCCTGGAAAATAAAGGATTCGCCAATAGCTCCAGCGTAAGGGATGACATGAGATCGCAGTATCTCGTCTGCATTCCTGCGGCCCGTCAAAGTGTCATTCCTAATAATATGCAGGTCCGTACGTTCACCTTTGCTGATTCCACCCCATACCATCCAACCAGCTCGTCTGTATTGTGACCTTTCACGAACGAAAGCGGGGTTATTTCGAGTGCCCCTCTCCCGCCATACCAGAACACGTCGAGTGTCACACTCTGGACTGAATCGGGACTCGTCTTTAAACAGCACTCGGCTCCAATCATGTTGCTGCCAATCTCAATGTTCAGCAGCCCATCTTCTTCGAGCCGCACGCTGGCATGGGGTCTACGAAATGCAGACCATTGGCCTACGTGCATAGAGCCCTGCCCCATGAAGCCTATAACGTACTGTTTGGCTGGACACCCTTCGTCCTGTTGCCAAGAACAACTGTCTTTGCAACTGAGTAGCATTCTCCGTTCTGTTTCGACTTGCTATTTTCCGTATATACCGGTCATCAGTTGCTGTAGTGGCGCGTGGCCGACCTTGCCCAGGTCGACGTCTAACATTTCCTGTTTCTTGGAATCGATTCCACAGCCTTGCAACAACACTTCTGGCGACTCCAACAGCGTCGTGACACTCCGTAGTGTTTGGTCTGATTCCAGTCGGCCTATGACACGACATGCCATGGATTCCAGTAAATCACGTTGTTCAGACATTCTCATAAGCTTGTCTCAAAAACAGAAAGAGTGCGCAATCCAATTTCACAGTTACGGCAATAAAACAGACGTTTCTGCAACATCCCGATTTCTGGTCTTATCCTTTTTTTCTGGTTTTTGACGTCATGAACTTTGATTAGCATATAAAGGTTTCTTCTTCCGTTTCCTGGCAGGCTGTAAGCTATGGAGGATTCATTTTATGTTACTTATTGGAGACATCTTTGTGTAATTCTGTTAAAACCATGT
>JAOUZG010033074.1:2326660-2352422 GCA_026289955.1 Argiope argentata
ATATATATATATCCTTTTCTTATGTAAATGGTTCTAGACTATTCTTTTATGGATTCCCTCATCAATTTTTAAAAAAGTAATAAGAATATTAAGGTTACTCGTGGCATATTTGTTACAATGGCCCCAATGAAACCGTAACAAGTTGTCCTTTTTGACGTCATTGTACAGCTTGATATTTGTGAGTGGCTTTATAGAGCTGCATAAAATTTTTAAATATTATAATTCTTATGAAAATTACCACATTCTTCAATGGTTATGCATTCTTTTTTGTAGTACTGATATTACACATATTTATTCAAAGGTTCAGACAAATAAAAAAATAGAAGGTGAAAGAAAAATTGCAAATAATTGCATGATTCATGATTTTTTAAGAATTTTTTTATTACTAACTGTAGGCAATCCAAAAATAGATAAGAAAGCCAAACACAGTTGCCATCCAGCAATTGAAAAGTTAGTTTTAAACTCTGGCTAATTTGAAACTTGAATAAAACTACTTAACCTGTAACAACTAGTCTTCTCTCCCTTACACTTTATTAATATGGATTTATTAGTCGGATTAATTAATACAAACATGAAAAACAATTTTTTCAAGACATTAAACTTCCTATTAAAACGAAGCTATCTCAAAGCAGCATTTTAAATATATTTTATAATAAAAAGTACAATATGCGAGCATAATAGTAGCTTTTATAAAAAATAAATGTTTTGGGGCTGACTATTTTTGTTATCTTACTGTCTTTTTCTTACTTACCCTTTTATTTAACTATTTTTAAATTGTCTATGTATAACTGTTTGAAATCACAGATTTTTGATGTTTTACGTTTTTCTCTATATTATTTTATTATCTTAGAAAAAAAACTAAATAAAAAATGCATGTTTAACCTTATAATAAACCATTAGCGACATAACATCTTTAAAAATTGAAAAAATTTAAGATAAAGTCTATTTATTTTTTATAAATAATGGAGAGCAGGAAGCGTTATAAGAAACAAAAGTTAATAAAGAAAACCATCCTGTAAACCCTTATTTCATTACATCACTTGCTTCTATTACATTTTAAAAGATAATCTTTTGAAATCTAAAAATAAGAAACCCATTAGAAAAACAGATGTATACTAAGGAAAAAAATAATGATTAATTGCATCTTCTAAAAGTTTAATTTGGATTTAAATATACAACACATTCTAAAAAATAGTTTTTCATTTCTACATTACATGTAAAAAAAAAGTCCGTGCCGCTCTTTAGTCTCAGAAATTATAAATCAGAGGCGAATTTCAGTCAGTGAACTCTGATTTTTTAAGCTTTTCTAAAATATTTACAAAATCAATTTTTATTTCATCCTCTTTATAAAAAATATAACTAAATAATATCTATAAAAAATTGGATAATAATTTTAAAACTCATTTGCAAGCAAAAACACTTTTGAAATTATGCCTTGTATTTGCCTTTAAAATGTGATGAATATTATTTTTTTTTCTAACCAGAGGATTTATTATTTTTTTTCTAACCAGTGTATATAATTTTCGTGTCACAGAACTATAACATTAAAAATCTTCTATAGTAGTTTTAAGGATGAAATTTCAAATATAAAATGGTTCATTTTCTGTTTTCTCCCCCCTTTACATCAAATGGGTTAGCCAGTTTTCCGAGCATTTAAATAAGATAATTTCTACCCTACAAATCATTAAGAAATAACCATAGTTTTCAGGTATATGTTTTCTAATCGTTCATAATGAATTTTCACAGAGACTTTTATTGTCGCGAAACCTAAAACCAAAAATTAATGCATTAATTTCTTTGAAATTTCCATTCATTCATAACACTTTTTTGAGGCAATTTTGCATACACATTTGCAGTCAAATGTCTTTAAGGTATTCATGCCGATTAATGTTTTTTTATATATTTATATTATGTATGATCTATTTGAATTGTTTAAAGTAAAATAGAATCCTTAAAAAATGAATAATTTTATAAAACAGATATTTACTAAATAAGTCTTCTCTCTGAATATTCATTCTAATGTATATACCTTTATGATATTTAAAATTTTTGGTAATTATAAATGGTGTTATATCATGAAATTGCACCATTATTTGATCATTAAAATGAATATAATGCATCGGAGATGTACACTCACTAAAAAATTACCCTATAATAGCATAAAGAGTTTCCAATAATTTCTTAATTTTTTTTAATTTTCATAGCTTCTAAATACGATCGAGGGAATAATTATTATATCAACGATAATTCCGGCGAGTGCTAGAGCATATAATAAAATCTTTTATGCCTAAAAATGATAGCTTCTTCAAAGCAGAATTAACACATGCACAGGAAGAGAAAATCTTCCATCTGTTCATCATATCTAAGAATAGTTTGAATTTCTAAACCAAATGGAAGCGAATTTTAATAAAAATACAGAAATTTATAAATTTAAAATAAATGGAAAGCATAAACTTTATTGTAAGAAATTAAATAAAACTGAGAGATGCTCTTTGAGTTCTAAATATTTTATCAGAAATATTGGGATTCAAGAATTAAAATTTAATATTGAAATATTTATTATTATAACAAAACTTGTCTTCTTATTAGTTCAAAATAAACTGATTTTTTTTGCTTTTAAGAAGAAAAAAGGATAAACAATAAACAGGAAGATCATTTATTTGTAAAGGCTTTTATTAAACTTCACATGATGAACGCTTTCGATTAGCATCGAAAGTTTATAAAAATGGAATTTCATAAATATATTTTAATATTTCTCGTCAATTACAGCTCTGAATTTTATTACAGCTAATAATTCCTGATTATAACAGAAATTGTTCACAAACTTAGATTATTAATTTTCAGTTAAACATAAAACTTAACTTAAAATAAATTTAACAGAAATTTACAATCCAATATTTTATAACCCAGAATATTTTCATCATAAATAACGAAGTATAATAAATGGAAAGATGTTAGTAATTATCTTGAAAAGTCTTTTTTAAATAGCATTTATGCATTTATAATGCTATAAAACTTTCTTGTGTTTTGTAAAAACAAAAATCCTTCAAATATGCTGACCCATCTACATTATCTTTTTGTTAATTTGCAATATGCGTCTTCATGTGTAGTGTTCTATTCTGAAGGTTAAATTCATAGAAAATTAATGAAATTAAAAGGAATTAATTAAAGTGATTGAATGGAAAAATAAATCCATTTATAGTGCAAATAAAAACGAAAAAAAGGAACGAAAAAAACTGAACTTAGAAAAAAAATGATAAAAAGAAAATAAAAAAATCATATTTTATATTTTCCACTCCTAAAAACGGAACTGAAATCAAAATAGTTCCGCTTGAATACTGTCTTAAAAACCCAAAAGAAATAAATTCCTTAAATGAGAAAGTCAGGCTTGCTTTTCGAATAGAATTCCAAAAAAGCAAAAAAAAAAAATCTTATAAATAATAAGAAAATCCTGAGAATGGAAAAATGAAATATCGAACAGAAATATGTACCCCAATATCCAGTCTCTTTAAGGATATGCAAGAGAGCGATATATGTCAATCAATTCCCACCAGCTGTCACGCAATATATTAAGTGAAGCCTAAGTGTTCTTTTAAGCCTATCCGAGTCCTATTCATCCAAACTTTATTTGTGATAGGTTTTGTTTTTATTAGCTATTGCTTTGAATATTTTGATAAGAAACAAGTTACTTTTAAAATATGATTTCCTCAACTATTTTTATATGCGAACAGTTTCGATGAAAATTCGGAAAATAAAATGCAGACAGTAAAATAAGGAAATTTTTTTCTTTTTTAAAAAAACTCACAAAATTATAGAAAGAAAAGCTTATTACATGTTCATTCGTATTACAGTTAATTATGGTTATAAAGTTGAAAAATTGATAAAGAACTTTTACGTTACACTTATAAAATCAATAAAAATGGTTGAAATTTCTTCGAAATAAAGCTCGAAGAAATAAGAAGATTAGTTTTTAAAGGGTATGTTTTTGTTTCTTATAAAAACTCTGAGCCAATTCACAACCATAAACGTTAGATATTTACGTCTATACAATTAAAATTATTTTTTTTTTTCTTATTTTATATCGAAATCTGTGAACAACAAATGATTGATTCTTGAGATATATAAAATGATTTCCTGATTCCGAAGCAACATTTAGTGGCATAAATGTCGAATCCGGGAATAAAAGGATTCAAATATTTGATTTTGCCTCTTGAAACAGATTTACCGATCAAAAAAGCTATTTTTAAGTTACGCGGATGCATCATTTTTTCATCACATCCTTAATCATCTTATCACAAGGATTCTTGCAATCATACTTAGATTATAAAAAACAGTACTTGCAATTATAAAAAACAGTAAGACGATAAAAGTTAATTTTGAAAGATGCAACATCATTACCAAAGAAATAATGTTGAGAAAAATAAGTTTCTAATACTTCAAAATACTCACTAATTTTTTTTTTCAAATTGTAACATTTTTTTTTGCAGTTTACTTCTATGTAGCTTTTAAAAGTATCATTCAAATTTTTATATTATAAAAAGCATTAAAGTTAGTTGTTGTTTTCAATTTATCACTTTATAATTATTTACTAAATTTAGATTTAATGTTTACAAATCTTTTCTGAATTCTGAAATTGCATTTTTTCCCGAGGAATTTAAATCATCTAAAGTGCACGAACAAAAGTCAATATTATGGTAAGAATCATTCGAAATAAATTTGTATTGCACAGAACTAATAAAAAAAGAAAATGAAAAAAAAATCCAAAAATGCTACATAAATCAAATTAGATTACAGTATTAATATATTAAAACTCGGTCACATACTGTTTCCACCATTCTTTTTATAACTTCATGAATAACTAACAATTTTAATAAGATATAAATATATTTTTGATTATTTACTTAATGCTTTTTTCAAAATGCAATCTTCTCTTTTCATGAAAATTGCGAATCTGCTAAATGTTTTTTATTATTACAAGTTGTGCTGGTGCTTAGAAATAAAGGAAAAATTTAGTATACACTTAATATTTTAAAACACAATTAAAATTTAAGCATATAATTCAGTAATATTAATTTGCTTTAAAACATCAAAATCAATATAATTGAGAAGAAAATTTTAACTGCTGTTGTTGGAGTCCAGGAAATTACAATTCTCCAAGGTAAAAGAAACTAGGCAGTTTTGGAAGCTTTAGAGGAATATGTTTTTTTGCAAGTTAATTTGAGACATGTCTATACGTTCTAATACTATTTAATTTTCTGATATTTAAAGCAAAATAAAGGACAACGAAAAAAAAAGATTTTTAGTAAGCAAATCTAATATTTAATTGCGTCATTTGAAAGTTTAATTATCATGTAAACATGCAGAATAGACGATATAATAGTTTGTTTAAAAGTTTATATGGTATGTTGTACAGAAGAAAAAAAAGAATCATAATGAAATTACTTACAATTGCATTTTCTTTGTAAGTATGTCTTATATTTTATACGATTTTACATATTAAATTTTAGTAGTTTATTGTCTTTCTTATGAAAAGCTGTGATACATGCAATGAACAATGAATGTACACAGTACTTAAAAGTAATTTCTTATTAATTACTTTTCTTTTACAGGCAATGTAGGTTTTATACATTGGATTGAATGAAACTTTTCCAAGTGCTGCAAGAATGAAGCTGTTATTAAGTATCTAAAAATAAATATAACCGATTATAGATGTTTAATATGTGCATATCAGTGTATCCTATAAAAAGACATTGTATTGTTCGACTCAAAGCAGGAGCCTTTCTTGCTATAGAGAGAACATTCATCAAGCACATAACGCGTCAAGTGCTGATAGGAAAAAAAAATTCCAATGCAAAACCCATTTCCTTGTGAATGAGTAGTTGCACTTTTTTTTGTAATAACAGCCATTGGTTGATGTCAGAGATTAATAACCGAATTCAAATCTACTTTTATTCATCTAACTGCACTGCAAGTACATTACAATGACAAGACAGTGCGAGATAAAAAGTAATATAAAAAGTTTTTACTACTTTCCAAAAAATAATTTTATACCGAAAGTGAATAGGAACACCCTGTGAAATTTGAAGTCTGATTGTTTAATTATCCGGCTATTGCATTAACTTCCTTTATTAACTTTCATAATAATTTAAAGAAGTCTCAAAAATGCTATTATAATTTTTACTTGGGTAATAGGAGGATTCACTCAATATCATAATTTCTTAATTTATTGGAAAATTTCTTTCCAAAAAAAAAGTTCTTTCCAAATAAGAGGCCCTAACACTCAGTTTAAAATGTTTGCATTTCTGGATAGTTGCAAGTAATTTCGTAGTAATGTAACTGGAAAACACATTAAATTTTTTCCCGTTAACTGACAATTATTATAAAACAAATGTAATTTTATGTAAGTTTTATAACTAAGTCTTCAAAGATAAATGATTTAGTTCTAGATTGTATTTCCTTACAAATAAAACAAATTAATGCTCAAATATTATGAAACAATATACAAGTACTTTTATCCATTTTTCCCTACATATTTATAACAGAACACTTTTAAATCCTTTAAAAAGAAACAGAAAATACTAATGCTTTTCCTGCATTTCCCGGTAAATTAATCATTTTAAATGTCTATCTCCATGAAATTAAACATTAAGAAAATGAAGTATTAAAAAACAGCCACTAAATAATAGATAATTCAAGAAATAAGAATATTTCTATTTAATTTTGATAGGAAAAAATGTTCCTATTTTAAAGGAGCATAAAGTAAAGCATTCTGCATAAAGTTTTGGAAGTGCACAAAAATTAATTCCACATTAATATTAATTTGTATTAAATTCTGGGATTTCAAGAAATACCCAATCCATATTTATATTAATTTATATAAAGTTCTGGGATTGCAAAAAATAAAATCCATACTTATATTAATTATAAGAAATTGCTAATTCAATTAATTAAATTTTTAGTTTTATGTGTAATATTTTTAAATATAATAATTTTATTTTTTGCAAATCAACGATTTTATTTGAAATGATCAAAAATCTTTGAGATCTATCAAAGCCTTGTGTCAAATTTCTTTATGTCTAAAACACAAAGATTAAGAAACTTCAAACCGAATATCCCTTCAACATAATCTATGAATACCCATTATTTAAGATACATAGTTTATTCAGTATGATTTAGAAGAACGTCTATAAGCGAATAATTACTAATGGGTATTGGAATAAAAATATGTTATATATTAAATTCGTTTAATATTACAATACATTTTAGAGGCAATAAAGAAGTAACAATTATGTAAACTAGGAAATAAAAGCCTCATGCGAATTAGTTCACATCTTAATGAAGCAGTGCTATTTTCATTTAGCCAGAAAATTAATTATGCGCATAAGTGTTTGCATATATATTGAAACTCGTTTATATGTATTTAAATTTTATAAGTCTAAATGTTTAACTGAACAAAATTCAAAAGATTTCTAAAGGCATTTCTTGTTTGCTTTTAACTGAAAGTGCATAATGAATAGAGGATATTTACATTTCTTCCCGTTATGAAGTGGTCATAAAAAAAGTGTTCATATTGTGATTACATCGGTGCTACAATTCTTTCCAGCTTTAGAAATCCATGTCAAAAAAAGAAGGTCAAATCTTTCTAGTAATTCTTTTTAATATATATAACAGTATATATAACAGTGTAAGAATTTTACAGTTATGCTGATATTGCATTAAGGTAAAATTTTAATAATACCTTATTTCTATTAATTAACTTTTGAATTCCTTTCTTTTCGACCAATTTATTGCATAAATGTCTTAAAAACCTCATAATATGCAAATGCTTTCGTGTTAAATGTCAAAGAAAATGAAATTAGGAATAATATTTAAAAAATCTTGAATTTCACTCTAAGAGGCATTATGTAGTTTGATAAGGAACACCAAGAAGAAAAATATTAAGGAATAATATATGACAATAAAAAAGCGATTATTCGCATAATAAAAAACAAATACGATAATGGAAAGGAAATAGACATATAGCTCTATAGATTCTAAACGAATAAAAAAAAAGTAAAAAGCTCAGATAAGCGTCTTACTGTTCTGAAATACATAAAAAATAATTCAAAAAAATATAAATTAATTTAATCAAATTATCAATTTGCAATGTGAAAATATTTAGTGATTAGTATACTAAAGATTCCTCAAGATTAAATAAATGAGTTCAGCTGAGGAGCATAAAATTCAAATAAGAAATCTGAATTATTGATGCCTTATTTGATGTTATACAGTCAAAGCATTCTTAAAATATTTCTTCAAGAAGTTTTATCTTTTAGAAAAAGTTGACGTTGTAAAGGATTAAAAAAGAAAATCTTTCAACTCTTTTCAAATGGGATAGAAACTTTTTGATGGTGGCATTCCTTAATTAGTTCTAGAAAAAGAAAAGGCGCTTTATTTATTGAATATAAGTCACAACTACTTGTTTGTCTGAGGCAAAAACTTCATTGACTTTCTGTTACAAGTATATAAGGATTCATTTCAATGTACAATCATATAAATTAAATCTGAAAAATTAATTTACCAAAATATTCTTTTGTAAACATGAAAAAGAAATGGGCAATCAGGGATTATTGAAGAAAAAATTAGAAACATATTTAAAAATTAATTTTTACTAAGATTTTATTAAATCAGAAATATTTTGTTTTTTGAATATGTCAACAGGATTTAAAATTAGTCCTTATTTCTTTAAGCACTTTAAATTTGACAAGGCTAGTAGGTTATTTCGTCTTATTATTTTGGTTGAAATAACTTATTACTGAATTTAATGAATAAAATCCCTTCTCTCAAAGGCTCTGTATAAATCTCTTTTTTGCTATTAGCATTGATTTTGTCCTCGCATTATCGGAAAACGTTTTGACTAGATACATAGAGGGCTGACATATTTTCCTTGCAGAAGAATCCATTTACAAAGTGAAAAATAGTTTCCCTAGTTTAAATGACCTAAATTACATTATTTTAAAAAATAATAGCATATTTATTTCTTTTGTTATTTACATATCTTTGCTCTCAGTATTTTTTTCTCGATTCATTTCGCATTACTTTCATTTTTAATTTAAAGAACTAAACTAAACTCATAGTTAAAAAGAATTTCCTTTTCTTTCCAAATATCTTCAATTATTACGGTATCAGCAAACAAATTTGAAAATTTAATTGCAATGTGGTATGCGATTATATTTATTATTTGCCAATGCTTGATATACCAAACCATCTCTTGAAAGAATATCACATATAAATGCAATTACTCATTGCACACTTGATTAGTGTTAAAGTGAAATGAAGAGCAGTTTATGAGTAAGGATAATTTATTCATATGCGGCCTTGTAAATCGCGATATCAAATGCCGTCAAAATCAAAAGTGAAAAAATGAGGAACAAGTGAAAAGGAAGCCTTTACATATATGGATGAGATAAAATGGAAAAACATATTCAGTGAAATAAATACTAATAAGAAAAAAATTCAAAGCAAGAATGAAGCACACATAACAGAGGCCAACACGTATGTAAAATTTGCAGGATGTTTTTAGAGGTCCACTGTTAACAAGAATGACATTTCGTTAACCTCATATTTTTCACAAATCAAAATATTTACTTAAATTGTTAAAAAAAATTACCAATAGTTTATTATGTTAGTATAAATTAAAAGTAATTTCTTAATAAATTTACAAGAATAAATATTAAACAAAATATGACAGCACTGATAAATTATACATCTCAGAGAAGACGATTTCTGATTCTAATAAGAAAAATTGAAAGGATATGTTACAGAAGAATAATCGTATTTCCTTCATAGCTAATTAAATTATTTGAATAATAAGAATCATGCCAAATCTTGAAATTCTTTATTCAAATCAAATATCATGAATTTAATGGGATGAATAAAGTATAAAAAAGATAATAAATATATTAACTATGATAATGTATTAACTATTGAAGATGATAAAGTATTAATTATGGTATTATTCAGTTAAATGGTTATAAAAAAATACTCTATTCCCTACGGATGAGATAATAGATCTAAAAAATCAACACTGAAAAAAGAAAGTATGCTCTGTAAGGACACATTTCAAATCAGGCTGAATGACTGTGATTCAGCAAAACTATGTGAATCCTCTTACCACCATTGCACTTAAAAATAGATTTAATTCAATAATTTGTTAAAGCTCTGGATAACAATGGAGGCTGATTTCTGTTTTTAATGCGTATTTTTCCACCTTATCGAAAGTTGAGATTTAAGAAGATATAATGACCTGTCCAGAAATAAGACTTTAATGAAACAGGGGAAATTTTGGCTAGAAAAGGAAATTTGTTGAGAAAAAAATGTTAGTTTCCCAAACAACTTTTCGAAATCTTTCGGAACATCTAAGCTTTCCAACCCTACAAAGAGGTTGAAACAAATCCATAAAACTCTCAAGCACTGGAGTGGAATGATTGTAATACTAGCTTAATATACATCTGAATATTTTCTTAGAATGCTCATGTATGATTTGAAGTAAGGAAAAAGACAGTGTTTTAAATTTGGCGATTCATTTGATGGTTGAATTTCTGCGAAATAATGTGTTGAAGCAGTTTAATTCAATATAATAGAATTATTGTCATCCATAACTTATAAAATAATCCAAATAATTTTTTCATTAATATGTGATGATTTTTTTTTCTACTAAACCATTCAAAAACGAATGAAACCCCTTCGCTTCAAATTCTTAATTTGAAAAGAAATCATTCCCCTTAATGTAGGAAAGGATTTTTTTTTTTTTTTTGCAAATAAAGTATAGAAACAAGATGCAATAGTATAAAACTCTTAAGGCTGTTTTTTTAACGTTGCGAAAAGTACTGCACCACAGTTTTACCCATCATAGCATTTTGTTTATTTTTGTAATTAATGGATGAGTCCAAAAAGCAGAATTGAATAGGGTCAAAGCTGGAGCTTTTAATGTATGATGAAAAAGAAATATTATTTAGAATTATTATTAAACTAAAACTAAAAAACATTATTAGTGTTTCTGCAAAAAATGGTCATTTCAAAAGTGTTTTTATATTATTTGTAAAGGTGGTTTTTTTTTTCTTTTTTCGAAAATGTTTGTTAAAATATCTTTAGCTCCGAGTAGTAAAAATTTACAAAAGCATTTTGAAAATAATAAAAAATAAATGTAATTGCTGAAATAAAGGTCTGCTTCTTGTATTTTTTAAGTGAAACATAGAATGTAAAGCATAAACAATCTGAATTGATTAATAGAAAAATGGCGAGTGAGTAATTTTCATAATTGTTTAGTGGTCTTCATTAAGCATTAAAAAATCATGAGTAAATACATTTTGCAGCTTCTTAAAAGGTGTCATTAATTTGCCTTAAATCTATAAAATTGTTTTAATACAGTTCTTTATTTAATTTTGTTTCAAAATCAATAGTTTCAAATTCATTTGATGCTCGGAAATATGAGCGTTATGGATGAAATCAGAACTGTACTAGACATTTGGAATTTTGTTGTAAGCACAATAAACACACTCATAACAAAAAAAAATCTCTCTTATTTTCAGTAGAAAATACAGGAAAGCAAAATCCCTTTGCAAGGATCAGTCCCTTAATAACATTTTGGTCCTTATCTACATGCACTGAAATTTTCGATGTATTGTTAGCCTTAAGCTAACTTCTCATTACACGATCAATGTGCAGAAGTACTGTTTTTGTGAAATGTGTGCTAAATGGTTACAATATATTAAAGATTACGTAGTGATAAATAACGAACTGTATTCTTTTGTGCCGTTCTAGATTAAAAAATTCCTGTTCACCAAATTTAAGATGTGCTATTATGTATATATACGCTTTGTATCAAATGTTTGTGTTTGGAGTAATAAATGAATAATGTGCAAAATCCTTCTTTCATTCTGAATGTGCTTCCATTTTATTTTTGAATTTAAGAAATATGTTATTGATACTATTCACTTATGAAATCAAAAATTTTCAACAATGTGTAACTATTATGATGCATTAACAAATACCTTTTTCACTTAGGAGTTATCTAATAGAAATCTCAATAGAGTGATCAGATGATTGAAATGATCAAATTTTCATTATCCTTCTACCCAATCATTATATCATTTTAATATTGAGACATACTGAATCCGGTCAAGGCACAAATAGAAAGATTAAAAGTGTAACTAAACTTTACTTGTATCCGATCGGTTTGACATTGGTGCTGTAAGGAAAAACCTCTGGAACTCGCTATCAACAAATAGGCAAATTATAAGGTTTGCAACGATGCATCATGCAAATGTTATAGCAATTGAGCCACTTTTCGTATTCATATTTAAAGGTTTAGGATTGAGTTTGATAATGGT
This sequence comes from Argiope argentata, assembly GCA_026289955.1. NCBI lineage: Eukaryota > Metazoa > Arthropoda > Arachnida > Araneae > Araneidae > Argiope > Argiope argentata. The sequence goes on from JAOUZG010033074.1 coordinate 2,339,032, forward strand.
CTGGATATACATAAAATAATCCTTAATTAATTGTGTTCTAATAATTTTCCAGCCTCTCGAAGTTTCTCATCATTGAGTTTTGCGGGGTTTTATTTTTTCACAGAAATGAGGACTCGGTATTGGCAAATTCTTTTCATAAACTATATCAGTTCAAAATGTATTTTTATGCTCTTCTTTCTATCTTGCCAAACGATATCTTGTACTGAGCTTGACAGGGCTTTGGAGAAAAAATCTCAATTTATTTCTTAAAATCACTACAAAAATTAAGAACTACTTCTTGAAAGAAAGTTTTATACACACATATTCATATAAAACTTAGTAAACATAAACAAGTACTTTTAACTAATGTTTTATTTCTTAGAAACAATCATTTAAATAAACAACAACATTCTTCTTTTAAAAAGCAAAACAGCAAAACAGACATAATTTAGGAGTCTGTGAGAGACATGAAATTAGAATAAAAGTTAATCCCTTTTATACTGTTTTATCTCTTTCATGTTTAGATACTGAAATGCGTCAATAAAGACTCATTGAATGGCATATTGCGTAGAAAAGATCTCTGTTAACTGAAACTTTCAACCAAATATATAAAAATGAATTTTTCGAAACTACTTATGTAAATTACTCATTTAAAGATATAAAAAATAGCGATAATTTTGTTTTAATCCATTCATAAATAGAAGTTCTGCTAGTATTAAAAATTCAAAACTGATAAACTTTTCACATGTATGTTCAGAAAACATATTACAATAGATATGCAACAATATAGAAACAATTGCTTCAAGCACCATTTATAAAATTTCTTAAAAAGAATATCTTAATAAATAAAACCTTAAAATTTCTTTAAAAGAATGCCTTAAATAAATAAAAGCATTCTTCTTTTTTTAAAAAAAAATGGCAAAACAGAAATATTTTAGGTGTTTATGAGAGAAATGAAATTAGAGATAAAGTTAACCCCTTTCATGTTATTTTAGCTCTTTCATGTTTAGAAACAGATGATTTGCATAAAATTTCTATCCAAACAACATTCGGTATAAATTGTTCAACCGTAAAATACATCCATTTCGGCCATCGGAAACACAAAGGAAGTATATTTTGAACTCCTTAGAAATGCATCATAATGATCAAAGAAAACTACAGTAAGATTTAAGCCTAATATGCAGTATGATAGCATTAGCTTCAGAAATCAGCTAACTACGAAAGCAGCTGAATTAAAATTGTCATATTCCACTCGGCAGTGGTCAGGGATTCCGAAATATATTTCTATACATATTTTCAAATATTAATGCAAACCAATATTAATTTGCTTGTTTTGAGATTTATTATTTTTAATACCTGCTATTTCAGGTTTTTGGAATTTAGAAATAAAATCAATATATTATTAGTAAAGTTTTATAATATTAGTCTCCGTAACATCTGCTGTCTCACTAAATTGTTTAGAAATATTTATTAGTTAATATTATTTTGGAATATCGAAATATAATAAATAATGACCAGCTGAATTTTGCTCTGTAAAAATGGTCTATAACTTAAATTTAAAAAAAAAATTATTGCCTTAATAATACAAAGTAGATATTAACGTTGTACTGCTGTCATTCAAAAAGGATTAAAATCTATATCTATAAAATACAGTTGTGAATTTGCTTATTTTAAGCTCGAAAATGAATCTATAGTTTAATATTTTTTGCATGTCTTAAGACTTAAAACTATATCTGAAATGAGATATTTCAACCAACAAACTATTCGTCAAATGATATTTATTGCTTTAATTACAACGAACGAAATTTTGAAATTTTTGACTAAAATACATCATAAGTCTCGGATGCTTCAATCAGCGTTGCTTTATTATTATAACATGTATGCTGCAGTTAAATAAGAAATTTTACGAGAAAAACCTTATTCGTATTTTTAGTTTTATGTATAAGTTATTAGTATCTTAAAAAGGAGAATTTTCCTACATGTTCAGTCTGGCTAAGAATTTCAACTTTAAAAATTGGAAGATACTTTTTCCTTTCAGGAAAAAGTCAAAATATTTCCTAAAAATTCTTTTCAGAGTATAAAAGCTCTTTTGGTTATTCTTGAGCAGTGTGGGAATTCCTTACTCCCATCATTTTTCTACAAATTGTCTCTAAGTATAAAGTTATAAACTGAAACTTATTTCTTTTTTTATTTAAAACTTTCTTTGCAGTTTGAATATTACTGTAATGATAAATCTAGTTAGACTGAATTGTTCTCATTAATATATTAGCCATTTTTTTCATTCGCATACTGAAAATTCCGCAACTCAGAAACTGAGCTCACATGGATTTAATGATAGTTTTGAACGCAAGAAAATATAAAATTCTATTCTCTTTAAATACATTTGTATTTAAATGGGCTTTAATTGAATCACAAGGATTTAACGATAGCTTTGAATCAAAGCTAGAATGAAAAATTAAACGCCTTTTTAAATACTCTTTTATAATTAAATATATAATCTACGGTTGAACCACAAATTATTTAAAAAACAAAGTTTGCTGGTGCTCTAAATTCCTTTTTCAAAAAAATATAGTTACGTACTCCTACATTACTAGAAATGCAGCAGAAAGTGAAGTCAGACAATTTTTTGTCTTTCTGGAAAGTTAATTAAGTGAACAGCCTTTTCAATAAATTATATTTCATTCAAAATATTTATTTTCTAATTCTGTTGAAAACATTACTTTTATCTGTATTTAATGCATAAATTTTTCAAAGAATCAATAATTAAGGTTTTTATGTCATTGATGCAATTTACATTACGAAAATGAATTTATAAAAATGCTAAATAATAAAAATAAACTTCTTCTTTGCGCTGATTTTCTTCTTAGAAAAAGCATTTTAAATTTGTATCCATTGCAGTATATGCTATGCGCGAAAGGTTGAGGGAAGAAACGAATTATATTTTTCTTCAAGCGACCCCGTTTCATTTTAATATAAGAAAAAAAAATTGCACTTTAAAAAATTGTCTTTAGAAATAACAAAGAAGTTTGAGCAATTTTAGTTACTGATCAAAGAGTTAAATCAAAGCAGCTTCAGACTTCTTTTGCATTACTTATTAATCATCATTTTTATTGTTCTTTATAAGCCAAATTTTAACGTAAAGTATACATGTTTTGAAAATCATCTGTACAACATGTCGATTATTTTTATTAATAATTAAAATAGAGTACTCGGTTGAGGTTCAGCATATCCTAAAAAAAGGATATCGTGACATATATGAAACAAATCAATTGATAATTATAAAAACGGCCCCAGTCGTCATTTTAATTTTGACAATTCTGTACAGAGTGAAGCCCATTTATAAGGTAATTAAAAATATACTTGAATTAAGGATACTTGGATTATAGATTATAACGAAATGATGAATTTTAAGTAGGTCTTCGGTACATAGAACAAGAGCTAATATAACTATTTGGAAAATTTAATCAAGGATGTTAAAGCAATGTAGGTTTATTTTATTCTCTCCTCTTACTAGAAACGATTTTTTTACTAAATAATATGTCAAACGAAACAGTATCATGAATCTTATCAGCGGTATACGTAGACAAATGAACTACAATAAGGAATTGAATTTTTTACTGCAACATGGAAAATAGAATCCCTTGCAAGTATGAAGCATTGATAATTTTGCTAAGATAATGTTATTAAACATGTTTCGTTTGTTTAATTAACTTCAAAATTTTTCTAACATTATTGAAGTAGAAGTAAGTTCTTTATTTTAAATTTCTAATTCTATGAAGTCGGAAAATGACTGCTTCTCTTATGAACTAGGGCAATCTATCTAATAGAGGTCGAAGATCATTCCCAAATTGGGATAACTGTTTTGAAATAGCGACTCTAATTAACTAATTAGGTAATTTTTAATTGTTTATTTTTAATGTCTTAAGTAATGTTAATTTCTTATACATTTAGAGGAGATCGTGTCTTGAATTTGTATAAACTATTACTGTCTGAAAATATGCAAGTAGCTTAATTATCTTCGTTGTTCTTATATCCATTTAGTTTCAAATAATAAATGATAAATAATTCTCTATTAGTAAGGAAAATAATTAAATTTACAGGAACAAAAATTAAATCATATTTCTCTTAAAATAAAGATACATTTAAGAATATAACTTTAAGACCCCTCAAAAATGGAAAGAGTTAAGCACTAGAGGATTCAGAGAAAAATATTATAAAGACCGTATCTTAGCTACTCTATTCAATGAAACTGGAGAAATTATTTAAATTTAAAAGGTAAAATAAGTGAAAAGTGGTATTTTTATTTCACATTAACAAATTTTCCATGTTTAATACTAAAAGATTAGGTGGGTGTCATTTTAGGAAATAAAATAGCTAATTAGAGACTCTTATGAGTAAAATTTTCCAACAAACCATTTAATCTAACGAGGAGAGTTTACGTAGCAGAAGATCAGAATGAGATTTGGTGTAATGAAAGCATCTATTTAGAATTTTCATTCATGAAAATATTGAAATGCAACAGCCAGACCATTTCGAGAAAAGGGTCCACAAACTTTTGTGTAAGTTTATGTACTGATAACTTGGCATTCCCTCGGATGATCCCAATAACGTGATTGCTTAGGTAATCGTTTCGTATGCGAAATGTCAGGTAATTAAAACTATCTGTAAATTGTTAATTAATTTTAAATAATTTTATTTTTATAAAAATACATCTGTATTTGTAATTTTTTTCTTTTAAAATTTTGATTTTATTATTATGTATTTCAATAACAAATATTTATTTTTTTAAAAAAAAGAATTAAAAAAATATTAATTAGAAGTAATTGTAAATTTTTAATTAAATGAAAATTAATAAAAAGGAAAAAATTCAGCCATTTTCAAAATTGACCTTCTTTATACGAGACGGTTACCTAGACAATCTTGCCATTGAGATCATCCGACAGGGAGTCAAGTTATCGGCTAATTAGATTGACCGAAATTTGAGGACCATCTTCTTAAAATCGACTGGGCATTGAGTTTTAATATTTTCATGAATAAACATTCTAAATTTATACTATAATTATATTAAATCTCGAACTCAGATTTCACCCCCTTGCCCTCTCTTTCTAAGCCATAACTTTCAACGGTTAAGTATGATTATTGTGTATGATGACGTAAAGAATAACATCTCAATTTAAAGCTTTTGAAGTCTTAATTGCGGAACACCGTAAGTAACTAATACTCGTATATTAATTGGAATATTTTGAAGTGCGTTTAAAAATAATTAGATGATAAAAATTTAGTAGCACTTTCTTTAGATATATAAATTTATTTAAACTACTTGCACTTGCTTCTCTAAAAATACATTGGATGTTTTAACAAAAAAATAAATTGTATATTCTGATATTTCTTCAGTAGTTAAACTATAATTAAAGTATATGATTTCTTACAGTTAATTACAAAGGTCAGTTAACTATTTATGTCTCTTTTTTATGTGAATGTTTTTTTTTTCTTTTCTTTCTCAAAAATTGAATTCATATTAAGAATATATTGCTTTTAAAAGAAAGCATTTGGACAGAAACTCAATATTTCTTTTAAAAAATTATATACTTCAGGTATGCTCTACATTTGTATCTGATAATGTATAAAAACCACGTAATTTGCTGTTGTTTTGTTTTTTGATCGAGATTCCGAGGTATTAAAAATAAAATTTGATATCAAGAGAAAGTGATAAAGTAAAAATATCATTTTTAACTTTACTATCTAAGGATACTTTTATTCTTTTATGAAAGAAGAGGGGACATATTAGCTATTCTCTAACAATTAATCCACGGTCATATATTAATTCATTTAGAAAATCTTAGAGAATTACAAAGCCATTTTCTATTGTCTCTAGAGGATATAAATGTCCTCCACATTAGCAGAAATCTCTGAGAATTAGCAGAAGGTAAAAAAAAGTATTTGGATAGGTACGATAAAGATAATATATTAACACAGTGTCGGCAGATAATGTATTACTCAGAACATCGACAGATTAAAATTACATCTGTATCAAAATTTACGTATGATAAACCATGTCTCAAGGATAAATTTTATGTATATTAAATTTAATATAACAAAAGGGGACTAAATATCGGCAACTTAAGTAAATGCGCACTGAATGCACGTACCAATTGCTTGAAATGTATTTTCATATATGAAGTAACCTTCAGAAGTATCAAGAATTTGACTTTCAGGAAGTAGGGATGGTAAGACAAAAAAATAAAACTTCTGGAGTAGAATGACTCCAATTTAAAGAACAATTATTCACACTCAACCTAGGATGATTCAAAATAAATTAGCTTTTACATCACCAGACGCCCCTTTTCTTATGAAAAATAGTGAACATCATCTTCTGCACATTCTTTCTTATTGTTCCTTCCCATAACTGGCTTCAAAAATATTAAATCCTTAGTAACAATCTATTTTTATTCATGAAGAGAAAAATATGTTATTCTCAGGATAGATTATAAAAAAGGGCAGCTGCTAAGTTGTGACATAATATAATGAACATTTTACCGAGACGAGGTGTTCCCTCTTTTCTAAATTTTAATGGCCTTATTTAATAATTTTTTTAAAAAAATATTTTTTAAAAATTATTAGAGATAAATTAGTAGAGTACCCTATTTATCAAGAAAACTCCAAAAAGAAAAATCGAACCTTTCTTGTAGCTATTATATCCTACAAATCCAAGAAGTGTATAACATACCAATTTACATTAGATAAGGAAGGAAAAATTACATTCAAGACAGCTTCAGACTAACTTTTTTATTATGGTGCAACTAAATTTAAAATACAAAAGTAAATGATATTAAAAAATGCTGGAAAGCTTTTTTTAATCTTTCTCTTTAGTGTCTTAAAAAATTCGCATATATTCCCTTTTGCGAAGGCTAATGTACAATACTCACTTGTTCTATTAATTAAGCTTCTTGACTCAATACAAGGGAATGTATTAAAACTATTTAAACATTTGTACCTGCTTAAAGAAGCTGTTGATTAGATGTACGTGAAATGTCTGCATTTATTTTGCCGAAAATCGATAATGAATATTATATTTAAAAGTGCATTACATTTACTTATCCCATTTGTAATTGAAATAAAATGTTGCTAGCATCCTAAAAATACGTCAGAGGAATAGTAAAAAAATCACCTTTATTAAGTAATTTATTTAGTGTAATTAATCCAGAACTTACTGCAAAGTAATAGCACCTAACATCAAACTGTGGGAAAACCGAAGCTTTTAGGCAAATATTATCTAAAATATTTTTTATCAGCAATGAAAAACATCACCAATGAGATTGTAAATCTCATAATTCAAACAAAATTAATAGAAACGAAAGAGAAAAGAAATAACTGAAATTAATCACATAGTATAGTCTTAAACGAGTTTGTTACAGTAGCTGAAATCTAATGCATATTTTTTTTCGATTTTTGTTCAACTCAAATAACTAATGGTTTATGTATTAATCAGTGCCATTATTACAATGAAAAATAACTAACAAAATTTTGCTAAAAATAATATTTTTCAGTTCCTACAGTTGAATAGAATCAAATTAATATAAAGCTTCTTCGTGTGACACAAAATAATAAATGGAGTTTAAAAAGTATTTAAAAATTCCACATAATTGTTTATTCCTATGCTTATATAACACTGGGATTCCAATCATCAGAGAAAACTGCAACGAAAATTTTTAATTTTACGTTCTAGGGAAGCATAGTTTAAAATTATATGTGTTATATCTCTAGTATCTCCAATATTACTATCCTCCAGTGCTAAAGGTATTTTTGTGTTGTGTAATGAAGTCTAATAACTGCATTGTACAATTATTGCTACATTTTTCAATAAAAGTATCTCCTAACTAGCCTAATACAAAAGTACTTCAATTATAGTATATAAATGGCATTTCGAAACTTCGGTGTAATACTGTAACACAATTTTTAATAAAACATAAGGAGATGGGAAGATATCACTTGCAAGATAGAAAGATATCATCTGTCCAAAAATTATGGAAATGAAACTGATCTTTTATTTTTGTTACAAAAAACAAACAAACACCCCTGCATTGTTAGCGCATTTTAAAGCTTCAACTACCAGATGAATCTGTAATTCTAGTAGAAGAAAACACTTTTGTGATATTAAATAGAGAAATTGCGTATAAGTTCCAATTTCTAAACTCTATTGAGGCGCAAATCTTCAAGATGAAGTAAGAGCCTCTTTACAACAATTTATCTGCTCATGTTTTCATATGTGGTCAAAAATGGTGCCTGGTGAGTTAAAAAGAAATGCTTAACTGTTTCTCAGTAATGCCTCATTTCTGAATACTATATAGTGCTATGATGGCTTAAAATGTATGATATGAAACCGATAAATTAGGGTCCAATGAAAAACATATGATTTTGTTCCCATTCTTTCTGAACAAATAACATCTTTTTATCTTTATTTATTTCCAAAATATTGATTTCTAAAACTCTTTCGGGGTTTAGAATCACTACGCCAGTTAAGACAAACGTAGGCGAATTTTCCAGACGTTGTCACATTTCCAATTTAAAATAATACTGTAAGATTACGAAGAGATTTTTTTCTAAAGCGTAACCATGTCTTATGTGTTCATTAAACAATCCACCATAATTTATTTATCAGCAATTAGATAATTGGTGAATTACGAATGACTCCGTTTCACTCCTATTATCCTTGGGGCAATGAGGCCGATTGGGTACACATGTAAGCTTCTGATCAAACGAATGAATTTATTTGGTTTGAAATTATGAGAAACACAGTATATGGACTCAGATTACATTTTATTGCTTGTTCCTAATTACTTCAAACTACTGATTTTTTTCTTATGTTTTTCAGCACATATGCCTTGTATTTTATGGAATATCCCATACAAATTATCAAAATACTTAATATTTTTATAACAAAGTAACATATAATATTTCCATTTAACATATACTTAACATATAACATATCTATTTCCAAAATTATTTAGGAATTTTGGAAAAGGTAATTTTAAAAAAAATAGAGAAATTAAATAATAAAACACACGAGATGAAAACATTAAAAATTTAGAAATACGCTTTTAACATTTATTAAATTATTATTATTTCAATTTGATAGCATATGATAGAACTTCATTTTTAGGTAGAGTGCTCGACGTTCTATTTAATTCATTTTTTCTTTTACTCTGCCAAAAATTAAATAAAAAAATTTCATCATCAAAAGTGGCTGGGAGTATAGATTTTATCTGGGCCGAGAGAATTTAAAATTCTTAATTTGACATTGTTCTTTAAATCCGACACATCTAAATAACTACTTTCAACTCTATAAACTTTGCAAAAATTTATTTCTCAATCTAACTTCTTCAAATTTATCAGTAAAAATGGAAATATTTTTTTAAAAAAATCCACTACAACTGATTGCACAAATGAAGTTACTTTCCTTTCACAGTTCTAATTTGTTGTTCAAAAGAATTCAATATATCTATCGAATTCTCATTAGTATCACATTTTCATCTTCTTCGTTATGATTTTAATAGTTTTATTCTACATCTGACATCGAATATATGTAAATTCGAATATATGTGACTGCAAATATTATTCAAATATATTTCAAATCCGGTATATTCCATACATGGTTTTAAATTATTCAGAACATCAAAAAATTTTATATGATTAATTTAGGAGTACTTTAATAAACAGATTGCTTAATACACTGAGGAGACAAAAGTCATGGGATAGCACTATGCAAATATACAGATGACAGTAGTATCGCAGCGAAAAAGTATAAATGCGCAGTTCGTTTTCCAGAGCTTTCATTTGTGTTCAAGTTATTCATGTGAGCAGGTTTTTCGTGATTTATGGCAGCACGACGAGAATTAACAGACTCTGAACGTGGAATGTTAGTTGCAGCTAGAAGCAGGGGTCATTCCATTGCGGATATCGTTAGAGAATTCAACATTCCGAGATCCACAGTATCAAGAGTATGCCTCGAGTAAGAAATTTCAGGCATCACATCCCATCATGGACAGCGCAGTGGGCGACCACCTGCACTTAACGACCGAGACCGCCGACGTCTGTGTAAGTTGGTCAATGTTAATAGACACGCAACACTTCGTCAATCAACTGCAGGAATCAATGTGGGACGTACGAGGGACGTGTCCGATAGGTTTGTGCGGCGATTTGTCTTCCTTGGGCTATGACAGCAGAAGACTGACTGGAGTGCCTTTACTGACAGCACGACATCGCCTGCTGCGACTCTCCTGGGCTCGTGAGCCTATCGACTGGTCCCTAGACCAGTGGAAAACCGTGACGTGGTCAGATGAGGCATGATTTCAGTTGTTACGAGCTGATGGTAGAGTTCGAGTGTGGCGCAGACCCCACGAAGCCATGGACCCAAACTGTCAACAAGGCACTGTTCAAGCTGGTGGTGGCTGCATAATGGTGTGAGCTGTTTTTACATGGCATGGACTCGGTCCTCTGGTGCAACTGAACCGATCGTTGACTAGAAATGGCTATGTTCAGCTGCTTGCAAATCACTTGAAGCCATTCATGGACTTCACGTACCCACACAACGATGGGATTTTTATAGATGACAATGCGCCATGTCACCGGGCCAGAACTGTTCGCGATTGGTTTGAAGAACATTCCGGACAATTCTAGCGCATGATCTGGCCACCTAGATCGCCCGATATGAATCCCATCGAGCATTTATGGGACATCATCGAAAGGTCCGTTCGTGCCCAAACTCCTGCACCATCCACACTTTCACAATTATGAACTTCTATACAGACAGCATGGCTCAATATTCCTGCAGAGGACTTCCAACGACTTGTGGACTCCATGACTCATCGAGCTGTTGCACTTACCCGGGCAAATGGAGGACCGACACAATATTAACAGTCATCCCATGACTTTTGTCACTTCATTGTATATATATTATATTTTCACTAGACATACGGGGTTAGTGAAAAATAAGTTACCAACTTCTGAGGGCTCTAAAATTCGTACTATTGGTCCAAATAAGATAAAATTTGAACTACAGATTAGTCAAATAAATAATTAGTTCAGAAATTTCAAAAGAGATGCCGTTATAACATAAATAGCATTTATGTGCTTATAATAAACATGCAAAAACTAATTTGCGTTTATTATTATTTTTCTTTGGACAAAAAGAATGCGAATTCTACACGAACATTAGTTTCTTCTCTGTTCGCTTTGTCTGCGTTGCAAGAAAAGCTGCTAGTCGTGAAATTGTTCAACCAGAAATAACAAAACTCCGTTGCAGTTCTAAAGGAATTTCTTGTCATAAAGCAGATACGAAGAAGTCTAATGCCTCTAGGTGCCTACGCAACAAGACTAAAAAATGAAGCAACATGACGCATGCTGACGCAACATGAAGCTGAAATTTGAAAGAAAAAAAAAGCCCTGGGATACTTTGTATTTTTCCAAGTAGAGGAAGAAAAAAAATCATGTCTTCCCGTTTTGAAAATGTTGCTCGTTGAAGCCAGCAGTCAGTCGCCAAATAACAGTGCGATCTTGTCAAATGATTCCAGTATTTTGGGTATGTGGTATTCAATCTTACGACAGAAAAAAATCGTATCTTTATCCAAACAAAATCAAGTCTGTGCACCTGTTGCATGACAGGGACTTAGAGATCCGTGAAATTTTACACTTCAGTTTTTTGCTCGAATGGTGATTGGCACAACTTGGCCATGGGATATTTTAAAGAGTGAGGATACCTTCTTTTGCCTCAATGGGTAAGTTAACATCCACAGCTGTCGAATTTGGACAGAGGAAAACACTCGCTTAATCCAAAAATAACCCTTCTAACCTGAGAAAGTGATGTTTGTTTGATGAGGTTTTACATACACAATTATCATTAAACAGTATTTTATTGAAGATATAAGTTAAAACTATATATAAACTTCTTCTATCATAGAACAACGCTACCATGATATATTGAAGGATATTATAATCTCATCTCTTCTATAGCCTTCAAGATATCATTTTCCTGGAGGACGGCGTGTCACTTCATGTTGATCATAATGTAAAGCTATTGTTAATACAGAATTGGACAGAAGCACTAGTTATCAGCCATCATGTCTTAATAACTTGGCTTCTTCACTCACCAAACTTCACCCCCTGCGAAAATTGATTGTGGGGTTATTTGAAAGACAATATTTATCGTAAAAGGTCATCCTTTCTACCAGATTTGAAGGACGGCATTTGATGCCGTATTTTTTATATCCGGGCAGACTCACTTCAGTCATCTGTAGAAAAAAGTGTGGTTCTCCGATTAGAGAATTTTGAAAACGAAGGAAATCATACTGAGAAATTTTAATTTTATTATATTTAGCAATTATAAACTTTATTAAATTGCTTTATGTTTATTAAAATGACATTTAATAGGGAATTTTTGAACTGCTTTTTATTTAATAGATGTAAAGTGCATCTTCTCAATAACCTGTAATTCAAATTTTATCTCATTCTTGCATTTAGATTCCTCTCGATTGGGTAACCTATTTGTTACTAACCCTGCATATATGAAAGCTTTCATTTAACTTATGTAATCATCAATAGTTACCATATTAATAAAATATAAGGGTATAATTATTTTGTCTTATTCGGAATAAATTATTAAAAAGATATAATAAATAACCTTGTTTGGAATATTTCTGTTTTGTGGACTAAAACTTAGGAAAATTTTACAAAACTGTTGTTTGCACTTCATTTTTGCCGTTTTCAGGATCTCTATTTTTTAATAAATGAAAGAGCGGCAAAGCGAGAACAAAGTACTTCTCTTACACAGAAACTAGGCTGCCAATTTTATCCAAACATTTGTAGATCCTCCTTAAACAGTATCTTTCATTGTATAGCTTTTGTTGCAATAAATAATATACCTGGAATCTAAATTTCTTTCCTTTAAATACAAGATAAATTGTAAAAAAACAATGATTTTTATCTTTGAAAAAGAAATTGAGGTATATATAATGCTTTAAATTTTTAAAAATATTTTCAAAAATGTTCAAAAAATTAATTTTTATTTTGTATCTGTAGTTATTGAAGATTTTGGTATTTTTATTTATATTCTTTCATTTAGTGATTTTCGTTTATTTTATAATTTTATTCAGTTTAAGAAAATATAGAATGGTAGATATTAAAATATTATACATGAGAAAACTATTTTTAAGAATTAAAAATGCGATACTATTATACTATATACTATATTACTAAAGTTCTATTTATACTATATCGATATAAAGAAGAAAATAAAATTTAATGATTGTGTTACAACTCTAAAATATAAAAAAAAGAGTGAATTGACTTTATAATTTAGTTTAATTGCAATTTTGGTCTCTACTAAATTTAGGTTTTGAAAGACAATGAGCTCTCAA
>JAOUZG010033074.1:2385082-2399130 GCA_026289955.1 Argiope argentata
ATTCCTGAAACACTCATTGTTGCCCTTTGTAACAATAGTGTGAAGCTCTTAAATGTAGATGTGCACCCAAATAACTGCGTAAAGAACCATATGGCTGAAATTTAATATATAACAGTCTTTGTTTCATATGTTTTTTGTTCAGTTCATTCACTTTTATTCGTCTCTTCCAAATTATTTTCATTTTAGCAGGGTGTAAATGCTCATGCAAATATTTCAATATTGAATATAACTACGTTGATACTGAAAAAAGAATTACAATTAGAATGGAATTATAACTTGCTCTGATGCTATTCCATGATAATCATGGTGCAAAACTGAGGGTTTTCTTATCTTTCTGCTGTGCATGATATTTGGGTTTCGAGGATACAGTTGCGGGAAAAACTCTGAAAGACGGAGCTAAATGGAAACCAGTAAATCACACAAGTCCCTTCTCCTTTTTTCTTTCTTCCCTACTTTTTTCCCCTTCTGTTTCATGCCATCGAATGAAGTATCATTGTTGCTCGATTTAACCGTCTTCTACCTTCGACATTTTCGATCGATTCTTGAATTACACGCTTCAGAAACTACGTTGTTTTTGAATTATTGAAAAAAAATATCAGGGACTAGTCAAAACCGTCCCCAATAAAATAATATGGACGGAATAAAACACACCATATCCATACCAGGCCATCTATATTAAAAGATAATATATAATGTTGTACCAAAATAAATGTGAGTTAATCAGTTAGAAAGTGTAAAATAATTCCCCATCTCTTTTCCGACATGTCCTACTGGGGTACATGACATGTCAAAGTAAGGCTATATCTTTACGATCTTAAGCATAGTTGCACGTAAGCCTTTTTAACTTCCTAATTTTATGTTTCTTAGCATCTCCTTTGTGTTATATATGATATAAGTCATAACGTCTTTCATTTTCCTGAACCTAGAAGAAAAATAAAATACTGAAAGGCGTTAAAACTGTCTTTCTCGATTTTTACGGTTTGAAAATACATTATCTCTACTACTTTGAAGCTAGGGAAAATCTTTTTATCTCTGTTAAGGCTTCGAGCAAGCAAATTCTCTGTGCTACGCTGCAGGGGACTATAAAAATCTTCTTATAATCAGGTCAGGCTAGAATTTTTTTGCTCAGATTTAATTCGAAATTTTATTCGATCACCTAGCACACTTTATCATAAAACTGAATTCGCTTCATTAGCTTTACTGCTTTTCGATTCTATCCGATAGTTTTGATGCACATAGAGTTTAAAATATGGATTGTTTAATCATTCTGCTGTGTTAATGCTCACTACTTGCGTCGTTATCTTCGCTCCAAAGCTTTGTTCTCTGCACTTGATACAGGTAGATTTGTGATCATGTGGATGTCATGATAAACGTTGAATAATGCTAAAGCAGTAAAATGGCTAATAGCTTTGTAAAGAATGCCGTCATTGCTGTAACTCGGATTATGAGGTCATATTATAAATAACTGGAAAAGCTTGAATTATCGACTTATGATTATTAAATCTTTATTTGGCCATGGATATATTTGATCCATTTTTGTAACCAAAATGACTTTTTTGCATCTTCTAATCAATAAAATGAAACGTTCAGTGAAAACTGTGCAATATTTAGGAAAATAATGATTAAAAAAGAAAAACTTAATGTAATTCATTAATAAATGAGATTCGTACTTTTTCTTCAAATGTAATTTATAATCACCTTCTTATTAAGAATAGATAGCGCATTCGTTAAAATACAGCGTAGAAAATTAAACCTTCGTGGGCCGGGATGATCTGTTTCGTAGAGCGTTGGACTCGTACTGCTTAGGTTACGGGCTCTTCCACCAAAAGATTCTCCGAGTGTATGGCGACTGGCGCTTGTTAAATCTGTTCGTGGTCGCAAAGTCCTACATGTCGAGAGCAATACCACTAGGGGTATTGGGTCAGAGGTGATCGTTCTCTGTTCCAGATCTAAATTGCGATCTTAGATGAATGAATGTGCATGAATGAAGTCCGCCTCCTAAAAAGGGTTGTGACGTGTGAGTAGCTAAGTCGTACTCTTGGCTCCTAGATGACGCGACGTGTAAAATAAAGAGACACATTTCTTAGGCTTAAATCATCTGCTGGTCGTATAAGCAGGGACTTGTCCAAGGAAATGTCCATTAGTCACAACACACAACAACAAAACTTCGTCATTTTGAGACAAAATATAAATGGATACAATTATGGTTAACCCATTTATCTTACTTAAGCTCCTCAAGAATCTCATAGAACTGAAAGAAAATGTATTGAAATTCCTATAATCAATGTCTTTTGTATAAACAATTTTAATAATGTATTTTTACTTATTAATTATAAATAATAATCGGCAGGCCAAAATTAACTTCTTCTTAAGTCTGTAGAAAGTAGTTTCTACTTTTTTTATTGCTGTGGTAAACGAATCAGTGTCAAGGATTTAATAAGTATTTCATATTTGATGACCGTAAAAAATAATACTTCCATTCCCTTTCCAAGACAACATTAGGTAAGTTTTCAAAGCCTTTAAGAAGGAATACTGTTCTTTCAAGCATTTAAAGAATTTCTCTCTCTCTCTCTTCTGTTACTGAAGATCAGAAAGTTCGTTCAATGCATTAAAATAAAATTGACTTGTTGTTTGAAATACTTATTGAGTATTTATTAGAGTTATTAATATTAAAAGACTTTAGGGGAAATGTGATCTGTTTTAAGGGAAAGGATATGAAACATGACAGCAACAATAAAGGACAGCAGAAGAGTTCAAAATGTAATAAACTTTACCACACAGCACACACTTTTGTTAGTACAGAATTTTCAATGACAGTTCCAGACTAGAAACAACAAAAACAGCAAGCAAAATTTTCACATATGGTTTTCATTGTATCCATGATGCTTCAAGGTTAATATGTTACACCGTGTTATAACACAATTCATAGCGGCATAAAACGGATCGGGTTCGATGTTGCGGACGTGCAAAAGGATCTAGTTCTTCAAATACGACAGACTTGAAATGTTTACATCATTTACTTATCTTTGAGGCAACCCCAAAGTCAAAAACCACATAGGGCTAAGTCAGATGAATGTGTTGGCCATCTTTTAGGAAAAGTATGACTGATAATACGATTCTTAGTATAGTGACATCGCAACAATTGTTGGTCCACACATGCTAGACAATGATGATCACCATCTTTTGAAATACTGTTTTAGAGGGAAATACTGTTTTCAAACATTTGTCTGGAATGACAAATGTTTGAAACATATCCATATAACTTCCTGAGGTTATGGTAAAAGTTGTTGTTCCCTGCAGAATGATTTTTTCACAGAAAAATAGCCTAATCAAAAAAGTTGCAATGAAACCAATCTAAAGAGTTACATGCGATGAATGCAATGGCATTTGTTTATCCCGATGCAGCTTCACAGAGGGGACAGATTTGGTAATTTTGAGAGTTCAATGCTCTACCTCCATCTGTGCCTAGAAAGTTAAAGCGGTTGTTTCACTCGTTTGACTTTAACTCTTACAAGCGATGAATCTTATAGGGATAGGATTCGAGTGCAATCTGTATGCATCTCAAAACTATAGTTTATAGCAAATCCAGTTGTCTTGATACGACGAGAGCATTAGAGGTCCTTACTGTGTCCGAATTCACTTGCTCTCAATCCCCTGAGGTATCCATGTTTTACGTCAACGGTCTGTTTTAAACGCAAAACTACCCATTTCTTAAAAACATTTGGCCATTCGCCGTTGAGCCCAAGGTTTTATTGAACCTGTACGCTGTATAAGGTGTCTGATCTCGGTATAAACGAAGCGATGTGGCAGTGATACTCCTATACTGATAAAATAAATTTAGCAGCAACACACACTAAAGTGAGAACCATCGTCAAGGCCTGAGAATGTTCAGAACCTTACTCCACTTTTTTTTTGTCTATTGTTCAAATTCGGTTTTCCGATGCAGATCGCACCGGCGAATATTCGAATTTTCATGTAGATAGCGAAATTTGTAAGTTATTAATGCAAAAATGGAGTTTATTACAGATGCCATATACTCTGCTCTTTATTGTTGATATCATGTTTCATATTTCTTTCCTAAATCAACAGCAACGCCACATTTCCCCTAGCGGCCTTTTAAAAACTAGATTTTTATTTGCACCTATGATTCTGCCATGGCCTGAAGTGTATATGAAGGAGTTATGTGAACTGGTTCCTCCACTTGGGAGTCCCAAATAGTGATATTTTAATTTCAATCTCTCTTTATATGCATATAACGCTTTGAAAATGTTATCTTGTGAGCAAAATACCCAGAGGGACTTCATTTGGAATTAATTGGGTTCAATTACGTTCGAAATGCAAAATTCCCGTACGAATTCGTCCATATAGTGAAAGGTAGTGGAAGTTTTCATTTCTCGATAACTTTTTTAATATTGAAGATTAAAAAAATAGAGAGAGAGGCCACAAGTAATGCTCCATTAAAGCAAAGAGCTGTTGTACTTGAAGTTTTAAGATAACTACAATATCGTCAAAGTTACGCGCTAAAATTCATTTTCAAACCTTAATTTTGATTGTTTCTAACACCTGTAATTTATGTTGCCAGTTAGTAACTTAGATGTAAAGGAATCTGCTTTCGTTTTCCAGCTTGATGAGTTTTTTTTTTTAATTTACAGGTTCGTTTTCATCAGACGTTCAATAAAGTTCTGTATTTAAACATTTATAAATGTTGAAATATTTAAACAGATTCCTTAAACCTTAACCCTATATATTATACCAGAATCCTTATATTTCTGCTTAACTCTCAAAGAATTAAAGTTGAAAATTAGTCCACAATTCTTTCTAACATTCTAAAAAGTCTCCACAAGGAGAACAGTTTTGTATGTATCCTGAAAAACAATCCGTTTTTTCAGGATACATACAAAACTGTTCATTTCTGAGAGAACTGTTGAAAAAAAGTAAAAGACAATGTATACAGCTTCTATCGTTCAAGTACATGGGATGAGAAAAGAAAATGTAATTAGTTAATTGAATTAGTCAAAATCAAACTTGATATGCATGGTAATTCTAATCATATTCATTGAAAAAAAGAAATAGCAACAAAGTGAACACGAATAATAAGTAAAATTTTGAGATTTATCTAGATGATGAATACATTTTTTCATTAGCTACTCTTTTTAATTGTTTATTTCGATAAAAAGTTTTAGTAAGTACATACGATATTAAAGATAATAGATGGATAATAGTATTTCTACACATTTTGATCGATATATTGGATTATCTGAATGTGGAAATGACTTTGTGTTCCTCTCTTTTGTCATAAATATCGATGTATAGATTATCTAACGCCATTTAAAAGAACAACATAATAAAAAAATTATTTTTGTCAATTTTATGTCTTGCTTCTAATGGTAATTCTTTGACTGTTACCTAGTAAAAAAACTCTTACCTTTGAAAAGTTGTATGATATTTTGCCTCTTGATGATCAATATTCCAAATTATTCTATTGGGCAATTTTCTTCTTTTTTTCGTTTTTCTCTTTAATTTTATGATTTTCATGTGTTTAAAATTATTTCGCTGTCCCTGCTGAATAAGCACTAATGAATACATACAAGGAAATACTTTTCGAAATACAAATATGTTTTTGCTTTTTCTACATTTTATCTCTATAATTTATGTTAATTTTCTAGATTTTTCATCGTGTATCTTTGAGGTAAAAGTACCCAGTTTTGTTGAATTGTTAAATAATCCGAAGAACTATGCCTTAAATAATTCTCTTTATTAATTACGAATTGATTATTTGAATTTTAATAATCTTTTTGTATGTAAAAATATTGGCTCATTGAAGCCATTTCAAATACCGTTGCTTTTAATTTAATTTAATTAATGTGTTGTCTTTAAACCCCTTGCAGGCTATTTATAGGCATATTGGATAATAATGGCCTGAATTGTAAGCAGCTTACTAACAACAACGACATTAATCTATAAAGGATATATTTGAACATTCAACAATATTTTATGCTTTAGAGACGGGATATTTTAAACTGGAGTAACTAACCAATAAAATGGACTCTTTAACACTTGGGATTTCACTTAATGAGATTATTTATCAGCATACAATTCCAAGTTTCTAAATGGGAATTGAAATGATCTAAAAGAGAAAAAAATAAGAAGAAATTCAGATAAAAGGTATTTATGAAATGCAAATATATATATGTGCCTTTGGAAAGAATGACGTTCTTATTTTTGGAAATTAATTCACTTTTTAGCTACTTAAATATTAAAACTTTCTAAACTAAAACTGCTGTTAGAGAGTAACAAGTCTAAAAAAATGACAAGTCAACTTTTTTAGAAGATTTCGTATTTAACTTTTTGTTGGCCGTTTTGATTTAAATTTAACTACTCGAACATTCAAGTTTAAATAATATCCATTTGTGGAAAATCATTCAGAATTTAGCTTTATTTAAAAGAGCAACTAAATATGCTATTCTACTGAAATGTATTTCTTTTGTAATCTTAACTATATTCACTTAAGTAATTTATATAGTGTTATAATATCTGCCTTTAGAATCATATTGTAAAAACTGCTATAAATTTACACAAGCATTATCAAAAATTATTTACCATAAAAGCAAGCATTTCATAAACTATTCAAAGTATTTACTAACATATTTAAATAAATATATTACTAGTGCTTTTCCACAGAAATCATAAATTTCGAAATAATTGTTTGAAATCAAAGCGTGTTTTAATCTAAGAAAAAACTGGAATTTTTAAATGCTATCTTTAAATTATCTAGAATATAAGTTATATTTTTACTCAAATGTTTGTATCCCAAATTATAAAAGAATGTTACAGAAGAAAATTTCAAATCATTACTCGTTTTCTGGGAAATAACGTGAGCTCATTTCGAAAGTTTTCTTTAATTTTTATTGGTCCATTAATCACCTTTGAAAGATCACCGTAAAAAAATATTCTGCAACCCAATTAGAAATTTTTCTTTAATTTTTATTGGTCCCTAAATACCTTTTGATGATCACTGTAAAAAATAATCTATATTGTCCATGATATACGTGGTAGAAATTCAATAAAAGTTTGTCCAGCATTTAAAAAAATTCAAAAAAGAATGTGCTGCCTGAAAGTTTTTAGATACCTTTATAAAATCATGTGTTACAAAAAAAATATTATTGGAAATAATCAACGATTATTTATTTCTGTATCTTCAATATCACTAAATTTCTTGATTTGGCAGGTCAAAAGATGACAGAAAATTAGATTAAAATTTCCATAAAGATTCATTAGTCCTTTTATTCTCTTCGAAAGGAATTAAATGATCATTTAGTTGAATTTTCAAATATTATATGAGGCAACAGCTTTCAAAATGATATTAAGCTCTGAGAAATTTGAGCACGCAAATCCACCTGTACTCTTTCAAAATCACTAATTATCTGATAAATTGCCGGTAGAATTCAAAAGAGCCGCTTCAGTCAAACCACATTTTCGATAGAGTTTCCCCCCTTTGCTTAATGGAACCATCAGATGGATTCTTAAGAGTAGTTGAGATGGAATTGATTCTGAAAATTCTCGGAAATGATTAATAAAGGAAACATTAATGTCCTCAATGGTTCCTCAAACGAGTGTTAGGGATTCAAGGGATCTAATTCACTAATGTATAAATTCAAAAGGAAATGAAGACAGTAATTATGATATTTCAGTGACAATAGGCAATTAACGGAATAAAATATACGAGGTCATTTAACTGCAACTCCTATATTCGTTACTTTAGGTCTTATCGATTTGATGTAATGAGTGAACTGGAGAAAGGCACGCTCCCATTGTGCGCAATTCCATTCGTAATTAGAAACTGATTTTTCTCACATCATCTTTGATGACAGAAATGGAACTAGATATTTCCCAATGGAAATTTTTAATTGTTTTGAGTTTTAAATACCTTGAAGTAATTATATTTTTTCTATGAAATAAAACTCTGTTGAAATTTTTAAAAAAAGGCAGAAAAGATCTAGATTAAAACAATATGCCATAGCAATAATATTATGCAATATATAAAGATGTTCAAAGACACCGGAATGTTTCAAAGCTCTATAGTTTAAAATATAAGAACAAATATAATAGTTTTAGCCTAATAATTTATTTATCTTGATATTTTATTCCAAAAGAATACACTCGAATAAATTTTCATTAAAAACTATGAAAACAATACTGAAAATCCTACGCTGAATAGCGTTATGAAAACTATATTGTCGGTGATTTTTATTTAATCACGTTTATCAACATTGCATTAACAGTTGTGTAAATTCTATGTTTAATAATTTCCCATGATTTAAAATGAAGGCCGGGAACTTAAGACATGCTCAGAATTGTTCCTTTAATTCTTAACCAAAATAATCAACAAAACTTTCGTTATCAATATCATCGATAGATTATAAACTAGAGATAATTTATGTGAAGTATCCTTTCAATTTTAATCTAAAAGCATTCCCATCAAGCGAGTAAACAATGTTTTCAACGTCTGCAACAATAATCGTCCCAAGAGAAAATGTTTTTCCCCGGCTACGAAGAGACAAGCAGAACCTGATCATCCATTACTTTGATTCTTCATCACTAAAGACTAATCTTCTTCGAGAAGAACATAGTTGTGGTATTTTCTTCGTCGCCTAAGCTACATAAGGGGAATTTCGATTGATTAGCCGTGTGTCTAATAGGGCGGGAAGTGTACCACAAACAGGAGAAAATAGAGAAACGGGAAAAAGAATGTGTCGTAGGGAGTATCGTTAGATTTCTAGGTAAATAAAGCAATTATTCTCTATCCGGCCGGCAATTTAAAGAGTAACCCATGAAGGCTATTAACTGATCGGGCTCTGAGTGAAATTTATAAACAGCTGAAACCAAACAAATTTGTTCACGGAAATTAAGAAAGAAATTATTCCTTAAGATGCATGGTATAAATAACTTGATTTAAAGTGCCATAATATTGATGCATTGGATACGTTGTCCTACTTGTTTTAAAATAAAATTTATTTCTTAAAATAATTATTGACACCGTTTATTTACAAGGATTTTTATTTGTGATTGCTAAGGTTTTCTTTTATGGACAGTTGTTTCTCATTGCTTAAATGGCAGTAGCTTAAAAGATTTTTATTACAGCATGTTTTTTTTTATTACAGCATGCAAAACATTTTAGAAAACCTCGTTTTTATTTCTTTGTGTTTTAATAAATGTGAACTTACGGTAGTTTATAAGATATCAATGAAAGACTTTTTTACAAAGGATTTCAATATAAAAAATGAAAATTAGACTTTTATAACTATTTAATATATGTATATCAGTATTCAATAATAAAAGACATCGTGTCTTTCACATTTCAGTTTTTGTCATTTTATAATTATTCATATCTGAAACGTAACCATTCAGTTGGCTTTCTATATTTTCAGAGTGATTTAATGATATGTATTTGCTTGACATTTTTGCACTTGAAATTTCTATACGATTCTAATCCTCTTTTTCCAGACGATGACGATTAAACTCCATTCAGCGTTTAAAAAGAAAACGATAGTATAATGTTACATTCGGACTTCATTTCCTGGCTTTGTTAAATTATTTTTATACCAGGTTCCATAATTTATTCAATGCTTACTGTTTTGAAGTTTGTATTGAAAATTTCCACTTAATTTATATACTTATTATACCTGAATTTTCTGTATAGTTGTAGAACATTTCAGCAGGAAAAGAAATGTAACAGCAGTCTTTAAGATTGAATACAATAGTTATTATAACGAAAGTTTATTTTAAGCATTTTAATGCATTACAACAATACATTTCCCTTATACGAGTTGGAATGAATAGACTGGGGAATTTGCACATTAAGAAATTTTATTATGCTCGCGGATAAAAGCAAAAACACAACTGCCGCAATCACGGAAAACAACTGATTGGTTGGGAATATTGATTTTATTCCATTTCAATTAAAGTGGATGAATATAATTTGATATTCCCTTAACAAAGTGTTTTCAGTTTTTGCTTGAGTTAAACTGTCTTATTTTAGTAGTTTTATCTCTTTCTGTTAATTTTTTGAATGAGCTCCCTAATAAATTCTAGTTTTATGACATCAAGAATAAAGGATCTTAGAAAAGTGCATGAAATTTTTGTATATTAGCCACATTTTTGTATATTAGCGAACAGTCTTGGATGTTAATTCAAAAAGAACAATGTAATAACAGGCATAATTATTCTGCCCAACATGCATCTACATTTAATAGACAAATTTGATTCTAAATTACAAAAAAAGCTGGAAAAACAAAATATGGAAATAAAATTGCATGGCATAGTTAAGGAATATGAATAAAATAAGCATTTTTTAGCTTTCTGCAATGTAAAAGGTGACACTTATTACTTCTAAACACAATACAAAGATTTGCATTCCATTGTAATAATGCAAATTAAAATTGCATATATCGTATAAAATAGCTTTTTAAGAAATTGTCGAAATTCTGGAAAATATTTAGTAACTAAATTAATATCATTTGAAAATAATATCTTGAATTTTAAGTTAATGTAAAAATTTATTTTATGTGCTAATATTTTCGGAAGTTAACAATGAAGATGTCGAAATTTTGAACAGTTTTTAATTCAAATGTCAAAAAATTCGTTTCTTCGGCCACACTCACCTTTTTAAAAGTATGTACGCTCCTAATTGGTGATCTAAGTCCCTTCTTTGCGTACTTTAGATTTCTAAAACACTCATTCTCGTTTGTTTAATAGCTGAGATTAATTGCGCTGACTAAATTTTCAGTCTTCATACGATCATTCAAAATGTTGCATTTTAATACTTGTATAAAATAAATATATATTTCAGTGAAGATCAAATTGATAAGATAAGATGGCACCAATCCTATAGAATTCTACAAAATATGTGGAAAATCATGAAAGGCATTATTGAAGAATGAATGAAATCATTATTAAAGAATAAAACTGTAATAATAATAAAATGATTAAAAATTTTGTTCTTTTACTAAATTATTTGCTTATGATTAAATCTTCAATCAATGTGAAAGAGTAAAAAAAACCTTTCATATGTGTTTAAAAAAACTTTTTTAATACTTCGGATTAAGACCTTCTAGTCCAGATTTAGTCAAACTCCCTGTCAGAAACTAAGTCAAACTCCCTACTAAAGCCTATCAAGTTTCCCCCTTAATTTAGTTTGGTGCCTCGAGCCTACAACTGCCTCTTGCTTTGCAACTTATCCCTTAAGTCATAGTCCGCAAAAGTCAGATATACGTGTGTTGAGTTTTTGTGTACTGTGGATTAATGATCATGCTTCATTACTTTTAGTATAATCAATCATGTTCGAATGATACAACTTATTACTTGAAGTAGTAATAACGCGTTTTGAAAGCCTCCTAAATTGTACCTAGAACCATAATGGCTATTAAACTATTGAAGCGAAAATTGGAGCTCCCACCTTCTGAATTTGAGTTAGTGCCCTAACCAATACTGTTTTTACCATTCTAACACGCATGTCAGTCAACCTTTAGTACGTTATACTGCCAATGATTGTGTTTTCGTGAAAAAGATTGAAGAACTAATCCAAAAATGTAGCTCCACCTGGAATAACTGGATTCCTGAGTTGATTAAATCTTATAACTGTACCACATTTCATTCTTTGAATTATTTTATCTCATTGGTAAAAATCAAGAAGGATTATCTTGTAAACTTTACTTTTAACTGTCACATCACAAATATAAGCATTCATCACAGACATGATTAACCCTGTCTATGAACATTCTTTATTTTTGTTATGTCTAACTCATCTGTCTTCAAATTAGTCAGTCTGAAGACAAAGTATTTATGAATGTTTTTAAAATCTGCCACTCTTACAACTGGCTGGCTATGCATCCTTTCCAAGCTAAATAGTGAATTCGATTAGCTGGAAAATTATGCAAAAAGGAAAACTACAAAGGAATCAGTATGTATGGTTTTGAGAAAAAATTCATTTTGCCTGTTAATCTTTTATATACAAATGTACATTACCAGAAACCTAATTTTCTAGTAGCAGTAGTAAACAAAAAAAGGATAAAATTTTGTTATACAGCAATATTACACGTCAACTCCTAAATATTAACAATACATTCCTCCAATGCTCACACACTTTCTATTACGTAAAAAGTTTGAGCTAAATTTGCTGCTTTTGCACTAAAATTCTCTGTTTGAAACGTTTCTACAGAAACCATGGGAAAGAAAGAAAAGCGCAATCAACTTAAAGATTGTTGACATCTGGAAAATTTTCAGACAGTGGTAAAGGAAACTGCTGGAAAGAAAAAGCTAAAAACTGAAAAAGTGTCTTTCATCAAATGTTGAAGAATTTATGCATATCAAACAGGACATGACGGTAGAGCTCAATGTGGAATTTATGAAGGATTGTAAACAAACGATTGTCATGGAGAAATAGTATTCAAATGGGTGATATATAATAAATTGATTTTCGAAAGATTTGATAAGGGAAGTCAGATCCCGTATTTAGAAGAAATATTAAAAGGAAGATTTATTACGTTTTTAAGATCTACCTGATATCATTTTTTTAAAATTTTGCTTTATTGTTTACTAAAAAATATATAGTTATAGCATCAATTGAATTTTATTTTAACTAACTTTAAAGCTAAATGATGCAAGGAAAAGTTTTTAACAAAGAAATTCCACGATCACGAAATAAAAAAGTGCTAAATAAAGGCATAGATAAAAATAAAATAGATTGTTGTCTTAAATATTAGTGTTAATAATAATTTAGTGTTATAAATATGTTTAAGTTGTCCTTATTCTTCTTCTTCTGTTGGGTAACAGATAATAAATTAGAACTATTACTATACTAATGACATTTATCTTAATTTCCAAATGAAAACAATGACTTGAGCGAGAAATATTTGGATCTTCTAACTCATGACATATGAAATTATCAAACAATAGAGATAGAGATTTAGAATTTATAGATGCTTCAAACAGAAATAAAATGAATTTCTTAAATATATGTCCCTTATTCTCAACCAATTATGATGAGACTACTGGATAAAGGAGATATAATGTTACCAAAGTGTGTACGCCTGATGTATGCAATATATAATATAAAAAAAATTAAGTGCACAAAATGTAAAAATAAAATAAAATGAAAATATTCAATGGCTGCTAAGTTATTGCTTTACTTGTCATAGTATCCATATTCTATGGAATTAAAATTATGATAGTATATTTTATATATTTAAATGCCCAGAAGTCATTTTAATTTAAAGGAAACATAATTTGTTTGCATTCATTACCCGCAAAATGCCAAGAATCATTTGATTTCTTTCCACCCACAAATATTGCTTTTTCAGACTTTTCAGAAATTATATGACATTGCTTGAAAAAGTTGCTAAGTAAAATTTGCAATACAAAATTAAAACAGTTTTTTATAGATATTTTTATTTAACTAATCCTTCAGTGATCTATTTTATCTGATTGCAGTTGAAAGGCAAAATATTTCAAGACAAATCCTCAGCAGATTAAACTAGACAAATTTTTAAAGAATTTTGTAGAAGTTGACATTTTTAACAGTTTAAAATGTTCTTAGAAATAGATTAAGTCTGTAATATATTCGAATTCCTTTTTAAGTTATAGTAAGGACTAATTGAACAATACCATTTTTGAAATTAATTTTTTATTAAATAGCCTTACTTATATCAACTTTCATAATAAGCCATCATATTCTCACTTATCTATAAAATAATATTGCAATTATTGGGAACATACCGAGCATATGGAAAAATTGGGAACACTTATTTTAGTTTCTAATCAAAGAAATGAACATATTTAAAAAGAATAAGGTGATTTAATAATTGAAAACAGCAGTTCTATTTCAATATTCAGTTCAAAGATTTTTTTCTGGTACTTCCGATGCCTGAACAAAGTATTCATCGGTAGTAATTGGCAGCATAATTTTTGTCTAATTCTTGACAATTATATACTATTATTGACCCTCAAAACAAACTTTAATTTAATCAAATTAGTGCTTTTTAAACCTGTCA
>JAOUZG010033074.1:2408715-2469978 GCA_026289955.1 Argiope argentata
TTTTTTTTCAACTATTTATTTCGCAAAAATAAAATAAAAATAAAATTTTATCTTCTCGAGGTTCTCAAAAAAAATCAGCTTTTAATAAAATGTTGCCATCACAATTTCAGAAGTTCTTATTTTATAAAAAGTTAATTACTACCAAAAATAAAACAGAAAATTCAATTTTCATCACGTGATTATATCAAATGAAACAAATAGGAAATGGGATATTTTTTAAACAATAAATGCAAGAGAAAATATTTCTTGATCGTTTGCTATATCAAAATTAACAATTCCATTAAAGAAATAAAGTAAATAAAAATACAAATTAAAAATATATTACAAAAGTGCGACTGTTAAAACTGAAGAAGAATTTTTAGAAAAGCACCAAACGATAATCTTCTGAGAGGGAGATTAATTATTTAAAAGCAAGAAATCTTAGACGAACTTTGCAAATGAGGTCATTTCAAAGAAACGACGAACAAAAAGCAATCGATAATCAGTAGTAGTAAAATATTTTTGAATTCTTTTTTTTTAATTTTTAAAACAATAAGGCATGTTTTTAATTGCTACTTTTGCTTATGTGAAGAAGATATTTTGTTCAAATCAAAGAATTCGCGTTCTTGATTGTAATTTATCTCCGCATTTTAATGAATCATGTGAAATAAAAACGTATATTCTTTCAACGAAGTAACGTAATATTAAAGCTGTACTGGTAAAAGTAAGTCAGCTATTTGAAAACGCATCTTCTTTCAAACAAGCATACGTAATAATTAACAATGCAAAATTTGTTAAAGCATATAAAACTATTTTTACCCGCATATTTCGGCGACATCAAAACTTTCTACCAAAACAATATCATGTTCTCTCACGAGAAAAAAAATCAACTATTATTCCAAATTAAACATATAAAATTGTCATTTTCGACATGTGTCTGTATAAAATGAAACAAATATGAAACATGAAATTTTTGGAAAATAAATGGATGGAAACGTTTTCTATGATATTTTACTATACATATATTACTAATCCATTTAAACAATTTTATTTAAGGCAAATATAACTTAACATCTACAAGGCACCTTCTGTAATCGGAGCCCAACATCTAATTTCTTAATTTTTTGGGGAGGGACACACTCTCTTAACAAATTGTCTAAGTGAAATATATAATTAGTAGTTTGAGAGAAAAAATGCTGATGATTTAATTCTTTACATACATCATCTGCTCTGTGAATCATATTTAACAAAATATTCTTGAGACAATAAGTCCTTAAATAAAAAAGTTGCATTCCAGTCAACTAAATCAATCATCAAAGCTGATCGATCTATGAAAATTTCAACATAACTACTCTATATAAACTGGCGATTTTAGATCACTTTATCAAGATCTTAAAGAAGCCAATCAGGGTTACTCTAGAATAATTGGTCTAGATTATGATAGTGATGATTGTTCTAAACTTGCAATATTCAGAACTGAATAAATCAGCCAGATTTTAAGAAGATAAAAATGCTTATTTAATTATTTAGAAGTTGAAATATTAAGAATATTTTACAAATATGAATCTATAAGACCAAAGGAATTTAAACCATAATTTTTTGAAATATATTTATAAACCTAAAAAAATTATTATTGAGAGCATTTATATACATCTAGAAATAAAATTAAAAACTGAATGTTTCATTTAATCTGTGAAATGTTTGCTGAATAATTCCTTGAGATATTACAAATTATTAAAAAAATTATTAATGTTTCAATTTCTGTAGTGAACATAAAACATCAATGTCGGACTACTCTGCCTTCAGTTCTTAGTATTATTTAAAGACACGCTTGGATTGAGTAAAGAGGTCTTTATATTAATTGAAGTTTCATCATTTCCACTTTAATTTAAAACTGAATTTTACTTGCAATGATAGAATATCAAAGATTGATGTGGAGTTCAAAGATAGGACTGCTTAAGGCCCATATAATAGTATAAGTGAATAATATGACTATCGAAATTTGAAGCTTAAAAATTTGCTGAATAACTTATTATGTGACCAAGTTATGTAAAAAAATTGATTGAACCCTGCAGCGGATCACCTTGCCATCCGATTACTTGGGCTCCAGAGCGACCGTGCCGCAAGGGAGTTCGAACTAAAAGTGGAATACAGATCAACTCCACCTAACATCACCTCATGGATATAAAGGAGACCTCCCGCCTCTCTGCTGCATTCCGACTTGTAACGCCCGTTCATGTCATTGTAACTCTTGAATCCTCATTGCGTGTTATGTCCTAATTTTGTGTGAATAAATATTATTAGAAAACCATCGGTATAACCCCATTTATATTGGCGAACCGGCTGGTCGCCAAAGGCGGCTAGTACTTAATATAAATATTATATACATAGAACTGAATCATAATACTGAGTTGCCAAATTGAAAGTGAATTCCCTTGCAATTTTCCATTCTACTTCTCGAATTTCCTCATAGTTCAATCTTAAGGTAGGTAGGAGAAGGAAAAATCAAAGGATGACAAATATTTTTAAGATAGAAATTGAAATGGAAAATAAAAATTAAAATTTCTTGCATTTTATTTTTTGATTGAAATATTTCATTCTAACTCCTCAGCCACAAATGCTAACTCACTCTCGAAAACTGTTTGTATAAGCGTATACTTAAAAAAAATTTCAAAAATGTATTAAAAATTCCTTTATTTTTGAAAAACTTGCTCTCATTTTTTTATCTTCTGGATGAAATCCTTGCATTTTACCGATTGAGGTACTGTCCAATAATTTCAGTTTTCATTATAAACTTTAAAACTCGATTTAAAGTATTAAAAATGAATGAAATTTAATTAATGAACTAATATTTGAAAAAAACTGTAATAGCATCAAGTACCATTCACTACAAGTTTTTAAAAATGTATTTGAACTTGAGCGGAGAAATAAAAAGTACTTTATTAACGGTTGAAAATTGGAACAAGATAGATAAATAAATATAGGGAGGGTGTGAGCTAATAGTAGGAATTGGAAAAGCACTCATAATATAATTGTTAATTTGGACAAAAAACAGTTTTAAGTGTCTTCCTTATTTTTTCAAAAGCACGCACAGTATCACTAAGACATTTAAAATCTGTAAGAGAAAGAAAAAAAATCCATACGCATATCTATGGAAATTGAGTTTTAAGTTTTATCGTGTGGGTATCTTTGAAAAAGTGTTTGAGATTCTCTAATCCAATGAATGTTAAAAAGCAGCTCATAGATAAATTGAAAATAACTTCAGAACTTGCGTAATTAATGATGCCATAAAATTGTCATTTTGAGTTTGTAAAAAAGAATAGCGTAACAAGAATTCTGAGATAATACTTCAACTCATGTATGTAAGAAAATAAGCTTTTATTTTTTAGAAAGTCAGAAATTATTAATCCATTGAAAAGAAATAGCATCTATCTGTTTTAAAGTGAATGAGAAAGAAAGCTGAGTTCAAAATGAAATGAAAAAGAGCAATCTGTACAGGAATAAAACTCCGCTCCTCCCCTCCTGAGAATTTGGAGCTTTCGCGCCCTCACCCAGAGAGTGCTTGATATCTGCGCCTTGTTGCAATCCACGGGGAATAGCTTGAAGCATATTCCTCTTTGCAAAATTAACGAGGATGTCTGCTTGTTGTGGCGTTTTGGAGAGAAAGGCGTTTGGCTCAGTGTTTTTATCTTATTTTAGTCGGATACTATTTTAGAATTCTCCCCAGCTTTGAATGTGTGCAACAACCAAGACTAGCTGCAAAGCATTGGGAGACGACCCACTTTCAGAGAAACAAATATGCTCAAAGCCATAAGATTCGGAAACATTTGTAAGCTTTTATCTCGTGGAAATATTTGGTTTCTCCTGGGGCCAAGGGGAAGGAAAATCGTGCGTGTTAGCAAACTCTCGGACACTGCAGCGAGACTCACTGTGTCTGCGTATTTTCAAATAACCTATAGGGTAGTGTCATGTGCTCATAAAAGACGAGCGTTTTAAGAAATGGAGACCCTTTTCTGGCTCGCCTAAGCTTTTCCCCAAAGCAGGGTTTTGTTACGGTAAGAAGAAATGCGCTTTGATATCTGGAATTGAAAGAAGTATCTTGCTTTTACGTACGTTTCCGATTTCTTGGTGCTAATGCTTTACAAAACTTTGCCTCTCATCTATCTCCTAAAAATATATACATTAAGGTACATGAGATTATGGGCAATTTTTTGAAAGTAGAAAATATTATTTCATGCAAATGTTTACTTCAGCAAAATGTATATTAATCCTAGAGAAATTCTACATAAATGAGGAATTCGGGATATATAAAAAAATTTTTCAAGTATTTTTCTAACAGCAGATACTTAACTCTAGATGTTTACTTATAATAAAAATGAATGTATTTGTGTTTGCGTGAGCGTAGGAGCTCTGCAGGGCTTGACTTACAACTACCAAATTTAGCATATATATACTTTTATAGTGCATAAATGTGCACCATGGAGATATATTTTTGAAATTTTAACTAAAAACCAAACAAAATCTTGACGTTTCTGCCTGATAACTTTCAAATATAATGAAGTACAAAAATAATTTTTAGACGAAAGTAAAATTTGAATAATTTCTTTTTCAAATATATTTATTTTCTTAAGCTGTAATTTATTATTAAAATTTTTGACAAATTTTTAGCAAAGTTTCTAACAAGGCAAAAAAAAGTTCCTGCATAGCAGAAAATAAGAAAAAAATTCATCCTGCATAGTGTGATTGCATGAAAACATAAGTCTTTTTTCAAATTGAGGGCCTCATACCGACGAAAGCCCCTATTAAAAGATTAATAAGTAAATTCTTCCTGCAAATTAAATCTAGAAAAGTTTGATTTTTAGCTCGTATTTGCATGAGATGAAATAAATATGAAATGATATATATTAAAAATATATATCATTTCATATTTATTTCATATTTATTTCTAAAATATTTAATCCTAAATTATTAATCCATTAAGTAACCTAAAATATTTAATCGAAAATTTTAATGTCCATTGATTCCAGTTAGACAAAACGGCTGATAAGTAATAAAATGAAGTGCAAAAATATTTCATAATTACGTTTCCACTTCTTAAAAAGTAAAACCGTAGATGTTTCGAAATAAAAAAATAAAAAAATAAACAGCTTATCTAATTTTTTTTTATTTTGACAAAGTTGCACAATCTCTATTTTGCCGACATCTCAGTATTTTCTCTTGAGGCATTCTAACAATTTGATTAGCATATTGAGAGTTTCTGCCATTAAAAATGCTATTAAATATGATTTTCATAAAAATAGTCATAAACTATTTTTAAATTTTTTTATCAGTATATATATATATATATATATATATATATATATATATATATATATATATATATATATATATATATATAATATTTTAATGTCAAAAATTTTGAAAAAAGTTAACATAATAAAGTTCAGTTAATTACTAAGAGAAAGTATGTTCTAAAATTCGAAACTCAAAATAATCTCTTGTGCAGATCAATTTAATTCTATTCGCATTTCCATTCTCCGACAACTATAATACGCATGTCACCAGAAAGTTCTCAACCACAGCCGAAAAACTATTTATAGATCCACATAAGAGGTCTCCAATTTTTAAATATATAATGAACATATTTGGATCGTATAAGGTGGAGATAAATTTTCAACATTCAAAATTAATTGTTAATTTTTTAACGTGTTTTACACATGAAATATCAAAATAGAGAAAAGGAATTATTTTTCAATTATATATGATTCAAACGATTTTCTTAACTCAAAAAAGTCTATGAAAAGGTAAGCAGAACTTTTAAATTTGAATTTATAAAACATTTGATAATAATAATTTACATATTTAATATGAAAGATGGTAAATATATATCAGTAACTAAACATATCCTCTATCAATTATATATCCCAGCAATATATAAATACAGACCATGGAGCACTACTGTATTATTTGCATTCAGATGATTCCTTAGAAACTTTTCATACTTATAAACTTTTTTTTATCATTTATAAATTTACTTGGTGAAATAAACTTCAGTTAAAATGCATTTTTCACTGATAATTTTATTCGTTGTGTTTATAAGTTAATTGCTTTTTTTACTACTGTTTATTAATTTTACTACTGTTTTTTATTTTTGTAATTATCCAGTTCATTATATAAATCTATCTTCTCTTTCCAAATTTAAAAAAAATATTATTTAGATTCATTGCGCGCAAAAACGTTCGAATACTGAAAACGGAAAAACAAGACAAAACAATTGAACGTAGTGAATGAGCCCCTTGGTCATTCCTACCTCTCAATTTATTGATCATCAGTTACTTTTTCTGGGGGCATCTGAAGAATCTATGAGGCTTCAGTTAAATAAGCTGAGGGTTTCGTTGGTCGAATACCAGTAGCTGCTGCACATGTGATTAAAATACCTGATTTCTATGGCAATTTAGGCTTCGTGGCATCGATGTTGGTGGACACCGTTTGGAATAATTCTTGTAAACATTGCACTTGTCAACTTTGTGAACATTATTTGTATCCTTTTTCCCATTCAAGTTTGTAACTTGAAATTGAAATCAATCTTTATAGTGAAGTATAGTATAGAGAGGGAAGTACGAAAGTCTTAAAAACTTAATGTAGTCTGCAAATGTTATTTCGACATACTTGTGTACTAATATATCACAATGAGTTTTGAAGTTCGCAACAGTATGATGAAAATTGAATACGTATTTTAACAAATTTCTTTTAAATTGATGAATAAAAAAATCACCAAAGTAATAGATAACAATGCTAGCCTCATACCAAATTCCATATATCAAATTCGCTGAGTTGTAAATTATACATTTACATTGACGCAAATATACATGTAGAGAGATATATATGTAAAAATTTTGACAGATTTAATGCAAAACTGAATACATGTCGCCAATTCTAATCATTAAATTATGTATAAAAAATTTTAGAATGGGTAAAAAAAGGGGGAGTTTTTGTTTTGTCTTTAACTGCACCAACCGTGAAATTTTTTAGCTTAAATTGGTATACAACGTGTATTTTTAGGTTTTGGCGTGGTGCCTAAATCAATAAGGATTCAAATAGGAAAAAATTAATTGAAATTAACAAATTTCGTAATGTATTTTAAGTAAGCACAATTTAATAATAAGTTGAAAGTATATAAAATTACAGAGATCGGAGAAAATCTGAGAAAATAAATATTGACAATTAGGTCTCTAGACCTCAATAACGGCTTGGTGCCTACAAAGAATAGACTCAAGGAGAGCTTTAAAAGAATGAGAGAAGGTTCTTCTTCCTTAACTTGAAAGAAAAATTGCCTCGGCATTTTTTGTATTTCGTCTGTCAAGACAGCGCCCATACCTAATCTATAATATTACTGTTTTTGAATGGCATGAACCAATCCAGCAGTATCACATGGCAATGGAAGGATCGGAACTGGATGTGTTTGGATCGGTGATTCGGATCCTCTTCGTATTCAAAAATGAAACTACGAGCGATTGAATTACGTACATACGAACGCATAGTTATTTGATTTCTGATTTGATAACTTCCAATAGTTTTAATAATATTTTACTTCTTAGTACATTCAAAGACAAGTTTAGTGATATTTATTTGTTTTAAAAAAAGCTGTGTGCCTACTTTTGTACAGAGCATTTAATTTTTCAAAAATTAAATGTTTTGTCTATATTATCATTATTATATTATTTGTTTATATTATTAAAATTCGAATTAATGAGACTTTAAAAAGGTTCAAATTAATGATATGCGCCTAATATTATTAATATGTGCCTAAAGTTTAAGTTAAACTTAAAGTTTAACTTAAAGTTAAAGAAAAATTCCTTTCCGTTAAAATTTAATTGGATATTTTTTACAAAATTAATTTTCCAACTCACCTACTTTACTTGTCAAGTAGAGTTTTTCAGTTCACACTGGAATTTTTATATGTACAAAGAACATTTGGAGCTCTAATATGAACTCCAAAATGTGATATCTAGATTAAAAGTAATTAGGAATATATTAATGACAAGAGCGTAATATTTGGCTTTGAGTTTGCTGTCAAATATACTTTAGATACTCTAAACATAAATTTTTGCTTATCAGGAGGATATTTCACCTATGCATTATTAAAATTCCCATTTCAAGATACAAAAAATGCTTTAATACTTAGAATGATAAATAAAAGTACCATTATTTTTTTTTTAATTTTTAATATTTAAAACATTTTGCGGTCTTTTTCTAATAAGTAACATATTTTCTTGAGAAAGAGATTTAAAATATTATGAAGCTTGATAAGACAACATTAATATAGTTCTTACGACAAAATAATATTATTTAAGACAATTTCCCAAAAAACTCGCGGATATGTTTTACCAGCATAATGTAAACATACAATTTTTACAGAGTAAAATAAGTTAAACATGGTTGAACTATGATGTTAAATTTATTCTATTGCTTGTTGCTTTAATGAGGTATATTCTAAAGGAAAATTAAAATAACTTTATTTAGTAAAATGTAATCGATACACGATTGTGTCTTTTAAAATTTTAATAGAATTATGAATGTCTAAAAAGGATGATATGTACTAAATAATAAAATGATATTGATTTAATTTATTAATCTCAATTTGAGTCTTAAATTTAAATTATAATAATTGCCAGATTCAAGTGAAAATAAGTAAGAAAAGAGTTGTCGAAACGCACTGAAACGCTGATATACTTGAAACTTTTGCCAGATCAAGTTTGTTACTTAAATGCAACGAATATATTCATTTAATGATTTGATAGAATAGTATCAACTTGCTTCGTTTTCAAATGTATACTTGGCATATATAACGGTGCTCCTTGTGTACAACGTATTTGTTGAAATCGATGCTTATTTGTTATATTGTTTATGCGAAATCATGAAATATAACTTTCAAATTTGAAATAAGCTGTTAATTATGTAGAATAAAAGATGGCTTATTTATATTATCAAATTTGGTAGCAATATTAATTGGTAGAGAATAAAGAGATTCTCAATATCATTAACTTTTTCCATCTAGAAATGCATTATGAATGATTTTTTTAAAAATTATACCCTATGTATAACACTATAAGGATGGCAACTGAACTATTTTGAATATTCGTTTATGATTTAAATATGCATTTCTGAAACCTCAAAGGATAGCATATTAATGTATACAATCAAATAATGTTGCGTTG
The DNA here is from genome assembly GCA_026289955.1 of Argiope argentata. Lineage (NCBI taxonomy): Eukaryota > Metazoa > Arthropoda > Arachnida > Araneae > Araneidae > Argiope > Argiope argentata. Next base: position 2,417,913 of record JAOUZG010033074.1, read on the forward strand.
GCTAGTTATATAATGAAATTCAAATAAATGCTCAAAATTGTAGTCGAAACCTCAAAGAATGGCATATTTTCCCATGCAATCAAATAATGTTGCGTTGGCTAGTTATGTAATGAAATGCAAATAAATGCTCAAAATTGTAGTCGAAACCTCAAAAAATTGCATATTTTTCCATGCAATCAAATAATGTTGTGTTGGCTAGTTATATAATGAAATTCAAATAAATGCTCAAAATTGCAGTCGAATCCTTTCTTATAGCAATTTTTAAAAATATATCTTTATTTATTAACGTATCCCATAAGCTTGAGATATTGCTCTAAATTTGAAAATATGATATAGATTATCAATATTTTCAAAAAAATAATCCATTCATGAATATTTTTTTAAAATCATCTGTACTACTTGAATGTTGTCTTTAAAAGGAGCTAAATTTCACGTTTCTGCAACTTAATAAGAATATTACTAGTATGTTCGTGCGCTATTTCTAAAATTCCCTGTTTTCATGGCAATCAAAATCATTTTAAAATGAACAAAATATTTTTATTTCTTTCTGAGTGAAGAATTATTTAATATTAGGCCAGTTTCGAGACCTGAAATGTAAAGAGAAACTAAAGGAAATCTCTGAATGAAATATAATTTTTAAAGAAATAATTTACAACATAAATATACAAAAATAAACGCACTGAGAGTGTCTCTTTGTGAACAAAATTTCAGAAGATTAGCAGAAAATTCCAGAAAAAAATATACGACAAAACATTTTAATAAGTACAAAAAAAATTTTTTATTCAAAAAGTATAGGAACTAAAGATAATAAATTTCTTCATTTACCAATGCTAATTTTATAATTTTCAAAAATTAATTCGATGTATTTAAAAATGCAATATTTATAAACGCCAATTTTTACCTCGCAAATTGGAGTCGGTTACATAATAGTGACTCGCACTCCTTTGCTTCCCAAACGGAAATAAAGACAATCAGGAGTTAAGTAGTCAGCCACAATAAACAGCTTTTAATTTTAGTAAGAATGCCTAAAGCTCTTAGGGAAATGAAGCATCTCAGATTTCTTTCAAAATATCAACTTCGACACTTTCTTTTGATTTTGCATTTCTGCTGTAAAATGAGTAGCGAGATGTAAAAAAAGAGCAATATTTCGGTTTCGAAACTTTCCTATTACTAATTTGTTTGTTCAAAATTCCCTTGGAGCATTAAAAAGACAAAAAAGGGTACTCCGACACTATCTAGATTGTATGTTAGGTGCCCACCTTACTAATTACGGAGAGTACAGACCCTAAAGCTCTTCTTTCCTAGCTGTTACTTTAACGAGCTGAACTGTAATTATGGTTATTGATTGACTTGACAGAACAGACTGCAAATTGGGAAATTATGAGTACATGTAACGGCTCTCAGAGTGTGGAGCATTTAAATACATACATCTCCATAGAACTTAATGAAAAAGGATCTCTTTTAGAATGTTTCGTTAATTTGTTGAGTCATTCAGAAGAAATGGAAATTCTCCACCATTTAATTTGACGAGTCAAGTCTCGAAATTGAGTTACTTTGAAGCTTGCATAAAATAATTAGAAATGTGATCTTTTTTTCTAAAGGAATATATTTTACATTAATCCACTTCAAGAAGATGCTTTAATAAAATTACTTCTCTATGATACACTACACAAATATTTTGTAACAATCATATGCAAGAGGAAATTCATGCATTACTCTATTTACACTTACAGGAATTCAATCATCATTATATTTTTCTGCATTAATTCTTTTGTTGGCAGATATTCGTATTACTGTGTTTAATGAAATTGTCAAGCCTGAAACGCATGTTTACCATTAAAAGTGTCTCATTTTGGTGGCTCTCTCATACGTGATTTTTCAGTGACTTGAGGGGGGCTATTAAATGTGATGAAACGTGAGCAGTGACAGGATGTGGGCTGATTTTCATATCATTTTGAGAGAGGGTATTTCTTTTAGATTTGGACAGAAGAGATTTTAGATGCCGTTCAGCTTGAGAAAGTTACAGGTCGGAGTGGGAATCGGGGGATATTTGTTGATGGTTTCATTAAACATTTCATAAAGCTTAGAGGGAAAGAATATATTTTTGTTTATAAAATACTAGGTATTGTTAAAATTGAAAAATAATAATTTTCACTAATTGCTACATATAAAACGTATACATTTAGGGTGAGGTCTCACATTGTAAAAACAAAAAAAAAAAACATTTTTAATAGGTTGAACTGAGATTTTTTTTCTTTATATTAGATGCAGGAGATTCAATTCTTGAAACAATAAACAAAGAAATTTTTATATTAGGTAATTTTTTCTTTTTTATTTATTCCATCATTTCATCGATTTTTTTATGCAATTTTAAGACCAAGGAAAGCCGATTTGATTTCACAGAACCAAAAGAAATCGCGTTGATGACTTAAGTGTATTATATTCTTAACTCTGTGTTCTACATTTTGAATTCATTTTTATTCATTTAAATTTTTTCAAAGTCATTCACAGAAATGCCATACTTATTGTAACTTTCAGAAAAAAGTATTTTCATCACATTTAAAACTTCCAATGTTTTATATTAATAGTCTTATTTTATAGCACCAATCCTTTAATTTACCATGGAGATCCTCAGGATAGACATATTTTCATACATTTTCTATCACATAAATTTACTTCATGTGCTATTATTAAAATAAATATTCTCTTCTACGCTGACAATTTAGATCAATGTCGATCTACGCAACAATTAGATTGTTTTTATGTAGCATAATTTTCATATTGTATCCTTAACCCATATTGGACCACATAGAAAAAACGTAAATTTTAAAAACACGATCAATGAAATGATTTTAAATACATAAAATAAAAATGTTAAATAATTTTTGATATTTTTAATATATACTGTCCTATACATAGGGCAAAGGTCCAATATACTACCAAAAATTACAAAGTACTTTCATATAAAACATATTCTATAAATATAAAATCCGAAAAACTATCTCTACTTAGACTAACTTTACCCATTTGTCAAATTGTAATAGATTTTTTTAGCAAGATTTTAATTGACATCGCCTTCCACCTAGGTCTTTTATTAGTAAACTATCCGCCTTTGGCGACCAGTTGGTTCGTCAGTATTAATGCCAACTAAATGTTCATTTAATTTTTTTAATAAATTGGTCTCATAATAGATTTTTTCAGAAAAAATATTTTTAAGCTTCAAATTTTGATAGTCATATCATTCACTTATACTATTATGTAGGCCTGAAGCAGTCCTATCTTTGAAATCCGCATCTCTCTCTGATTTTCTATCAGCGCCTGTAAAACTCAATTTTAAATTAAAGTGGAAATGATGAAACTTCATTTAATATAAAGACCTCTTTACTCAATCCAAGCATGCCTTTAAATAAAACTGAGAACTGAAAGCAGAATAGTCTGACATTGAGGTTTTATCTTCACTGCAAAAACTTAAACTTTATAATTTTTTTTTTTAATTTATAATATTACAGAATTTTACAGCAAACATTTCACAGATTAAATTAATAATTCAGTTTTTAATTTTCTTTTTGGATGTATATAAATGCTCTCAATAATAACATTTTTTAAGGTTTATAAATTTATTTCAAAACATTATGGTTTAAATTCCTTTGGTCTTATAGATTCATATTCCGTAAAATATTCTTAATATTTCAGCTACTAAATAAATAGTTATCTATTTTCTGTGATCAAATCTGGCTTATTTATTCAGTTCTGAATATTGTAAGTTTAGAGTAATCATCATTTTCATAATCTAGGCCAATTATTCTTGAGTAACCCTTGATTGGCTTCTTTGAGATCTTGATAAAGTGATCTAAAATAGCCAGTTTTTATCGAATAGTTATATTGAAATCTTCATAGATCGATCAGCTTTGATGATGGATTTAGTTGATTGGAGTGCCATTTTTTTATTTTAAGGACTTATTGTCTCTAGAATATTTTGTTAAATATGATTCACTGAGCAGATGATATATGTAAAAATTTAAAAGTCGTAATTCATCAGCATTTTCCCCCTCAATTTACTAAGAATATCATTATATATTTTACTTAGTGATAGTATCTATAGAATAAAATAATCATGTATGTCTATTACAAAAAGTTTGCAACTTAGCTGTTGGACTCTAATTATAGATGTCTTGTAGATACTAGGCCATATTTGTCTTAAATAAAACTGTTTAATAGATATATAGTAAAATATCATAGAAAAAGTTTTATTGCATTTATTTTCCAAAAATATCATGTTTCATATTTGTTTCCTTTTATGCAGACATGTGCTGAAAATGGCATTTTTATATGTTTAATTTGGAATGATAGTTGATTTATTTTTTCTCATGTGAGAACATGATATTGTTTTGGTTAGAAAGTTTTAATGTCTCCAAAATATGCGGGTAAAAATATTTTTATCTGCTTTTACAAATTTCGTATTAATTATTATTATGTATGCTTGTTTGAAAGAAGATACGTTTTCAAATAGCTGACCTGCTTTTACCAGTATAGCTTTAATATTACGTATCCTTCGTTGAAAGCAGATGCCTTTTTATTTCGCAAGATTCATTAAAATGCGGAGATAAATTACAATCACGAAGGCAAATTCTTTGATTTGCACAATATATCTTCTTCACATAAGTTAAAAGTAACAAATCGAAATATGTCTTATTGTTTTAAAATTAAAAAAAAAACACGAATGAAAAAATATTTTACTTCTACTTATTATCAATTGCTTTTCGTTCGTCCTTTCTTTGAAATGATGTCATCTTCAAGTTCGTTTAAGATTTCTTACTTTTAAATCATCAATCTAGCTCTCAGAAGATTATCGTTTGGTGCTTTTTTAGAAATTCTTTTTCAGTTTTAACTGTCGCACTTTTGTAATAGATTTTTATTTATTTTAATTCTTAGTTGAATTAATAATTTTGATATTGCAAACGATCAAAAAATATTTCTCTTGCATTTATTGTTTAAAAAATATCACATTTCCTATTTAATTCATTTTATATAATCACGTGATGAAAATTATATTTTCTGCTTTATTTTTGGCTTTAATTAATTTACTTTTTTAATCAGAACTTCTGAAAATGTGATGGCAACATTTAATTAAAAGCTGATTTTTTTTAGATCTTCGTGAAGATAAAATTTTATTTTTATTTTATGCGAAATAAATTGATGAAAAATACGATTAAATTAAATGTTCAAAAATTCATTAAAAATAGAGTTTTAGTTTATTAGTCAAAACATCAATATCATTAAAAAGCTAATTTTTTTAGCTTTAACTTGATACATAAATTAATTTTTGCTGTGATATTTTCGGAAGTTATAGCGAAAATACTTCAAAATTTCGCTTATTTTTTAATTAATTAAAATTTATATTAAAAATTCAAAAAAAGGGCTCCGAGTTGCACATTCCCGGCCTCCAAGGTATACATGTACCAAATTTGGTAGTTGTAGGTCAAACGGTCTGGCCTGTGCATCACCAACACTCACACATTGTGCTTTATTATAAGTAAAGATAAAGATGTTCACAATTAAGAAGTAGTTTTGAGTTTCTTTATTATTCTGCTGCAGATATCTTTGTTTAATGTATTTTCTCTGAATTGTTTCACCCAGACAAGTATTTGTTACTAACCTGAACAATGTTAATGTTATCGATGTTATAAGTAAAAAAGTTATACATATATATTCTGTGAAACTACATAGAGCAAAAATTCCACAATACTTTGAGAAAGTGGTTTCTTAAACTTTACTTTAGTACCTTGATAGATTCTCTGAATTGTTTCACCAAGACAATTTTTCAAGCGATAAAATGTAATAAAAAAGATTATAAACTTTCCAATGGCATTTTGGTTGACTTAATCTTTCTTCTGCGCTGCATATCGACTATTCTCTCTATCGCTGAATATTGACTTTTATTTATATCTGTATACGATATCATATCATTATCTATTATGTGAAAAAATTCAATGGAATATTTTCTCAACATCGCATCTGAAATATGTTGATGATTTTGAGAAGAAAAAGAACATGGCAAAAGCGAAAATGTTGGTTCATATTTTTTTTTTAAATTTAAGTGATTTTATATCAAACTTAACATCTGCATAGATATTGTGAAAACCTCTTTAGTTCCAACAGTATCTTGAATTTTGGGATCTCCACTTTTCATCTATGTTACAATTTGTGGAACAATTTTCTATTTCTTCATAACCACATCTAGTTCTGGTAGAATAATTATCACTTTATTGTCACCAGTTTCTTTATCGGATAAAAAATTCATATATCCAAGAGTTAGTCGCTAAAATATTCCTGGTCTTTTCACAACAACAAAAAGAGAAAAAAAACTCGCAACTACACAACAAAGTAGCGCCTGAAACTAATCGAAAAAATAAGAAAGCAATAAAAAGAAGTTCCGCAAGCATGTATGCTAAAGCATACATAAAAGAATGTGTTTGACAAAGGGGACTGATACAAAGGAACATTCCAAATTTTTGTTGACCTTTGCCCCCTAGCATGAAAACATAAAAAGTTACATGGCTCTTTGAATTCAAGGAAGACGATTAAAAAATAGGAATGATTTGAAAAATAGGTCTCGAACCGTTGTCCTCTTTATAGGCCCGATTTTCTTTCTTTGCTAAGGCGCCCCTCCTCCCCAAAGCGCCTTTCAATATCTCTGTTGCACTTTTACACTGTTAAGTATTTTTATTTTTTCCGAGACTTTCAACGCCACATGAGGCCTAACAGCACTCCGTGCTACTTATACCTGTAACCATCAGGGTTATCTTACCAGTTTGGAAGACGCAGTGTCCTCGAAAACCTGATTATTTTCTTATCATTTAATCCAGGATCTGGCTGTTTTATATAAAATAACTAAAAGACGTCTCTTCTCTCTAATATTGACTTAGTCATATATAACTAATAAATCTTAAATAAAGTATTATAGGGGTGCTTATTTTTTGCGAAAACTTTTAATAAAGCGTACAATATCTTAAAGTTCAATAGGTTTACTACATGCGAAAATAAAATCAAATTAATGATGAAAATCATTTTGTATAAGCATTTGAAAATCAATTCGTTTCACTTTTTTATGTTTTATATTGTTTATTGCAAGAAAAACATTTACACTATTTTCTACCATTTTAGTAAGTGTCAAGTAAATATGTTAAATCAAGTTCTTGTGGCAGAAAAAGGAAGTCCAGGGTTCAGTATTTGTACTTATGAATCTGCAAATCAATATAATATAAAAACATATACAAAAGGGCCAAAGAAAATCAGGACGAGAATAGTAATTGGCACCCCCACTGTGAGAATGGAAAGAATGAGAAATATGAAGGAGAATTTCATAATCACATGTACACTGTATACATCATATTTTTATAGTTTATTCTACAGTTTATTATATTCTTATGTCTTCAACTTCTCTTCATAATTAAGTTTTTCACTCCGTTCCTAATGTATGCGTACATATTTAAATCTGGGGACATGGAAATGAATGGTAGGGCTCCATACTTTGGTGAAAGCTCCTATATTCAATATGCAACATTGTGGCATTTTTATGGAGATGCGTTTTAATGTTGGAAGGAGTTCAATTCTTCTTAATTGTAAAACATTTTAAGTTTTCCTTGTCAGAAAGAAGGGACACATGCTGTTTACCAATTACAAACGGTTGTAAATGTACTTGAAGGAAATGACAGAGTTCCAAACATTAAAAATTGCTTCTGTAATCTTAAGTAGACCAATGACTTTGAATTAAAGAAATCTTACAAAAATACAGATTCCCGGTAGCCAAAACCATTCCTTGCTAAGGAGTGAATATATGACTTCTAAAAATCGCATCATTCCCGAATAATTACATTTCTATAAAAAGTCAGTCAACGTGACATGTTATTTCCTTGTTGCAATAAAGTGACGAGTTGCCGATACTGCCATCTATAAGTGCGATGCATATTTCTGTACCACTCAGTTATTTAGACCTTGACTCTTAAAGATGAATGTATAGAAGTTGAGACTATACTGTGTTAGTTACCGCGTTGACGGTTGCGTTTTTCGAGATGGCTGAAAATGATGACGAGGGCGTTATGGACGCCCAGGACTCAACTCCTGATAATCCTTCAATCCACGAAAAAATAAAGCAGTGTCAAAAGATGTTCAACTTATCGATTCGGCTGGATAACATCCAAAAAGAAATTGAAATGCTGAGCAACAGGATGGATATTTTAAACTCATTCCAAGCAGGAAATTTGGACAAAGAAATCCAAATGAAGTACGAAGAAGAAATTCAAGAAAAAATCCAGGAGGCAGCTCAGATTGAGGGTGAGTTAAAAATTCTTTCATGTCCTCTAGAGGGGTGCAGTACCCATAATACTTACAAGCTAGTTAAAACTTAATCCTCAAATAAACGGACGCTTAACTCCCCCATTACCTCCAGACCAAACTCTCCCCCGGCTAATGTTCAAAACTCAGAAAATACCCCCACTCTCCAAACTTCCAAAAAATTTGCCAAAAATAACATAATTAGACCCGCAATCCTTCCAGACCCAATTAAAATTTCAAATAGATACGAATCCCTCCCTGAAGAAAAAGATAAACCTTTTATTCACCTGATTATGCTCCAAACCATAGATAAGTATAACTTAATTCTCCAAGAGATAAATAGAAAATTCCCAGGCACTAGTAACTCCCATGCAAACGGATATATAAGAATAACCCCAAAAGATGAAAATGATTATAGAAACATAATCAAATTACTAATTGAAAAGAAATTAAATTACTACACTATCACCCCCAGAGATGAACGGCCCTTAAAAGTAGTAATTAAAGGTCTCCCAGTAAATACAAACATAGATGATATTAAAAACGAACTCAACGAAAGAAGTTTTTGTGTTGAGAAAGTAACTCGACTAACACAGCAGCGCTCGAAACAACCCCTCCCTGTATTCTTTGCTCAGTTAAGTCGCAATCATACCGCAAATAAAATCTATGACATAAATCCCTATTATACCTAAAAGTAAAGATTGAAAGTTTCCAAAAGCGCTCAGGGTTTACCCAGTGCTGGAACTGTAACTACTTCCACCATAGCTCGGCCACTTGCGGAGGAACTCCTAGATGCTTAAAGTGTGGGAAAGAACACAAAACAAGAGAGTGCCCCATTACAGAAAAAATCGAACAACCTAAATGCATCAACTGCGTGGCCGCAGTTGATGCATTTAGGTCCATCCACGCCATGAGGCTACATGTCCATATTGGCATATGGACATGTAGCCTCATGGCGTGGATGTGAAAAATTCCCAAAAATGAAGCCCCCTCAAACTCGACAGACCACCACGAACTTCAATAGCAATTTTACAGACTTCAGATCCTATGCAAAAGTTGCAAACAATCAAGATCAAAATATCCCAATACCACCAACTCAAACTTCAAACTACTCTACTCCCCAACAGATGGGACCACTTATCAAGACCGTCACGGAGCTGCAAGACGTTATATCAATCCAGGAAATTATAGAACTACTCCAGTCACTGGTGACCCTGAGCAACCTTTTGAAAGACTCCCCTCAACTTTTATCAATGTTAAGAAATCTTAAACAAGCAAATTCTCCACAAAACCAAATTGAAACTGTTCTGCAAGCCGCTATAAATCCATAATCTTCTTCACTCCTAGTCTTAGAATAATGTTCTGGAATGCCAACGGCATTAATTCCCGCTCCTACGATTTGCGGGACTTTATAAATAAGCACAGTCCTGATATTATACTTATTCAAGAGACCCTCCTGAGACCTACTCAATTAATTAAAATTTCCAATTATTTCTCCTACGTCAATTATAGGCAAATTCAAGATCCCATAAAACCAAGCGGTGGTACAGCAGTTCTAATGAAAAATACCCTGCCTCATCATGAAATTCCTACTCCACATCTTAATCAAATTGAAGCCAAAATTATTTCTCTCAACATTGAAAATTATTCACCTTTCCTAATTGCATCAGTTTATATTCCCCCGCGTTCAGACAACAAGGACTTTATTCTGGACCTAAAAAACATCTTAATATTAGAAAACCAATGTTTACTCGCCGGAGACTTCAACGCACATCACATCAGCTGGGGTTCAAACAAAAACACAACTAGAGGTAAAAACTTAAATGAATTCGTTAATAAAAATAACCTTGAAATCCTTGCTCCACCCACCCCCACAAGATTCGGCCTTTATTCCGCTTCTTTTATCGACCTCGCAATTACTAAAAACATTTTATTTCCTTATGATATGTCGTCGGTACCGGAACTTAGTTCAGATCACAACCCAGTTGTTTTAAATTTTTACTTTAACTTTAAAACCCCCACTAATAACAATAAAATTAAAACAAACTGGATAAAACTCAAAAAAGATATTTTAAACAATACAGATCTAAACTCAACTGCAAAAAACACTCATGAATTAGAAAATTTAATTTCTGACTTTTCAAATTCAATTATCAACTCTTTTAATAAAAATTCCAAATCAATTGATCCCGAAACACAATACATTAATAACGAAGTTAAAAAACTTTTCAAACTCCGTAATGCAGCTAGGAAAAAATGGCAATCCACTCGCGATCCAGCTCACAAGAAACAATACAATCAACTAAAAAGAAAAACGGAAAAAACTAAAAAACTTGCGATCCAAAAAGATTGGAATGATAAACTAACAACTCTACAACCTAATGATAACTCACTCTGGAACACAGCAAAATACATGAGGAAAAAACACACAAAGATTTCAGCCCTCAACGGCCAAGTCGGCAAAGCATATTCAAACGCTGATAAAGCGGAAACCTTAGCACAAAGCTTGGAGCAACAATTCACTTTAAACGATATGCACAACGTAAACACAGAAACCACAGTACACAACACTATTCAAAAATTCTTCACAACTGAAATTTCAGCAGAACTCGACCCCCTAAACATTATTGATTTCTACAAAACCATCAAAAAACTGAACCCAAACAAATCGCCAGGTATTGATGGAATTTCTACTAAAATCATTAAAAATCTACCACTAATAACACTACTAAAATTCTACCACATCCTCTCACTCATAATCAAATTTAAATTCTTTCCTGCAGCTTGGAAAACAGCGGCTGTGATTCCTATTCTTAAACCCGGCAAAGATCCTACTATTCCTTCCAATTACAGACCCATTTCTCTATTACCTAACTTCAGTAAAATCACTGAACATTTTATTCTGGAAAAATTAAACAAGCACTTAAATAATAATAATATTTTAATCCCTTATCAATTTGGGTTCAGACCCAAACTCTCTACCACCCACCAGCTCCTCAGAGCAGTCGAATTTATTTCATCAGGGTTTGAGAAAAGAGAACACACAGGTGCTGTTTTCCTCGATATTCAAAAAAGCCTTCGATAGAGTGTGGCTAGAAGGACTTGTGTACAAATTAATCTGCTACAAGACTCCCCCTCCTCTCATTCAAATCATAGCATCCTTCTTGTTTAACAGGAAATTCACGGTCAGAGTCAATGCCTCACTCTCCAAACTTCGCTCCATTCAGGCAGGTGTGCCACAAGGGGCAAAACTGTCCCCCACACTTTACTCCATATACATCAACGATATTCCGCAACATATTAACACTAAACTCTGTATTTTCGCAGATGATACGGCTTTGCTGGCAAAAAACAGAAATACCAGATACATCACTCATACATTAAACAAACATATACAAAGCCTTGAAGTCTGGTTTCAACGAGTGGAAAATAGCCATAAACGCATCGAAAACCGAAGCTGTTTTCTTCACGAAGAGAAATAAAAAATCAAAATTCAACATTAAAATTAATAACACAATAATGAATTTGTGGTTTTATCTTTGTTTATTTACATTAATTCCCTTTTTAAGACAACATAGGATTAATTTTAAGAATGACTTCGTAATTTTAAACCACGGTCAGTTGTCTAGGACGAAATCTGAATTGACCTGAATTCTTCTGGGGAAATGGGTCTAGCACTTAAAACCCTTCGGTCCCTAAGACGAGACCTTACCACCAGGCCAACGAGGTTCGAACGTTTATTGATGATAAATGATGTTGTCAAGTATTTTTCTTGAACTCCTCCACAGCAGTTTTTTCTGGTTACTGAGAGTATAAAAAAGAAGTAACTGAATATGAGCGATAACTAGTAACATTGTGAAGAAGGTTATTCAAGAAGCAAAGTTTTTCTCTGCCAAACAAGTAAAATATTAGGCGAAATAAAGGTATTTTTGATACACTTCACAGTAAAAATGTGTTGTCAGTGGTATTTTTTTATAAATTGGTAAGGGCAATTTTTTATTGATACGAATCAAAATGTAAGGAAAAGTGAAGAGCATTTTAAAGGGATAAAATAGATAATATTAATTAAAAAGATAATATTAATATGTCAAGTAATTTTAGATAAAAATATAACCGTTTCAGAAGGTATATTACAAAGTAAACAAAAAAGTTATTGCCATTTTTATTGATCCAATAGAACATGACATACAAACAGCGTAGCCTATTGTTAGTCCTCGAAGTAATCACCATCGGCATCCAACATCTCCTCTAGTTGTTCAAAACTCCAGGGTGTGGGACGCAAAGAAGTCCGTGAGAGCTTGGCGCATGTTTCCCTCATTGGTGAAGAATTTACCAAGGAGATGATTATCCAGGGAAGGAAAGAGGTTGTAATCTGATGGTACAAGGTCAGGTGAGTAAGGAGGATAGCACAAAGTCTCCCAACCAAGTCACTGTATCTTATTCATGTCTACCCTGGTGACATGCTTCCTCGCGTTATCATGCAATAACAGTAAACCCTTTCGATTAACCAGTGCTGGCTCCTTTTGATTCAATGGCAGTTGCAAAAGTTCCAATTGCTGCGAGTACAGGTCTGCAGTAACCATTTGGCTCTTTGGTCGGCCTGCGGTCTTCAAGCTTTATCATAGAGAGACAAATCTCCCGACTTGAGTTTTTGAAATCAATGCCATTGACTTATGTTTATGGACAGTACTATCCCCAAAAGCTTAACATATTCGTCGACTGGATACAGCGCCTGATAAGCCCGATTTGAAGTCGTAAAGTAAGCGACTCCAAATGAGCTCCGATTGATGAATGTGAACACTGAACCTGCGTTTATTACAACTGATATTCTTACTCTCGACTGACGATTTTTCAATCACGTCATACACAATTTGCATACTTATTTTCACTTTTTTCAATGGAAATGCGCAAACGGCAAGAACTTTTTTATTTACCTTGTAAAATAATTCGGACGATATTTACGTGTCTGGTCAAAAGAGACAACTTGAAATCGGTATAATTTTTTTAAAAAAAATTCGAAGGAATTGTTTTGATTATGCTATGTTTTAACAAAAAAATTAAAGCCAGAAAAAGAGTTTAAAATTTTTCTTTTAGACAATAATTTTTGGCTAAACTTTAATAGACGATTTGAAATTTTTCAATGATGATGAGGACGTCGTGTCCGCTTTTTACCGCGGAAAAAGGGGTGCAGTAGCTTCTGAGGGTATGAACCCCTGAGCACCCGAGGGCAGAAGTCTGATTTCTAGCTCATATGAAGATGAAACACACACGCTTGCACAGCCCTTTTTTACAGGGGGGGGGGCACATTCACTCACCTCACAGATAGCACACAAAGGAACAACCATGCTCGAACCCGGGACCTCCAGAACACAAGGCAGACGCGCTACCTCTGTGCCAGCAAGCCGGCGAAATTTTTCAATATGTTTGCTTAGCTAAGATACTTTAAAACTGTTAGAAATTTGAATTATTTGCTTATTAAGAATTATGCTTTTTTAAATTTAAATGTGATAAATTAAATGCTTACTAATAACAATCATTTGAAGTGCTGTGTTATAAATCTCAATTTTATTTAATTTATGAGCCAAATCACCCAAAACATCGTAAATAGATAAATATAAGCATCCAGTTAAATAATTACAACAAAATACCTACCATATCAAATCATAAAAAAGATTTTTACAAAATAGAATTAAAAAAACACAACTGATGAGTACAAATTTTATCATCATTTGTAAAAGACTACAAAAAAAAATAACATACATATGCATTTTTTTGAAAAAAAAAATACACTTTCTTTACTCAGAATTTTCGGGGCTCTTTTTATGATATTCGTAAAAAACATTTCCTCGTTAATGTAATATTGCTTGACTTCTTATTGTAATTTAAATGAATTTTCAAAATTTATCACATTTTTTGTTGCAATTGTTTAGATACAAAAAAGTTATACCAAACCAAGGGAACAGCATGAATGATATTTCTCCTAAAATGCATTGCTCTTTTCAACTCAGTGTCTCGTGTTAGATTAGCCTTTTGTTTCAAAACTACTTGAGAAGAATAAGAGATGAAACTGGTAACTCTGAAGAGTGATGATTGTGTTTACTTTTCTTTATTTGATTCTCCTAACTTCCAACTCACTAATGCGAGTGGAAAACGAAGTCATATTAACATTTATCACATTAAAAATGGGGGGTTAAGATATTGATATCAAAAGAATTTTATATTGAATTTTGTGTAAATTGGATGTAAATATTGTAAATATGCATGAATTTTGTGTGAGTAATATACATAATTGTAAATATTTTAATTGTATAAAATTAATTGTGATGGAATCACGCATCAGTGAGAAAAGACCATTCTAAGGAGATTTATAACTGAAGATCACCATATTTGACTAATTTGGAGATGTAGGTGTGTTGGTGACGTAATGAGATCTCTAATGTATTTAACAGCACTCTAAAATGTTTAGTAGAAACTAAGAAGATTTTTTAAAGCGAATATAGGAGAAAGTTCCACAGTTGCTTGGAACGGGCGTACTATTTCTGAGTTTGCCCCTCCTACTTTAGTGAGACGCTATTTAAAGGGCGCGGCTTAACCTCTAGCTTACGTGTGGTACAACTGTTGCATCAAGATTTTTTTTACCTTTCCTTCCTGGCCAACCGCTGTACCAGCAACAAGTTTGGATTTCGTTTCTAAACTTGGATTTTCCGGCGAACAGTAATTGCCTCATAAAAATCCCTTCCCTTTGTGCTATACTCTTAGGGTCAGGAGATTTCGTTCATCAGTAGTTATATCACTATTGGCATTAGTGAATTTTGTGAACACTTCTTTGGCGACATTTTTTTAATTAGCAATTCTAAGAGATAAGGAATGAGTTTGCATAACTTCATTTGCGAGTAGTCCTAGATTGAAAATATTATTCTTTTCCCTTGTTGCATAATTTTTTAACATTGTAAATTCTTAATTTCTTAACAATAAAATTGTGTAACTTTATAATAATATGTGTTTATAATTAGGTCCATCTATTCGGATGATAAATATTTGAATCAAGAGTTACTTGAAATTTCAGTTCTGAGGGAATAGTGTAGTGAAGGTAATCGGTGAATTAGATAAATTATTATATCTTTGTTACGAATTCGTAAAAGTGCAGAAAAAATGAATTGAACCTCTTGTTGGGTTTTTTTCGTCCTTTCATTATATTTTATATTGAAAAGGGACAAAATACTATTTTGTTTTCATGCTTGCCTCCCCCTCCATGACTGGAATATCGGGCATATATACTTCCCAGTCACTAATGTACTATAACAAGAATTGACAACTTAAAGGGTTTTTTTTTTTTGCTTTTGCTTTAAAGTTTACTGCTTAAATAATATATTCATGCCAAAAGTACATTTAGTTTTTGATTTTTAAGTAAACTGTAGGTTTCATAATTAATTTCATGGTTTAAGAAAATGGCTGATTTAATCATGTATAATTAATCATTCATTAAAATTTATAATTCTAATTTTAAAATATTGAAAGAGGTTCTTAAAATCTATCAAAAATAACAATTAGTAGCTTTTTAGGCATTCAAATATCATAAGAGAAATATTAAAATTTCAATTCATTCAATACAATTCACTGAAAAGTTAGAAGATATTTAAATATTTACAAGAAATATTTGTACTCAAATAAAATAAGATAAGCGACTGCGTAAAAAGGGCACAAATTCTAGATTTAATTTTGAGCCTTTCGGAGGGATAATCTAAATAATGTGCATACAAAAATATTTGTAGTTAAAAAAGAATACTGATCATTTAGCATGCTAGCTTTATTTACTAAAAAAGTTTTTTAATATAATTAATTTTCGACATAATTTTATAGCAATGAAATCTTATATATCAAATTCTAAGTAAACCATTTACACTGAAGTGACAAAAGTCATGGGATGACTGTTAATATCGTGTCGGTCCTCCTTTTGACCGGCGAAGTGCAACAACTCAACGTTTCATGGAGTCCACAAGTCGTTGGAAGTTCTCTAAAGGAATATTGAGCCATACTGTCTGTATAGACGTCCATAATTGTGAAAGTGCGGATAGTGCAGGAGTTTAGGCACGAACGGACCTTTCGATGATGTCCCATAAATGCTTCATGGGATTCATATCGGGCGATCTAGGTGGCCAAATCATGCGATAGAATTGTCCAGAATGTTCTTCAAACCAATCGCGAACAGTTCTGGCCCGGTGACATAGCGCATTGTCATCCATAAAAATCCCATCGTTGTGTGGGTACGTGAAGTCCATGAATGGCTGCAAGTCATCTGCAAGCAGCTGAACATAACCATTTCCAGTCAATGAACGGTTCTGTTGCACCAGAGGACCGAGTACATGCCATGTAAAACAGCCCACACCATTATGCATGCACCACCAGCCTGAACAGTGCCTTGCTGACAGTTTGGGTCCATGGCTTCGTGGGGTCTGCGCCATACTCGAACTCTACCATCAGCTCGTAACAACTGAAATCGTGCCTCATCTGACCACGTCACGGTTTTCCACTGGTCTAGGGACCAGTCGATAGGCTCACGTGCCCAGAAGAGTCGCTGCAGCCGATGTCGTGCTGTTTGTTAAGGGACTCGAGTCGGTCTTCTGCTGTCATAGCGCAAGGAAGACAAATTTCACCGCACAGTCCTATCAGACACGTCCCTCGTACGTCCCACATTGATTCCTGCAGTTATTTGAAGAAGTGTTGCGTGCCTATTAATATTGACCATTCTACACAGACGTCGGTGGTCTCGGTAGTTAAGTGCAGGTGGTCGCCCACTGCGCTGTCCATGATGGGATGGGATGCCTGAAATTTCATACTCTCGGCACACTCTTGATACTGTGGATCTCGTAATGTTGAATTCACTAACGATATCCGCAATGGAATGACCCATGCGTCTAGCACTAACTAACATTCCACGTTCAAAGTCTGTTAATTCTCGCCGTGCCACCATAAATCACGAAAAACCTGCTCACATGAATAACTTGAACACAAATGAAAGCTCTGGAAAACGAACTGCGCATTTATACTTTTTCGTTGCGATACTACTGCCATCTGTATATTTGCATATTGCTATCCCATAACTTTTTTCACTTCAGTGTATATTCTTACTTTGTTTAAATTAATCGTCTTAAATCTGATGTTCACCTATGTATTAGAAAATTTTTATGAAGAAAACTATGTTTTGTTATAAATCGGTAATTGATTGTCTAGAAAATTGAGCGTACTTTTCAAAAATGCTACAATGTTATGAGAAACTGAAATTTTCAGGAAAAATTCCCTAGAAATTTTAAGAGTTGCCAATATAATAGGAAAACGTTACTAGTAATTTTTATTAAAAACAGTCCGAAATATGTTAGGGATAAAAATTATATTCGATTTTTATGAGCTCAATGTATAAATATTAAAACATTCAAACCTGCGAAATAGTAGACAATCCTCTGCTATTTTGTTGATATATTTAATTTACAAAATAGCAAAAAATTTAATCTATGTTTTGCACGAAGAAATGAAAATGTTTTTTTAAGTATATATAAATGTATGTAAAGGATATATAAATATTATGGGTGATATACAGGCTGTTTCAGTGGACCATTTCAGAACTTCTAAGAGGGATAGGGTACATCCTGACGAAACAAAATCCTATACCCATGAGAATCAGAAACGCTTTCCTGATGCGGTAGAGGGCGTTGTGCGAAAAGTCCGTGCTTTCGTGCAGGAAATCTTCATTTCGCACAAAAACGCCGTTAGTAGGATGCATGATTACACGATCGTAGAGTTAGCCGATATGCATTTGGCGTACGTAGTACGTTTGTAGTGGGCCCGCTTCACTGCGTTTGTACGCGGAACTATATCCAACGAGGCATGTTTCGAGTCATAATTTCTTTTCAAGACTGCACCAGAGTTTAGCTGAGAAAGGTTCATTAGAAATAACTCACAGGACAGCGTAAGAGCAACACGGACAGCACACGCCGAACAGAACATGCTGAAGCATGTACAAGGGAATCCAAGAACCAGTACACGATGTGTAGCAAACGCAGTCGGGGTTTTCCATTCCAGCGTCTGTAGGATTCTCCGAGCAGAAGACTTGCATTCGTTTCCAAACACAGGAACCGGGGGATTATGTACCTCGTATTGCTTTCGCCGAGTGGTACATGGGAAAATGTGCTACAAATCTCCTTTTTACTGCTGAAGTGTTGTTTTCCGATGAGGATCATTCACAAGGGAAGGAATTTCCAACACGCATAACGACCATATCTGAGTGGTCTAGAACATACAATACGACGTCGTGCAGCACAGAATCGATTTTCGGTCAATGTATGGGCCGGTATTGTGAGAGAGCACCTCATCAGACCTTGCCTGTTGCCGGGTCATCTAACCGGACCTACGTACTTGCTCTTTCTGCAGCAAGTAATGCAACAACTTTTGTGAGATGAAAAGATTTCTGCATCGATGCAACAGACAATGAGGTTTCAACACGATGGAGTCCCTGCCCATTATTTCGGAGATGTTCGTAACTACCTGGATGTCACATTTGGTCAATGGTGGATCAGATGGTGGATCAGACGTGTTCTGTCACCCAACTTATTATGTCTTGATTTTTATTTTGGGGATGATATGAAATCGCTAGTTTATGATAACCCTGTTGACACTGCTGAGGAGCTCGTTGCAAGAATCACAGTAGCTACCGAAGAGATTCGAGATATACCTGGAGTATTCCAGAATGCTCGAATACCCAAGCGTTGGCAATGTGAGGCGTGAAGTGTAGACCGGGGAAGAAACTTTGAACATTTATTTTAATGCATGTACCTTTTGCTTCTTTTCATGCATTATTAAAACGATTTCTCATTTACGGTTACTTTTCTTTATGGCGCTTCTGTGAACAATACCGCTTCAGAAAAGTATTTTCGACCCCACATTGCTCTATGATTTCGAGTTGTCAGGATGTACCTAACCCCTCTTAGAAGTTCTGAAACGGTTCATTGAAACACTCTGCATAAATCATTATATTTCATAAAGATAAATGAATTATATTTCATAAAGATAAATGATTAGAAGGATAAAATAATAAAATTCACAATGATGTGTTCAAGCTTTATAAGAATTAGATTTATAGATTCAGTAAGGTTTGAGAAATTTATTTAATTTCAAATATGATTAAAAAATGGACAAAAATTTGTTTAATATGCTAAATAACTATACTGCGGTTATCCTATTTATGTTATTTCATATCATATAATTTATTTCAGTACTTTCTCATGAAAAATTAGTAAACTAATGTTTCAGAAAAAAACTGTGACAAAATGCTTTTCTAGGGATCAGAAACAGTAAAATTGCAAAAAAGCAACTTGATTAAGACGGAGAAGAGAGATGACCAATTAACACTACGGGTGGTCGAAATCGAAGATATAATTTTCAATAACCACCTTTAAAAGAATGGACAAGCATCGGCTATCTTTCTTCACTTAATGCCCGAATTCAAAATAAATTTCCTAAGTTTGGGTTCCCAAAGCCTAAAGGTAAAGGTGAAAGATCAGATCTGTTCGGACAACTAACTACTTGAGTTGGCTTAGTTTGAGAAAGTGTCTTTTCTCCCGTTGACGTGTTTTCTATAGCTCTGCTGCTATCCTGAATTAGTGGATTAAATAGAGTTAATTCGCTGAGAATTTATAGTTTTTGTTGCGTATGTTTAATACCCGTTTTCCTAGACAATAAAATTTGCATCTTCGCCTTTTTCATCACAATAAATAGTAAAAAGCATTTCAGTTTTATATAGTAAGAATTTTCAAATTATGATAGTAGTAATCAAATATATGGATGGACCATCAAGTACATTACAGCATCAGAAAACATTTTTTATCAAATAATACGAGTTCAATGCACTGCAGATTTCAAAAATGCAAAACAATATTGTAATTAGAAAGTGTTATACCGCACATATTCCAAAGATGCCTGCTTATACTATGAACAGAGTATGTAGAATAAGAAACCACTCGTAAAGAATATTCAGCTGGAGTATTTGAATTAGGGGTGTTGCCATTTTTAAGGTAATGAGAGACTGAACTATAACATGTTTTGCACAAATATTGTCTGAATTTACATCATCAAGAACATCGAAACTTAATTATCAGAACTTCAGTTCACATTCTCAAGTTAATTGAAACCGTTAAAGACATATTAAATATAATGTAACTCATTATTTGCCTCTTACAACAAATTTGAATTATCATCTAAGGATTGTACATTCTAATAACCTTTCAGTAAAATATGAAATAATCTAAAATTTATTGAATTAATAAAATATAAAATGTATATAGATCGTTTGGAATAAAAGTAATAATTGCTTCGAAATACTATCAAAAAATTTATGAAGAAAATTAATTGAAGCCAAATTATGAAAGATAAACTACAAAAAATTGGAACTATACTGATGTTCTTGAAATTACTCAATATTTATGAAATTTTAAATAATCGAAGGAGTGGTTGTTGGTTTGTGGGAAATTATTTAAAGATGTAAATATATTATGACTATCATTAAGTTTTCGTAAAAAATAAAAATAGCATTTTCAATCAAAAATAACTTGCTCAACTAACTCAAATCTAATTGTAATATTTAAAATCCTTACTTTATTTAAGTACAGAAATCAATATGGAATTTCTATTAGCCATTCATTCCATGCATTAAGTATTCAATTCCATCTATCCTAATTTATAATAATTCAAAGCGCCACGACAAATATATTATCTTTTACGCAACCTTAATTTTAGTATTTAAATTGTTTGAAAATTGTTTCTCTTATTCTCTGATGTCTATGATATTTTCTTAGTCAGAAAATAATTAGTATTTATATAATGGAAAGAGACTTAGCAAACAAAATTGAAATGCATAAATTGGCCAAGAAAAAATTTCCTAGTACTTCAGCACTTAGTTTTGAATAAATATAATTGAATTAATTCAAAACTGCATATTTTGCAGATTAAAGATTTAGATTAAAATACCATTTTTACCCTAAGCTATGGATTATTTATTGTCTATTATATTTTAACTATATATAAAAAATATTTTTTCCCCGTTTTACTTTAAAAATTTTCCTTTATTTTATCAAATGAGAGAAAGAACATTTAAAAGAAGATTTTAGCGTTTGAAGTATTGAGAAGTCATTTCACTCCAAAACATTTGAGTGATCCCTTACTATAAAATCGTCGGCTCTGAAAGGTTAAAAAGACGAGTTTTGAAAGTTAACTCCTTTTAATACTTACATAAATAGGGATTATTTTATTGTCTACAAATTTGTTAATTTAAAAATTGTCCTTTAAAATCTTCGTTTCCCTTATTATTTAAAGAGAAATAAATTCAAACAGTTATTCAATATTATAAAGTTAATAATTTTTAAATCGGATTAATGGGAAAATAAATTGATTGGTTTTGAGGATGAAATGAAGTTTCTTTTTACAACAAATAATCTAAAAATACTTCGCAAATGGAAAGATAATAGCCCCAAGAATTTTAATAGTGTATTTAGAGTTTACATAAACCTATTTTTAAGCTTTATTCAATAATCTATTTTATTCAAAACAAGCTAAGCCATTTATATATATTTTTAAAATTATAATTCAACGTGTAAAAGGAATCTAATAAAAAATAAAAATACTAGATGATAAAAAGTAAGACAACATTTGTTTCCAATTTTAGATTACATTATATAGGTATTTAAAAGATGTTCTGGCTAAATTTTACTGAAAATGAGCACTTCAACCTCTTCAGTTTATAATGTCACATCTGTATTTTACAAGCGCATATTTGTATGCTTTAATGCTACAACAATCAACATCATACTCTCCAATAAAATGATATCGTGACCTGACTCAGTCTTGTAATTTGAGTACAATGTTTTTGATTCAATATTTTTTTCACATAAATACTTTATTGTGTATTTTAACAACAAAGGAAATGGAAAGAAATTTGTAATTCCCTTAAAGTTTAAAGTATCGTCTAGTACATGCATCGCCTTGGAATTGTGCTTGGTTCAAGACCATTAAAGTTGGTAATTTAAGAACTTCTTTAAGGATATTACGAAATTACTTACTATTTTTTAAATTTTATATTTTTTTTACCCTTCACTTTGAATGCCAGATGTAAAAATAGACACATGAGAGATTAACATGCAAAATATAATTACAAAATCTGCATTTTATTGCATCGTTGAATGCATATTTACTGTTAATAGGGACAGTAATGAGGAAAAAATTACAAATTTCGAAATTTATATATTACCACCTAATAAATATTAAACTCTTCAATAAAAAGACAAGGATATAATTTATTGAAATTATTCTCAAAATTATATTTTCTGAGTAATACGTAACTGTCTCGTATAATTAAAAATATCAAAGCAATTTTCAAAGTATGATTTAAAAAGTAATATGCATACGTTTCCGTACTAAGTATGGTTCATAATTTTTATCTTTTTTTAACATTTCTATTTATTTCTTAAAATTTAAATAATGCATCGATAGTTGCAATTATTTTAGCAATATTGTTTTTTAATCAAATTGGAGGTCTTAAAGGTTGAGTCAAGCTTTATTTAATATCAGATGGATTTTTTTCCTTTGTCAGAAAGAAAAATATCAGATACTGAGGAAAATTTATTTTCTACTGATTCATTTAGTCAAAGTTCGAGTAGTATATTCTTAAAGAAGCAATTTATTACTATGCAAGATAGATTCATATTCTCCTTTTTCTCATTCTTTCAACAATCCAAAAGGTGTTTAGATCATTTGGCTGATTTTTCTCTGCAGAAGAGATGCTTACTTAGAAAAGAATATCAAAATTAATAGAATTTTAATCAAACAATTTCTTCGCTTTCCTGTTAAACAGAGCTAAATGCATGCATATCGTGCTCCAACTTATTAGATTATCTGGGGATGATTTAATCTCGGTCCGAGGAACCGTTCAAAGAAATTCAAATGAAAGTAAATTTGCATATTTGAACTTCTAGCTAATACATGCCGAAAATCTCGACTCACATACTCACATTTTATATTTTATTCCTTCTCTTATAGAAACGAAACTCCTGTACAGCTCACTGCCACGTTCTGAAGCTTTTAGTTACTCGGAAGGAACATTTGATGAGCAATGAATGTTAAATTAAAACGATATTCTTTTAAACCGCCTCATTATTTTTCTTTGTACCTGCTTTGGAATTCAAAGCTTAACTGAGTTATTTATCAGTGAAGACATTGTGATTTTGTTCGAAGAAAAGCACTTCTTTCATATTAGCTTTGATCACTTCGTGACTGAAAGAAATTTTGAATTAAATGTATTATGAAAACAAATTATTGTATTATGAAATTATTGTATTATTTGTATTATTGCATTATGAAAACAAAGCGTAATTTCAAAAAAATCACTTCATCTGAAGATCACTTCATCTCTTGATTTTACTTCTGTGTTCGTGTTCCGAAAAGTTCGAACTTTTATTTATTTTCCATTGTAAATTAAAGAGCATTACAATAGCAAAATACTAGCATATTAATAAGAGAGAAAAATAAGTCCTCACTGACATTAGAAAAATATAAATCCTGAATTTAATATTAAATGAAAAAAAGTGAACTTTTGAAATAACTTTTTTGGCCCATTTGAAATACATTTCCTTTCAATTTTACTTTAGATCTCTTTAATGGTATATAATTTATATCTATATGCATTATATAGGAAAGAAAGTACTTTCTATATTCTAAAGAGAAAAAAATTTCATGAATATTTTACTAGATTTTTTAATAAATAGGCACTTAAATACTGCACTGCCTAAAAAGTATTGAAATCTGTAGGATAATTTTTCATAGAAAAATTATATTTCAGTGTATGTCAAAAAGTGTTACCACCTGGTCACATAGCGGACAATTATATCCATTACAATTATAGGTATTTCATTCGTCTGTCCAATTTAATTAAAAGCTTGTTAAACAATTGTGTATCTTAGTGTAAAATACTATAATTATTTAAAATTATAATTTTCTTAAAAAATGATTCCCTATTCTAAAATGTTGGCTTGATGGAATAATTCAAGATGAACAAAATTTTTATTGCAAGTCCAAAAACATTTTTTAATTGAGAACAATCGAGCTTCAAACGCAGTAGGAAATTTATGTTTTGAAATTGAACTAACGTGAATAAAAGAATTCGGATAATTTTTGAGTAGTTTCATAATCTATGAGAATAACAACAATAATAATTAAAAAATTTGAAGAATTATTTACTTTATCTGTAATTTATTCCTGTATATAGTACATAACACAGCAATACATTTTGAGTAACCCTAATTTATCTTCAGCATTCAGCCCCTGAATGCAGGCAACTTAAATTCTCTATTGCATCGCGACGGAAAGATGGGAAAAAAGAATTCTAAATCCCTAATACAATTCTAGTAAGGATCCGCAATATTCGTGGATTGAGTGCATGTTTCTTCAGACGCCTAGAGTCAAATGTCCACTCTTGGGCATGGATTGAAAATGTGGCGATGAAAGTGTTGGATCAGATGTCATCCTCAGCATCTGACTACAGCTCAAAATTATGATATTTTTCCTAAAACCGTTCTTTTATTGTTTCAAAATTGGATACTAATACATGACATATAAAATTTTGATAAAGAAAGCTAGATCTTGATAGGTTTCCATGTATTATAGCATCATGAAGTAGGCACAAATCGTTTAATATTTAAAATATATTTACAACTATTGATTTTTCAACTAAACATTTTTATAGATGATTACATTTGTTATTAATGCAATAATTTTTGATATAAAGCAAGTTACCAGAAATATTTCTGGAGTATAATGACGAAAATTTTAGCAATGTGTAAGGCATCTTCTAGAAAATCCAAACTAAATGTATATGAAAGAATTCTCTCATATGAAATACTAAAACTATATTGTTGTCTGTATTTTTAACGTGAATTATTTAAAGTGCCTTAAAAGGGAAATGACATTGGAAAAGAAAAAAATATTTCCTGTGTTATTAAGAAAACTTCTTTCAATTGAGAAACTTAGAGTGACTTTCATTTTGGGAAGACTCAAATACCTTTTAATTTCAGAAATTCATTTTCTTCAATCTTTTCTATCCAATACCTATGCTTTTTACGTAATTTCTAACTTAAGAAAGGGCGTAACGAAGTTCAGCGTGTTTTTTTCTACTTACTGAAATGTTATGTAAATCCGTCTCTGTCATTTCTTGCTGTGTCCTGAGAATGACGTTAAAAGCCAATAGCTTTATGGTTCTTACTCTGCAAGCTCAATGCGATGTCTCATATCTATAAAGTATAGTTAAACAATAGTATACCATTACCTACATGTTCTGGAGCTGTTCTCATCCTTTCGTTTCATTAATCACATTTCGAATGACAGAAACTGGGAAATCAATCAAACTGCAACGTTTAATAGACATCGGTGTTACTTAGCAACCATTAAAGCCTTTACGATCCGAGTCCGGCAAGATAGAGTTAATTTACGGGAATGTTACTTGCAGCCCAACACAAATTACCCGTACTTGCGAAAGTGCTGTCATTAATTGCGAGAGCAATAGACCATCTGCTGCGCAAGGCGGTTGAGGAACAAAGATTCTACAGGCGAGTACGCTGCTAATGGTGTTAAATGAGTACAAGATATTGTACCCAGTGCCCAAAGATTTAGATACGAGGTGAGAGATGCCGGGTAGAAAATCAATTGCCATGAAAGAAGTTTCGATTCGTATGCTCATGCACTTTTAGCATGCTCTTCAGTTTCAAGAACTGAATTTGTTATTTAGCTGAAGTAAAACTAAATTAATTTTATATACGTAAATCAATTTAAACAAAACTGATAGGACACTATTTATATTCTGAAAGTTTTAATTTAAAATAAAATATTTGAAATGAAAACTGTGTAAATGTCAAAACATTAAAATTACCCATTTATGTGTAGGAAAGTATTTTCATGGCCATTCTTTGCTCTCTATTCATATTTTAAAAAGCTAAGGGAAACTGAAAAAACAAAATAATTGGTTTGAAACAGGAAAATTCAAACTTTGCTTATGCTTTACTGAACATAGTTTAGAATTGCAAATACATTAAATGTTTACTACCTTTTCCTCGAATTTCTGACCATATATGTATGTCTGATGACAATTTTAACGTGCTCCAGTTTAATCACTAGCTGAATTTTCGATCAAATTGATTTCACTGTCGAATCATGGCTCCATTTAAACACCTCGAATCAGGATAATAATTCACCAAATTATAAATCATAATTCATAGATGAGGTTCTTCAATCCAAGATCATCATTCACGAAGCTATAATCTCTCTGAGTTATAGCTTCGTCACCAGAACACAAAGAATTTGTTTTCATATATTTTAAGAATTAAATCGGAATAAATAGCTATTAAACTCTCAAAAAAATAATTACTATTCCGTTTCATTTTTTTTATTTCGATACAATAAATATGCAATTGAAAATACACCAATTACAATATATACAATTTGTTATATGAAAGAAAATTAGATTAAGAATCGATGTTTGCTGAAAGTTAAAAATTCCTTCGTCTCTCCGGAATTTTTTTTCATCAGTTCCCAATAATACCCAGTATTAATCAAATCTGAAATTTGAATTCAGAAATTTTATATGTAAAAATAAACTGGTTTGTTAAGAATTTTGCCGATATTATTTATGTTTGTATAATAGCATTTGGAAAACCTACGTACCTAGGACCCAAATTTATTCAATGTACCAATACTGAGCTATTGACCTATTTTAAAATGTGAAACTGATAGGTACATATAATTATGTTAATTACCTTTTAATAGAATTAGAATAAATATTTAAAATATTAAATTCTGTCAAAAAAATGAAGAAATTCCTCAAATGATTCTAGGTACAAGATCTCATCATACCTAGAGCCACAGCCTGAAAGTCATATTAGATCTGTTAATGAACAGAAACACACATATGCGTATGCATTTTATAAAAGTAACTATATTAGGCAAATAATTTATTTAGCATATTATAACTATTTAAATTGCAATGTGGCAAGTTCTAAGTAAATTACAGGTTTTTTTCATAAGCTATTCAACAGTGTAAGTGAAAATTTTAATTCCTGTCATCGTATACGTAGTCGCTTTAGAGCTCTTGTAGTATTTTCTGAGCAATTTGAAAATACAGTTATTCACGGTTTCGTAAATAATATCTTCATCCTACTGAAACTTTTTTGAAAATGCATTTTCTTAAATATGTAGAAAAATATTGTTCATCTTTAATATAAATTTATCTTTGGTGTATAAAAAGTTTAGGTTTTAGTTCTTGCAGTCTTTTTAAACAAAAATCCTCCTTTTCAATTGTATCGCTTAAAACAGACATTGTAGACTTTTAACATCAGAAGAAACAAAAAAAAAAACATTGATTAATAGCTCTTTCAATGCTTATGAAATAGGTTTTTGTCAAGAGTTTTCTTTTTTTGCCTTATGTGATTTCTTTTTTTTTCTTTTTTGGAATGTCTGTTACTATTCTTCACTCCCTAGTTTTTGACCATTTCGAAAGCGACTAGATACCGTCAAACACTATGTCAGTTAAAATACGTACAGTTAAATTTCACATTTTCTGAATTAGTCTGCGAACAAAAATCAATACAGTCTTGTTCTATTTATCCAAATAGTTTCTGCAGCTGCAATTGCCTTATCCGTATAAGGTTTTGGCCTCTTTATTCCATCGTGACTTCTAGGTATACGATTTTACAATTCTGAATATGTAACTAATGGGAAGTACTGACACATTTAGAATTCGTGGTACAAAATTGGTATGAAAATTGAACATATGATTAAAATATGATAGAAATCTTATTTAATACTATAATTTTTCCTTTTAAAATAAAAAAATATATAATTTTAAAATTTAATTTGGTTATCTGTGAAATTAATAATCTGTAATAACTATAATAATCAAAAATGCATTTTTTTACAAATCAAGCACATCAAGCCTGAGTAAGATATACTCACTTTTATTTTAGAGACATTTAACGAAACAAAAATAAAAATAGATTAATTTATATTGATGAGGTAACTAAAACTTTTCCTATTTTTGGTATGGAAACAAACATTCAAAAAATAACATAAAGAATATGATAATAAGGTTCATGGACCTAATTACGAGGAAACTGTGGGATCTTAGATACAAAACAGTGTAATTTCATATAAAATGACTAAAAATTATATGGAGAAAAGACTTTTTAATATTTCTTTTAATGCGTAACATTATAGATACAATTACGTACTAAATTCCAAAGAAAAGTATTCTATTTACCTTCTTGAACCAATAAAAGAAATCATTTGCAGAGTTTTATCTCTGACAATCAAAAAACTTTTTTCACCTTATAACTTGTCACAATTTTCGTTAACAAGATTTCAAAACGACGACTAGCAAATTAACAAATATTGTTTTCCTTCATGCAACTCAATAATAATTTTGAAACACAGTATTATTTAATTAAAGAGTAAAGGTCCTAGCTACGTGACGATTCTAGGTAGACAGGTTTCTCCCATGATAAAACAAATCTTCAAAGGCTGATAAAATTACAAAAAAAGAAAGAATGTTGTGAGTAACATTTAAAGTACTTTTTCAGATACATCGAAAATCTTTGTCCTGTATTCACAGTTTAAAAAAATTAAAACTCAAAATGATGCATATATTATGTAACAAATAAGCATAATTTTATCAGGCGTTAAAAAATAAGTGAATCGGCTTCTTTCTCAAAAGTTGAAATTTTGCAGAAATATAGAATGTTATATATCATATAACATTCACCTTCTATTATTAAATTTTGATTATTCAGATATGCATAAAAATATTAGGAATTGTTATTTATTTTAATGAACATTTATGAATTAGCATAAAGAAAAAATACTTATTTCATTTTTTACGATTTTATTCGGTTTTAACATTATAGAACCAACGAAAAATATCAAAATTCTTTCTCCAAAAGTATTTATGCATCAAATAAGAGGAATACAATTATGTATTGGAAGAATCGAGAGCAAAGCCAACTCTTGAAGAAAAAGCATTTTACTTGAATCGCAGTAACATTTTCGTTTTGTTTTATTCAGATACATTTTCTACTTTATTGTGCATCCATGCTCTTTCTCAAAGTCAATTTTAGAGCACTCCCAAAATCTCAAATTCAAATGAACAAAACTGAAAAATTCGGAATTCTTTTTCTTTTTTTCTACTCTTTGCTTTGACTTGTTGATCAAACTCTATTTCCTTTTCACTTGCGTTTTTTTAGTATTTTAGATGCAACTAAATTTACTTGAAATTTATTCCTCCCAGCAAGCTATATCTATTCTTCTCGTTCTTTAAATGGTTATCTTGGAAATAGTAAAAATAAATAAAGATAAATCTTTCTTATTCATCTTGTTTCGAAACAGTAAATCTTTGGTTTTATTTTTAAACGAGAAAATTTTATATTTGGTTGGATGAAGATTACATGCACTCATAAGTGAGAAAAATATCAAATATCTGTATATATGTTTGGTCATGTGATTTTTACTGATACACAAAAACTGTGATCTGATAAGTGTCCTGACAGGAGTTTATTAATTCATTATTACTTCTTTGGTCAGTAAAAGAAGTTTCAGCAGACTCAAAACAGATAACATGTTCAAATGGAAGCCTTAACTTAATTTGGATCATTTTTCAAGGTTAAATCTAATTTTCGGTTGAAAGAATCGAAGGTAGCTGAATTTTGGGGGAGTTTGGAATTGCATGTACAATCTTGTGGTAAAAGAAAATAGATCTTTCGTTCGAAAAAATAAATGGAGTAAACAAGTCAATAATTCGTTGCAAGATAGAGTTATCTGCTAAATACCTTATTTTGTTATAATTTTCACGATTGGTAACAACAATACAACTAAATTAGAGTTATAGTTATTATTGAGGAGGACGTGACAACACAAAAGTTAAATTTACTTTTTTCAAAGTGAATGCATTTGCAATATTTACACTGAAGATTAATGTAAATAAAATATTATGATATTTTATTTATTCTTTAAGAAATATTCTTTCAATAATTAGATATAGCATGCATTTTGTGCCAAAGAAGGGGAAGATGCAACAATCAATCACATCATTCTGCCACATTATGTGGAAGATAATTTTTTAAGTGAAAATATTTCCCTTTTATTTAATTACAATTAAAGAGATATTTAAACGAATGATTAACATTCAACTTAGAATTTTAGTATTTAAAACATTTTTTATGGTTTCTGAAAAGCATGAAAATACTTATGTCCACGAGATTTCAAATGAATGTCACCGTTTCAAGGCGCAATTTAAAATAATAGATTACTAAACGTTAATTTTGATATATGCTTAAAGTGATTTGAATTAATACGCAAATGATTTGATCAAATACGCTTTTCTGTCGTTTCTCAAACCTTCTTTTCGGCTTATGAGAATATATAATTATATAAAAAATCAGTATAAAAATCCAGTATGTACAGTCATCAACAAAACAATTGGGGGAACTTTGCAGCTATTCATTATCACAAATGACTTAAGAATACTGATTTGTTTATATAGATACATTAAGAATAGACACATGGTTTAACCGGGTAGATTAGCATAGTTAATTAATTAGAATTTTGAAATTCCTCCATTAATCCTACCAATTTTTTCTTTTAATCGATTTCTAGTCGTGAAAATGGCCACCAAATATGTTTGTAAACTTCTGATGAAAGCCTCAACTTAGTATAAGGTTCATTTGCGGATAAAAACTGTAAAGTAAGCTTTCCTTTTTTATTAAAAAATAATAATCAGTCGATATAAAAGATACATAATATTTAGAATTTCTTTTTTTTAAAAGTAAACTTACATAGGAGGAAGTAATTTCTAACGTATTCGTTATTGTTTATTTTCTTTCTCAATTCGATTTAATTGTCAATGGCTAAATATGAAAGTAATATACATCTATGAATTTTCATGTAAAATTTAAGCATCGATCCGATTGTTTAAAGGCTTTGGATTACCTTGAATACACAGATGTCAGATAAGACTGTAAGAGGTGTTTTATTTATAAATGGCAATTAAATATAGTAGCAAATTTCTGGTTCCATATTTAAAGAAATTTTAATCGACTAATTACAATAATTTCCGTCTTATATTTATTTACGGTATTCTATTGACTGGAATTACACTGAAGGGCCAGAAAAACTGGTAAAGCAGGGCATATATAAATAACGAAGGTAATCAACCAATCAGCATTACTCGATTACTGTACAGTAAGTATATAAGACAACAGGAGTCGGAGAAGGTTATTGCATCGATTCCTGCTGTTATAATGGCAGGTTATCAAGATTTAAAAGATTTTTAATCGTGAATAATTGATGACGCACGAGAGAGGTAGCACAGCATTTCCGAAGTAGAGATGAAATTTGGATTTTCGCGCCCGACCATTTCCAGGGTGTATCGTTAATACCAGGGTTTTGGTAAAATTTCAATTCTCTGAGATCGATGAGGTTTGAAAAAGATCCTTTTTAGGCGTCAATGATCCCTTTCTATCAAGGGATCATTGACGCCTAAAAAGGATTGTTACACGAGATAGACTTTCAAAATTTCCTCCAATCACTGCGGATTTGAATGCAGGCTCGTCAGCAACTGTCAGTGTACGATCTATGCAATGTAACCTAATTGATATGGGCTTTAGCAGCCGCAAACCATCTAGTTACCATTTGTGACTCAACGACACAAAGCTCTGTACCTTTTCTGGGCTGGCTAACACTACCATTAAACTTTTAATGAATAGAAAAACGTTGTTTGGTCTGAGTCACGTTTCCAAGTGCATCGGGTGGATGGCTGTGTATGGTTGTGGAGAAAACACAATGAAACCATGGTCAGCGGTACATTAATATCCTTTCTGAACCTCTACATTAATTCATGTCGTGTGTGCATTCTAACGGACGCGGATAATTCCAACACAGTAATGCCCCACCCCGGAGGTCTACAGTAGCTACCGAGTGGCTTGAAGAGCATTCTTCTGAATTTCTTTCCCTCTCTTGGCCACCTCATTCTCCTGACAGGAACATTATCGACCCTATTTGGAATGATTTGCAGTGTGCTGTACATAGGGGATCTCCCCCACCTCGTACTCCCAAGGCTGTGTGGGCTTCCCTGCAAGAATCATGGCGTGAATTGTCCACAAAGTATCTTCACTTATTAGTTGAATCCATGCCAGGCCATTCTGCTGCACTTCTACGTGCTTTTGGGGACAGTACGCGATATTATATTAGTGCACTCATTTTTTATCTTCAGCGTATTATCTTAATTGTGATTCAAACAGGTTTTTATATTTCTCCTGAAATGTATGTAAACTAAAGGCCAAATTACAAATAATATTCTTTTTAACTTCAGTGAAGTCTCAAACATTGTGTTTCAGTTAATTTGGGGATCAAATTATTACACGATTACAATAAATTTTCTTGGATAAGAAATTTTAATTTATTTTTAGCTAAATAACGAAAAAAAAAGTTAATTCACCTAATGCGTTATTTCAAAACCCTAAATATTATCTGTATGCAGTTACTTTAAGCAGATGACGTCAACTGAATTTTTTTTTATGAATCCTTATTTCTTCCTGATCAACTTTTGTTTAAAATTCTTAACTTACTCTATTGATTGTTCTACTATTTACTTTATTGATCTTATTAATTTTTTTTGCAATCTGCTTCGTTATTAAAAAGAACTTGATATTTTTGAACATGGTCTTATTTCTTATACATGATAAAGAAATTTCCTTCTACTTTTAAAGTTGAAAAATTCATTTTTTAAAATACCATTCTACAAATTAACTTTTAAAAACAAATTTAAATTTCACTTAAAAATATTAGAATCAATGCATTTAAATTACAATAAAAAATATATGTCCGGTGTTGAAATATTTTAGGCGGAATGAACCATAGAAGTGGGAATTCGAAGTTATTTTAATAGGCAATGTAATGAGAAAATTTATAATAAAAAATCGTATATATATAGAAAGTTGAAAATGAATGTTCATTTAAAGAAAGTTCTGGATAATGTTTATTTAATTTTGTTATTCTCTGCAAAATAAATAAAAGAAATGCAAATTGCGCTATAAACAATCTGATAATTACTTAATGTATGTTCCTTAGTTGGTTGGCACTTTTCAAATGAAGTTGCGAAAAACCAAAATTAATTATACTTAAAGAATTATTGCAATTTTGGAAGAAAATTGAAAAAAATAATAATAATTGAAATCGAATTATTGAAATATCTTGATTTCCTCAGTGATAAAACCCCGAGATTAATATTCTAGTTGATGAGCTATGTCAATAAAGTCAGTTAATCGGTGTTTTGATCAATTAATCCACCATTTTTTGTAGAAAAATATAATTTTGCAGAAGTTTGTTATTGTATACCAAAAATACTGCTTTTTATCGAGATCTAACTTTCTTTCCATATTTCAATCCTAAAACCAGTTAGACAAAAGTTGGCAATTATTCAATTGATTTGATCAACTGTTGAATATAAAGCCAAAGAAATCTGTATGAGTTTCCAGAGATTTGAGGTTCAGATATTCAGAACTGAAACTGAATTCAATATCATTCATAATCCATTATCATTTTTGACAGAGTGGATTCTTAGACAACAAGAGATAACTTTTGCCTTGCAATTCTTCCAGTAAGCACTTGTCTGGATCATAAATGCCTCATGCTGATATACTTTTGAATACTATAAAAAAATAAGAATTTTAAGCTCTCTCGTGGGAAAAGAATAAGGTATTTGCTTTCTGAGAAGCAGTTTGAATTACAGTGGTCAGCAACAGCAAAAACGGCTCCTCCATAATTTCAGCATTTATGATCCCATCGTCATAAAACTAGGGTCGATAAAAATTTTGAAATAGATAAGTTTGTATACAGAGATAGACTAATTGATCGAGCTCATTAACATACATTAATTAAATAATATCTCGAAATTTTCTCACTAAGCCGACCAAAGGTTTCCAAGGAATATCAATTACTTGTCATGAAATAACCCTCCAAACTAAGTTTGGTAAACTTCTGACGAAATTTTCGTAGGTTTTAAGGTTTTGGAAAAACGCTCTCTTAGTGTTGAATGAATCATGAAAGTGTGTTGATATTTAAAAAACTATGTCATATTTTTCCAATTTTTCCATTTGGTGAAATAAAATAATTTAATTACAAAAAATCATGAAATAAATTCATAAATAAAAATAATGAAGAGTTATTACGTATTTTTAAACACTACTGTGGGAAAAAATATGAATCGGAACACATTAAAATTTTTACATGAGAGCATAGCTGAATTACTAAGATCCCGAAATTCTACAAATACACCTACTTATTGAAGGACCATATATTATTCATATTTTTTCTTATCAATCTACTGTTCATTAAGCCGATGTTTTCACCGCCATTTTGAGCCCGCCGGCAAATAACTATCGGGACAAAAGACCGGTATGAAAAGGAATTTCAGTTCTCATCGAAAGATAAATACATTTAATATGTTAATAAGAAAGAAAAATGATGCTGTTGAATTGTTATTTCTTAAAAAAAATGTTTTTTTTCTTATTTTTCTTGTTTTGTTTAAACTTAATTATCAGTGATTAGTTGGGTAAATTGCTATTTAAAATATTCAAAATAGGAAATCATGCTTCACTTACTTCATAGCATTAAAAATATGCATTTCAAACTTTGATGACTTTTATCGGAAATTCAATTCAATATAGGACTACAATTTTAGAGTCAAAACTACATATTAGATTTCATATATCTAATGTGTTGAAGTTTTGAGCAATGCAACGTCGGGAATCGAAAAACTAACAAGTTGTGAACCAATTTGACAGAAGTGGCTTAAAATTTGATACAGATCTTTAGATTAGTTTTAGTTTAGTTCAGTTATATTAACATTCCATTATAAAACAACACTAGGGCTATTTTGGGTTACACCTGGTAATTTTGAACCGGGGTCAGATGACGAAGATGACACCTGAGCTGGCACTCCCATCTCCACGTTAACGGGAGGACGTTTGGCCATGACAAATTTAGGTACAATTAACCCCCTTACATGACGGCTCTTGAGTGGAATCGGGTCCCGAACTTGAAGCCCTAGTCACAAGTCGAATCTTTACTACCAGGTCAGAGCGGCCCATGCAGATTGTTCAGTCTTAAGCTACCAAATTTCACCTAACTTTTTAATAGCGTTTTTCTCGCACGTGCTTGATATGGTAGAAAGGAATAATGACTTTCTTTACTGAAATTTTGTTCAAATCTCTATATAACACGACGTTTTTGGAGTAAAAACCATGTGCATAATTTAACAGGCAGATATAAGAACTTCGAAAAAAATTTCTCATATGTTGTTAATTTTTCACTTCAAGGATACAGTGGCGGATTTGGAATTTCAGAGGCCCGAGGCGCAATTCAATTTGAGGCCCCCTCTCCTCCAGTTATATTTACAGTATGCACTCTTTATACACATTTTTCACTCTGTTAAGCTCTGCATCTGATTTTTTGTGTTAAAAAAAGAGCGGCGGGGGGCTAGGTACATAAAATTGAAAATTAAAATCAATTTTTCATTTCTACTTGGCAGTATTTAAAAGGATGATGAAGTTTAGGATGTGTTAAGGCTGTTCTTAAAAAATAGGTGCTATTTTGAATCTTAGTTCCGCAATATTTTTCAGAGATACATTCCTAAAATTTCATTATACACTAAATCAATTATTATAAAATGAAGCTGTTTTTTTTTCTTTTGGGAAAATAAATCTTTTGGTTTTGTTTTAAAACGTTATCAGAATCAGCTGATATTTTATTTTCCTGTTTAAAATTATAAGTTGTTGACTCTTCTGTTTAATTTTCAGATAACTCATTAATTTCTTCGAATTCGCATTTTACTTCGGCTCAATAATCGGCATTTTCTTGTGCTTATTCCGTTTTAATTTGTTCATCTGTCTTTTTAGGTTTGCAACTCCACTTCTCTCGCCAACTTCTTCAATATCATTTTCACCTTCTGCTTGATCAATGATTTTTTCTTGCGCACATTTTGTTGCAGTACGCTCATTTATCTGACGTGACTGCAATTCGCGATATGAACCTGCGACGCTAGGGTCGGCAGCCGAGTAACATGACCACTACACCAAAAGTCGACTTCGGTAAAGTAGATGTTATCTGGCTTATAAGGATAGCACCACATATCTTTTCAAATAAGCATTCTTGTTCAACTCGCTCATTAATTTGTTAGAATTCATATTCTACTTCAGCTTGCACAGGGTTTTTTCATGTAAATATTCAAATTGCTCATATTCTTTTAGGTACACATACTGTATCAAGTTTCTCAAGTGCTCTTTCTGTCTCATTTTCATTTTAACTCATTTTTCAAATGTTATAATACATTTATTGAATACATTTTTATGTCGTTCTGCATATTCTTTTCTTTGTTTGTTTGTTTGCCTTTTGCAGCCCCCGATTCAAATTTTCTTTTCTGTAACATGGCTAAAACATTCAAAAAATTAGTCGTATAAAAATATTAGCTGGACTTTTGACGATTTTTCCGAGTTGAAAAATTTTCCCCTTCTGTTCAAAGGAGAAAGTAATCAGTTTATTTTATCTTTTTGAGAAGTGCCAATGCCTCACGATTCGTATTGTAAATGAGCCATGTTTTTAACCTTCAAATGTGCCGAAAAAAATAAAGCCGCGATTACAATATTTTCAAAAGTACAAAAATTTATTAAAAAATTATATCCTTACCAATCTTCACATTGGTCAAAGGTCAAACACAGAAATGAATTCCTTTCCACAACACAAATCAAAGTCAATATTTTTTAAAAGTGAAACGCTAAATCATTAACAGGATGTTTTGGAGAAACTAACCTTTTTGAGCAAAGATTTTCTAACGAAGTTCTGTAACTAAAGTGCTTCCTATGTCCTACTATACAAACACGTTCATTGCCTTGAGACCTTGAGAGCCATTCTTGTACTTCATAGGTTCCGAGTGTCCAGGAGGGTGTAATATGAGATCCATTTCTTTAGTTTCATACAAGACAAAAGATGTAAAATCTCTTTCCCCCTCCTGGTTGACTTTTTACTCTCTCATTCTAAAAATAGTTGGTTTTTCAAGGGTACCGATATTGCGTGATTCTTTTATTGAAATAGCTGAACTGGGAGTGGTAATAGTAGAGTGTAAAAAGGAAAGGTTTTATTAAAAAAAATATCCTCTTTTTCAAAATTTAAATTATTATTATTTTAGAACCTAAATTTTGAGGCCCCATAATTTATGAGGCTCGAGGCGCGTGCCTCATGCGCCTATTTGGAAATCCGCCTCTGCAAGGATACATGAAGAAATTTTATGGGGTCAAATTAATCTACTATTACAACTCTTCGCCTTCCAAGTCAAAAAAATTATTATAATGGAACTAAGAATTTTTTTTTTTATTTCCAGTGATGAATTTTTTTATCGTCATAAATATCACCCTTATGCGATTGATTCAACCAGTGACGTTATTTAAATTTTATTCTGGAAATTAAACTATTTTTCTGTAATTTAAAGCCCTTAGCTTACTTATTTTATTCATCTGAATCTGTTGTTGAACTCCACTTAAAACCAAACTCGTAATATATTTATTACTAGCTAAAAATACTTTCAAAGAACTTTTTTATGTCATTAGTAACTACTTGGATCTGATAATAAAAATTCATCCTTTAAATAAAATGTAATGAATTCGAAAGCTATTAATAGCTATTATGCAATTTAGTTTCATATCAATGAGAAAAGAATCATTAAAAAATAATGAAAGAATGCATTTTCTTCACAATAAAAACTTCTGGGTGTTACTAAAACGTTTATATCAGCCATACAGAGTTGTACTCTAAAATAATCTGAAAAATCATGAAAAACTTAATTTTCTAATAAAAATTCATGTATTAATTTGAAAATGAATGTTTAATTAAGAATCAGTTTGAATTATGTTTGGTTAATGTTTCTCAATCACAGTGAAATTGAATGAAAGAAAGCTATTTTTGTTTTAAACAAATCAAGATTTATTTAATATCTAATCATTAGTGGGCTAGCTGTTTTCAAACGGAGTTTTAAATGAACAAATTTAATTATATCTCGAAAATTATTGGGAATTTTGTATTGAAATTTGTCAGTCTTGTGAAGAAAATGCATATCGGATTAAATTATTATAACATTTTAGTTTCAACTATAGGAAAATTTCGACACGCTAATTAATTATTTAAAATATATTGGTTAATCAGTTTTTTGGTCTAAAGCTAGTTCCCTAGAGCCATTTCTATCCATACCAGCTTGTCAAAACTCTATAATAATTTCTCGAAATTATAGAGGAGTCAATTTTTTTTTTTGCTTTTTTGTCATTTTTTTTTCTTAAAGGCTAATGGATAAATTATTGTTGCAACCATTTTTTATTTATTTTTTTAAATTTAGAAAAGCCCGAGAAATGTGACGCGTCATCTGCATATCTGTTCTCATTTCCTTTTGTGCCTTTTTTATTGAATTACTTGGAGGTAATAACTTAATATCGAAAGATAATTTACTATTCAATAAACATAAGGCAAAGTCGGGGGATTTCAGTGTCCATCCATCTAATTTCCATTTTATCCTAATTGATGGGAATGTAACTACAATCTGACTTAGGAGATGCATAATCACTTCAGATTATATATTAGGAATGTGACCAATATGTTAGATAAATATTTCTATAATACTGACATTTTTATAGATTAAACGAGTGTGAGAGAAGTCAAATAGTATTCTGAGTACCAGAAGTTGAATTTTAAGAATATTTAAATCTTATGGATTATCTGAGGATAAATGGATTTGAGCCCAATCGTTTTGGGTAGAGATTTATTATTAAGGGCATTTGCAGAAGTTCTAGACAACCAATTGTGAAAGGCATTATAAAAAAGTATTAATATCCGGAAACTCCATGTCTTTTCTAATTATTCTATTTCTGTCTTCAGAAGTAATAGCTTGAAACAGTATTTTATAAAGCACATTTTCTTTCTCTTGTTCTTCCTCTCACGAAATCTTGATAAATTTATTAAAGTTAAAATGGGCTGTAAATTTATTAAAATTATATTTGATGCAAATTTGATTGTTTTTATAAATATTTGATTAATGTTTTGTCTTATTTAAATTTTTCGCATTCTAATTTTGAATTTTAAGCAGAGAACAGCCTTTATGCGTAAATACGTCAAAATAATAAATTGCTGATAAAATTAGTTTCACGTTTAAAATTTTTCATAAGATATTCATATTTTTTCCAAAGGGTAATCTTTTGCGATGAAATAAGAAAACTTATATTTTCTAACTGTTTTTTAAAGCCTTTTGAATCTATTTTGCTAATGTAATAATTATAAATGATTAATTAATAAGAAAAATGCATGTTCCTTTTATTAGCTTATATTATAGAATAAAACAAAAAGAAAGATGATAATTAAAACACCCAAAATGATAATATATGCTTCGATAAATATTGGAAAGAAATCCTTCTTTACCTGCCAGTGAAAATGAGTTTAAAGTCAAGTGGCAGTATCAGGCATATTCTCTTGTCGAGCTCTTCTGTTCTACAGCAAATGATTAACTGTTTCTTACCCGCAATTAATATCTACTTGGACAAAGCTCGTAACATAGCAGCAATTATGAGGGGTCTTAAATTGGAGCATCTATACATTATTTATATCTGGCTCCCCTTCCGGGTGTTGTCCTGTTTTAATTGACAAGGTTATAATTACTAAGTGATCGGTAAGCGTTAATTTGTGATTAAATTACTACTTGTAGTGCTGAGGGAACTTTTCTGGAAAGGAAATGCACGAATAAATATCTGCAAGGAAATGTTTATTGCCAAAAATATCATATAATTTCTTGTGTTTCGGGAAAAATTCAAATTGAAATCACAAATACACTAAAGAAATGTTAATAGTATATATTTTTTAAACTTGGCACAAACAAATGATGAAAACATGAAAAATAAGTCAAAAATGTGTTTAAAAAATCAAAAATATATGATCCCATAATCATTTAAAACACTATCGAATTTAACAATTTCAGCAAGAAAAAAGTAATCGATAACAAAATAATAATAATAAAAAGGATGAATAGCAATTCGACTTGTCTTTCACTGTTTAAGATCCTGAATATTTACTGGATTGGATTTCCGAATCTCCCTTAATTGATATAGGATAATATATCGATTTCAAAAATTATTCAGTCTTATTTCGCCTTTGTATAAGTCGGCAATGAATTTTTATGAGATTGTTAAATTATTCATAGCATTTATTAACATACCTAAATTATTGAAATGTTGGAAACTACCAAAAGGCTGAGATACTCCGGTAAATATATACATGTTAATTACAAAGTAATAAATATTTTGAACAGAAAGGTATATGCAGTTTGCATTTTAGTCTTAGAAATTCATTATGAAAGTCATTTACAATGTTGGGAGGAACTCGGAGTTCTGCCGGAGCTATTTATCTTAGAGATTGTCAGATTTTAAAAAATATTTATTGTCTAAATGGGTGTTGTATAAGATTCCCGAAAACTCATAGCTTCCTTAGATACTAAAAAATATTTTTGAAAAAAAAAATTCAAATAACCTCGTTTTATCCCACTGGAGGTTTAAGACAATGTACGCATGTAAACTTCATAGGAACAAGGAGAAGATCTTTAGATGAATGACTGTTCACTTTTTTATTTTATGCCATAAAAACAAAACACCAAGCTAAATTTCCGTTTCTAGAACTCATCTCCCGTTTTGTGTCTATCTAGGGAGAGGGGATCTATTAAAAAAGAGAGCAAATTGCGCTGCAGTCAGTTGCAAAGAGACATGCAGTTGGCAAATTTATATAACATTGTCAAGAATGATAAAGAATGAATGGACTGCATTAATACTGGAATGTTGTATTTCTCTTTTTATGCTTTGAATTCAAGACTAAGAAGAAAAATAATTACATAAAAGGAGGTACTAAAGAAGGATTAAAAATTCTTTTTGAATAAAATTGAGGGCATATGAAAACAATGCACGGGAAAGTGTCTAATCGGAATAATTGATCATTATCAATTAAAAGTTTAACCATGCTCATGATTCATTATCCCGATGAGGGATTAATAAGAGCTCCTTTTTCAAAGATCTTCCTAGTGAAGGAGCAGGTTTCCTCAGGTGTAACTCAAGGATGTCAAATGGAAAGGATCGGTGACTTCTCCACAAGGGCAGTCATCATATGATAAGTGAAAAAGGAGATGAAAAGTAGAAAGTGGAGCATGTTCTGTGACAGAAACAGAGTTCCATCTCCAACCTCATGAGAGGGGTTGTAGTTTGAATGATTTGATGCTCTTCCACAGTAACAAAGTCTTGCCACATCCTTAAAATTATTACCTGTATTCTATATAGAAATTGACATCGAGAATGAATGGACTACAGAGATTTAACTAATACATTATCAATGAAGTTTAATTTTGCTAAAATTTCAGCTTCTTCATTAAACCAACAACCAGCATGTGCTTTGACTCAAAATGTAGGCATATTTTATTTGCAACTTTTTTATCTTGTGGTAACATCTTGATGTATTTTTGATTATGTTGTAATTTTTAGAATTCTGATGGAGTACGTTACTGATGACTGACGAGTACGTTTTCGAAACTTGAATAAACCTTATTTTTCATATTAATTAACTCTCATTATTTCATTTAATCTCTAAGGAAAATTTTGAGCAGCCAACAGAAATCAGAAGTGGGATTTATCTGAAAAATTATTGATAAAAATAATTTGTATGAAAATGGCTACTTAGGCTTAGCTCAATTGAGTAAGTTAAGATCCAGTGAGAATTTAATTTTCAAAGTACGTTATATTCATCGAACATATATATTTAAATTGTACGAAAATGTCTATTTTCGCCAAAGCAAAGAAGTGCGATTTAAAAACATTAGCCGAAGAGTTAGGAGAAGATGTAAATGACAGTCATAAAATGAACGATTTGAAAAAAATAATTTCGGCGAGCAAAGAGTACGACGGAGAATGCGCCAAGGAATGGTTGAATACAATAATAACTGAAAGAAAGGAAGGAGAAGAAATAGAAGAACGTAAAAGAAGAGAAGAAATAGAAGAATGTAAGAATGCACGGGAATTTGAACTGCAAAAATTACGTCTAGAAGCCGAAAGTAGGCTTAGCAAATCCGTCGCCAATGAAGATGCTAGCGCCGCACAAATGAAGAAGCCGAAGTTAGAACTTCATCATTTGACACAAAAATTTAATCATGACGAAAATGACATAAGTTTATATTTAATTATGTTTGAACGTTTAGCTAAACAAGCTGATGTGTTAGAAAGTGCATGTGTTACTCATTTACTTGGTTTGTTGCCGTATGACGTTGCTCAATTAATCGCCAGAGAAGCAGATGAAATTGCCAACGATAATAAAGAAGTTAAAAAGATACTATTAAAGCGATACAGGTTAACTCCAGAAAAATTTCGCCAAAAGTTTTTCACTCAGAATAAGAACGCAGGAAGCACATGGAAAAAATTTGCGTACGAGTTAAGAAATTTTTTTAACGAATGGATAAACGAAGTTGAAGTAGATAGTTTAGAGAAGTTGAGCGACCTCCTAATTACGGATCAGATAAAACGTAAAGTTTCTCAAGAAATAAAAGACCATTTTATTGATGATTGGTCCAAATTTATCTCGCCGACTGATTTAGCTGAAAAACTAGACGATTACGGTAATCAACATTCAAAGATAAGCAACCTCGTAGGGAACGAAATTTCGACAAATGGAACTACTTTAAAGATGAGCCATTTGTAACGATGAAAGAAAAGACAAAAATGTACGGTTTTACCCATAATGAAAAAGGTGAACACAAATGCTTCAATTGTAATAATTTTGGGCATATTTCA
This sequence comes from Argiope argentata, assembly GCA_026289955.1. Classification (NCBI taxonomy): domain Eukaryota; kingdom Metazoa; phylum Arthropoda; class Arachnida; order Araneae; family Araneidae; genus Argiope; species Argiope argentata. Next base: position 2,461,229 of record JAOUZG010033074.1, read on the forward strand.
AAGGACTACTCGCAACCAAAACCGGTTATAATATGCCGAAAATGTAATAAAACTGGGCATAAAGCTAAAAATAGTTTTGCTTTGTTTAGACAAGTTGACGAAAATTCAGAACAGATTTCATATTTGAAGAAAGCAAAATTTAACAGCTGTGAAGTATAGGCTTTAATTGACAAAGGAAGTTCGTGATGTCTTTTAAGAATTTCAGCTGTTGAAAAATTTAACCTAAAACTCGAACCTGTTGTCAATGAATTATACGGTTTTGGAAATCAAAAGGTACCTGCGGTAACCTCTATAGAAAAAATTGAAGCAGATATTAAAGTTGATAATGTGGAAAGTCAAGGCATAATTATATATGTTTTCCGCCATGATGCACAGCCAGTGGATCTTATCATCGAATGAATATGGCTTGATCTCCCTCATATTGCTTATACTAGAATAAGAAATAGATTTCATATTGGATATCGAGAAGATGAACTATTTAGTAATTTTCTATTTGATGAAAAAACAAATCGAGTTTGCCTTAAAGCTCTTGAAGCAACTAAAGTAGAAGATAATACAGTAAATCTAATCAATTGTCAAGCAGAATCTGTCGACAATGGATTAAATATGATAGAAAATCCAGTCAAAGGCATTGGTTGCTTATTGGAAGTGAAAAATGGAAAACGGTTGTCCCTTTGGGGAATATTGGAAACCAAAATATTGAGTTTTACAAGAATCAATGTGTTGGAAGAGCTGAAATTGTAGAGTTATGTTTAAATACAGAAATTATAGGGAAAACTGCAAGTTACTTTAGAAAATTAAGCAATTTTAAAGACAAAGTTCCCATAACCTTGAATGAGATCAACATTGATTCAAGTATTAAGATTGAACGCAGGCAAGAACTGGTTCAACTGTTGAACGAATATAGAGACTGTTTTGCATTAAATATTTCAGAGCTAGGATGCACCAATTTAACAAAAATGGATATTAATGAAGTTGAAAGATCAAGACCCATATGTATGAAACCTTATAAAAACGAATTCCTCAGAAAGAACTGCTATTAAAGAAATTGTAAAAGAATAGAGGGAAAATGGAATTGTTTCAGATACACGTTCACCTTATGCAAGTCCTGCCATATTGGTTAAAAAGAAGACCGGAGAGAACAGATTGGTTATTGATCATAGAAGGCTTAATAATCAGACAAAAAAAAAAGATAAATTTCCATTACCTAAAATTGATGACTTATTGGAACAATTACATAAATGCAGTTTTTTTACAACCTTGGACTTAGCGCATGGATATCGACAAATACCTTTAACCAAAGAAGCAAAGCTCAAGACAGCTTTCATAACACCAGATGAAACAGGACAGTTTAAAAGGATGATTTTCGGCTTAACAAATGCTCCAGCAGAATTTCAACGTTTGATGTATCTTGCATTGGGACCTTTATGTAACAAGGATGTATTGTGCTATTTGGATCACATACTTATACCAGCCAAAACGCGGGAAGAAATCATCGAAAAATTAGTAGAAGTATTCAAAAGATTACGTTTCGTAAATTTAACCCTGAAACTACCTAAATGCGAATTTGGGAAACAAGAAGTTGAGTATTTAGCATTTATCATTAACAAAAATGGAATTAGGCCAGGTTCCAAAAAAGTAGAATCTAAATCTAAGTTTCCTCAACCTAAAAATATACATGACGTAAGAAGATTCATCGGCTTAACAAGCTTCTTTAGAAGATTTATTCCAAATTATGCCATTAAAGCAAAAGACTTGACAAAACTAACGAAAAAGAATAGCATAATATTAGCTCTTTACAATCCTGAAGCGAAAACTGAATTACATACCGATGCATGTACGGATGGTATAGTTGTCATGTTACTTCAACTAGGAAGTGATAATAATTGGCATTTAGTTTATTGTGTAAGTAAAAAGACAACACAAACAGAAAATAAATATCATTCGAATTAGTTAGAATTAATGGCAATTGTGTGGACACTGGAACGACTTCGACAGTTTTTACTGGGCATTAGCTTGACAGTAGTGACCGAATGCCAAGCTTTAGTTTATATGAATGCGAAGAAAACAAGTAATCCTCAAATTGCTCGTTGGAGTCTTCTCATTCAAGAATTCAACTTTGAAATCCGCCATAAGCCTGGAACTAAATTGTCTCACATAGATGAAATTAGTAGAGCTCCAGTTTTAAATGCTTCAGACACACTAGATTCCGTGATAGAAAATAAATTAGAAGTTTATCTTACGATGAGTGTCAAAGATCAAGTTCTCACGATGTAGTATGGAGATGAAGCTTTGAAGGAACTTATAGTAATTCTCAAAAAGAGTAATGAAGATATAAGCAAAGAAGAAAAGCAAAATGCTCATAATTATGTTTTAATGAACCACAGACTATTTCGTGTTATAAACAATGATAAGGGAGAAAAACTTTTATTTGTCATTCCAAATAGTATGAGGAAAAGTCTTGTGGAATTTCATGACCTTATGGGACATTTTGCTGTAGATAAGAATGTGTCAAAAATCAAGAAACTTTATTGGTTTCCTTCAATGAAGAGGTATGTTAGTCGACATATATCAATGTGTTTCGAATGTCTGCTCAACAAAGTTCCAAGTGGAAAGAAGCAAGGTCTTCTTCACCCTATTCCGTCAGGCCGGAGACCATTTGCTACCGTGCATCTTGATCACCTTGGACCCTTTGTAACAAGTACCAAAAGAAACAAGGAATTGCTTGTCATTATTGATAATATGACTAGATTTGTACGCCTATATCCTATTAGAGACACATCATCTAAGAATGTTCTTAAATCAGTGGAAAATTTTATTGAAGATTTTGGCTTACCAAATGGTATAATATCAGATAGAGGCTCCTGTTTCACTTGAAAAGAATTTCAAAGATTTTGTGATAAGAATGGAATTTTTCCCACATTGAACTCTACATCCCACCCACAAACAAATGGAATGGTCGAAAGAGTTCATAGAACAATATCATCTTCTATTGTAACATCAATTGAAAATACTAATCAAAAAGGTTGGGATAGAAAAATTAAAGAAGTTGAAAGAAGCTTGAACAGCACTGTGAACAAAACTCTTGGAAAAACACCCTTTGAGATTCTTCATGGATATGTGCCTAGATTTAAAGATGAAATTCTAAGGTTATTTGCTGTGATGATTGTGAAGTTTGGAGTGATCCAGAAAAATTACAAATCGAAACAAAAGAAAAAATCACAAAAGGACAAGAAAAAATGAAAATGTATTATGACAAAAAGAAATCTGGTACATTATCTTTTGATAAAGGAGAAATAGAAGTTGTAAGGGGAATTTCTAAATCAACCGGTGAATCAACAAAACCTCAGCCACGCTATCGAGGCCCCATGGTTGTCACATAAATACTTCCTGGTGATATAGAATCTCAAAATCAGAGGATAGAAATGGCCGTCTTTACGCCACCACTGCTCATGTCAGTCAACTAAAAGCTTGGAAAAGTTGGGATGAAGATGATGCAAATTATGATGAAAACAAAATTATCCTAGTGCCAGTGTATAAACCACTAAAGAAGTTTTGTGTAAAAAGGAGATTTAATTTTTTTGCTATTGTAATCTCTATAAAAATTTGATTCAATTGAGGACAATTGAAAGGTCAGGATGGTCGAATCTAAGCATATTTTATCTGCAACTTTTTTATCTTGTGGCAACAGCTTGATGTATTTTTGTTTATGTTGTAATATTTAGATTTCTGATAGAGTACGCTACTGATGACTGACGAGTACGTTTTCGAAACTTGAATAAACCTTATTTTTTATATTAATTAACTCTCATTATTTCATTTCATCTCAAAGGAAAATTTTGAGCAGCCAACAATCTTAAGAGAATATTTGAGCTTTGGAGATTGGATACCCCATACTAATTGAGGCGAGGTAAATGAATTTCTCGTACCAATATTTCGAGAGACTGTCCAGATTTTATGTCTCGCACTTTCTACGTTTGCTCCAATTACTGTTATTTTAAGTCCTAACAATTCGGCCTGAAACACTGTATGGAATTCTACCAGATTCCTTCTCCTTCCACGACTGTAATTCAGTTTTGAAATGAAGAATATATCTTTTTACATTTCTATTTCAGAGCCACTTGTGTGGTATCTTAGAGTATTATCCACTTAGAAGGGCTCTATTGCTGAAATTTGGATTTCTATTTTAACCTATGAAGGACGGATAGTGATAGTTTTGACATTTTCTTAAAAGTCTCTAGGTTGATTGGTAAAACCTTCAAACTATTATTATTTTATTTTTTTGCTTTAGTATGTAAAATTAATGTAGACGGCTTCTTATTGTACTTTTTGGTGCTGTGATATGACGCGTGTAGTGAAAATATGTTGATGGTGTTGATCAGTAGAATCTAGTGATATAGAAAATTAAAATCATCTTTACAGAAGACTGTTATAGTTTTATTTCTATTCTAGGAGAGACTAATATACTTATTATCAGGCATAAAAGATATAAAATAATAATATTAGTCATTTTTAATAATTTTTAACATCGAAATTCCTTGATAAATTGCAATATTTACATCAACTTCCGGTTTCGAAATGCCATTTCCAGTTTCCCTTTTGTCACACTATGCTAACTTAAAACGGCCGTAACTTTATTTCTAAAGTAGGTAGAACAAAAAAAGGACAGATTTGGAAAGCTAAAAGAACTGGCTTTAATATTATGCATTAAAATTTTTTTCATTGGTTTAGTAAAATTTGACGATTTTTACCCAGTCGGATACCTTAAGCCGAGATACTTTTCTTACCGGATCCAACTTTATTTTTTCATTTAGTTAGAAATTGCAACATTATGAGATAGAGAATGGAATTTTAGTTTAATTTTAATGGTTTTATCGGAAGACTTTAATTGATGCTGAAAGCAACCTTTAAGGCGACGCTGTATCCTGTGAGAATTAGCCGAAGTCAAATTCCTTGCAATAAAGATTCTATTCCCAGCATTAAATTTTACCTTGTATGGCATTGGCGAACAATAGCGGTGAAATAAAGTTTTTTGGAGTGTATCTCCTATCTTTGGCAACTAACCCTTGATATGTGTTTGATCAAGGGTTAGTTGCCTTAGATGTGTTTATAAGAACGCAAACATGAGTTCGTAGTTTGAATGTTTTTTCCTGATTGTCTGAAAACAAGATTTGACATAGAGCTACAGATAAATTCACAAGATCACATACCATATTCCTGTCATTTAAATTACTGTATTTTTGAACTATTACTTTTACATGCTCGAGGCAGCCCCCCCCCCCCAAAAAAGAGAGATGAATACTTTGCAGGATTTCACTAAACATTTTACAATAATCTACATTTCAGATACTACACTAATATCAAATATTATATATTGAGCTTTGTACTTTTTGTAATTGTATGTACTTGCACTAAGATAGTCAGGCATAGATTCTCTCAGAATTTGAAAGAAAACGAAGCTAGATTAAAGTCCATATATCAAATTTCATCCTTCTAGCCCAAATAACTTTAATGCAAAATTTAATAGATATAGTTTTCGGATTTAGGGATCTAAATCATAGAAATTATTCAAAATTTTGAGATCGAACTTTCTTTTTGCATGTTTCCTGTACGAGATAGCAAACATTTAAAAAATGGTCTAACAATGTAAAATCTCTTTTACGGGTGATCAGATTTAGGTTTTTCTTTTAAGTGACACAATTTTCCAGGGTCACGAAAATTGGTTTTCTAATCGATGGTTTATGTACAACCTCAAAATCAATACGCGAAGAATTCTGTCTGCATCACTAGATATAGATATTATTGAGTAAACCTACTGACGATATTTATTGAGTTGTTTCTTGTTGTGTCATCAATGAGCATGGCGTCTCTCTCTTCCGAAGGGAAATAAACATTATTGATGTACTGCTTAACAATGTTTGACCAGTAGCTTTAACAATATATTCCTCTTGTACCAATTCTAATGCCAATTTGCTTATTTTTTCATCAAACTTATATACATCAAAATGTGAAAGCCTGTATGCCATGTATAAATCTTCATAATCAAAAACTTTCTCAAGAGCTATTATTTTTCTTTTGATGCTGATGTGGGAATCGCATTGAAACCTTGACCTGGTGCTTTATAGGATGCAGCATAGTCTTCTCTTCCGACCATCTTGATTTCATTATTGATTCATCTTAGTTTTATTTGAAAAATCATATGCTATTTTTCGGACATCTGTCAAAGCTGTATCAAAATGCCAACATCTGACAGTCACATAAGATATACCAAATATATTTCTTTTTATTCATCTATCATGAGAGTGTATAGTAACTATCCCCTTTTCATAGCCCCTTTCTTACAAATCAATTTATTTGTTCTACTCATTTATAACTCTATCTGAAATTATTCAATGTAATGTTGAAGATTTTGGCATCGTAAAGTTTTCTCACCTTGCCTGATAATAGTTATTTTATTGTTCCTTAAATGTTAAAACTGAAACATCCAATCATAATTTAATCTTAAATCGTGGCCCAATACTGGGTTGAAACCGGTCCAGACTCACTTGTTGCATCCAGTTTTAAAAAGAGTGCAGTGTTTATAAATATAAAGGAGATTGAAGTACTACTAGACTAAATATGTTTTACTAAGGATATAAATCCTTAATATACATATAAAATACTGGATTAAATAACTTTTTTGTAATTTAAGTATTAAACGATGATATTTAAAAACAATAGAGCATTGAACAGCTGATATCTTAAAACAAATTCACCAACACAGATGCCAGGAATTCCAAAATACTCCCAGTAAGAAGACTCCATCTTCATAATATTGGAGTTATAATTAAGAATCCATTTTCTGGAGACCAGAATTAATGAAACTAGAATCATGGTACCTTATATCACCCCATTTCCCATAATTATTTACAGAGTTTATTTAACAGCATAACCTCATATTTTAACAACGAATTATTGTTCTGATTTACTTAAATTCCAAAGGTGATATGATTCTCCTTAATTTTTGCGCTGAATTAGGAAGTTTTCTTAAATTCACTTTATGGGTTGATAATTCAAAACACGTAATATGCAAGGCTAAAATAGTTAAGGGGTTAAATTGCCTTTCCATCTTATATATGTTGAAGTTAAGGAATTATTTTGATATTTCATTTAATATTATTTTCCCACTCCAAGAGAAAGATTCTAACATGGGTAATTCAGATTTTGAAAATAAAGAATAATTGAGAATAATATTTTTGATTCAATGACAAGAGTATTTCTACTATACCATCTAGATTGCTTCAAATGCTTCGCAAAAATATTTTGAGATAATATCATCAATTAATAATTGTATCCAGATATTTAAAGATATATTTTTTAAGTATTATATTTCCTAAAATATTAAAGGCTATCAAGTATTCATCATGTATTACTATCATGTAAAAAAATCTAAAAAATAATAATAACACAACTACTTTTTATTTCTTGAAAAAAACCAGTAGATTGTTCGAACATTTTGCTTTTAATTAGATTATCTTTAATAAGCAAAATAATCAAATTTCTAATAAAATAAGATAGACAAATAATGTGTCTGGTCAGTCATATTATATTTTTATTATTATTATTCTTACACTGTGTATTCGTTCAAAATTTATGCACAGAAAATAAATTAACAAGAATATATGCTTGAATATATGCTTTTCACTATGAATAAAATGTGTGTTTTGTTTAACGCTTTGTATCTGAATTGAAGTTCTGAATTTCAGCTACAATGACTCATTTTTTTTCTTTCACTTTTGCTTTATTTCCAGCGAAATATCTAATTTCAAGTGTCTAACGAAAATGTTTACTCTTTTTTGCAAAGTATCAAAATTTAATAATTACATAATGAAGCTGTATTATACAAGTATGCATAAACCCATAAATTTATAAAATTTTATAAACATTTTTAATTACTTATTTAATAGATTTTTTTCTAAATGTATTTTCTTTTTGACGAGAATAAACTGGATTAATTTTATATTTCGACATCAATAAATCTTTGAAATTACATTGATTTAATTTAAAACAGTTTTTGTTTCCACAATTTTTGTGGCACGTATTATACATTCTTGTTTTAAAATCATCTTTAATTTATTACAACATCGGCACAGAAAAGAAATATATGAATTTCTTAGATAATAAAATACCTGTTAAAGCACTTCATATTAAATACATACTTGCTATTGTCTCTAATGGCACTTGACATGGGCAAGCTCACTAACACGCCCAGAGATTTTTTTAAGCCAAGGGTGCTTCTCTAGTTTTAAATAGAGCCAACAAGGGCCAAAAGTACATCTAAGCTATTCACGCATAGCATTCGATTGAACAGCTCCTTTTTACTAGGTGGCACCTTCACACATGTCACAGATAGAGCAGTTGAAGATCCACCATTACCAAACTGGGACTCGAACCCAGTACACGCGGATGACAAGCTACCCTTGTGCCAAGAGAGCAGCAAATGTGTGCTGACATAATGTTATTTTAATATTTTAAATGTTACAATTACAAAAAAACAGAAGATTACACTTTGGTAATTTGTTTCTTATATTCTAAAATTATCCATAGCGACTAGTATTCCTAGTATATAAAATAATAAGAATGCGTCCAAACAATAATTATTTCAATTCACTGCATTCAAAAACGAAAATGGAATTCTCAGATACGAAACGTATTTTAGAATTTTCCGGAAGAATCCTAATTCAAGCCTCTACTGATGAATCACTGAGTTT